>OX465096.1:46443266-46479326 GCA_949987625.1 Chalcis sispes | reverse complement strand
GTACAAAATAAATATTGCTACCTTGGTTTATGGGGTCATTTCTGTTTTGCACTTCATAGTGATCGTAAAAACAAAAAGAGAAAGTGAACCTGGAAGTGAATCAAAAACGGCTACTTTTACCATACGAATTTAAATTGGAGCACAACGCAACGATAGCAACGAGGAATATCAACAGCGCATTTTAGCCTGATACAGTGAGCGAACGAACCACTCGGCGGTGGTTCGAAAAATTTTGATTCGGAGATATGGACCTTGGTAATGAGCCATGTAAACACGCAGAACCATCAATCGATAAAGACGAGTTGCGTGCATTAGTGGAATCTGACCCCCGCTAAACCATAAGGGATCTTGTCGAGAAATTAGACGTTCACAATTCGACAGTTTGCCGCCACTTGCAGCAACTTAGAAAAGTGAGAAAGCTTGACAAATGGGTTCCGCATGATCTTACCGAGCAAAACATGACGTGTCGAATGGAGATTTTAAGTTCTCTTCTCTCCCGCAACAAAAAGGAACCGTTCTTGCACCGAATTGTGACCTGCGATGAAAAGTGGATTCCATACGATAATCGTCGCCGATCGGCCCAATGGCTAGATGCTGATCAAGCGCCAAGACACATGCCGAAACCAAGCCTTCATTCAAAAAAAATAATGGTTACTGTTTGGTGGTCTGTAGCTGGAGTTATCCACTATTTGTATCTGCAACCTGGCGAAACCATCAATGCTGAGAAATACTGTGCTCAACTGGATGAAATCCATCAGAAATTGACAGTCTAACGACCTAGGCTTGTCAACAGGGATGGAGTGATACTGTTACATGATAACGCACGACCTTATGTATCGAGAACAACGGTCCAAAAATTAAACGAGTTGTGCTATGAGACTCTTCCTCACCCTCCATATTCACCAGACCTCTCACCAATAGATTACCATTTCTTTAAACGTTTGGATCACTTTTTGACAGAAAAAAGTTTTAATAATGAAGCTGCTGACAAAAATGCTTTCGAGGAGTTTCTTCTTACCAGAAATTCGGACTTCTACAAAACTGGAATAAATGTACTTGTATATCGTTGAGAAAAGTGTGTTGCATCTATTGGTACCTGTTTTGATTAAATAAATTGTCTTTATAAAAAGTAACAGCTGTTTAGAAATTTATTACTAAATCGGCCATTTTATCTGCAGCAACCTAATATTTAACTACCTTGAAAGTACCGTGAAAAATTCAAAATCTAACTTGAAAATTTGAGGTTATCTCCTCTACGCGGCTTTTCTCCGCTAAATTTTGAAAATTTATTCCATCACCTTATTATTTTCATGAAAATCTGCCTTAAGTTTGAGGAACTAAGAGCAGTCAAATAATCACCAGCTGAGCAACCAAGCGCGCGCTATTTAAACCACATTTAGAGAGAGAGAGTGGCGTTTAATTGAGTATTATATTTTTTCTCTAGTCGAATACTAGTCACAGTTATTTATTTCAATTTTTAATTCAATTAATTTATATATTTTACAAAATTTCATTGTATTTTATTTAATTGACTTCTGTCTGACTAGTGTTTAGTTTTACTACTTATCTGCTATTGAGTCATTCTACTTGTCTGACAACACGTAGACTTGTCTAACAAAATATTGACTCTTTACTGACTCTGCATTATGGCTCCGTCAGCCTGTCTTAAATGCAAGAAAATAAATCGAAAAGTCCGTATTCTTCATACCTGCTATAAATGTAATAAAAATTATCACGATATTTGCAACAAATTAATATCTCGCAGTATTTTAATTAACAAAAAACTGACTATTACTTATATATGCGAGAATTGTTATGCAATTGGAAATCGGAAGAACGGAGACACTACGATTAAAAATGTTAATATTTACACGACACCGAACGGTAGTGTACTTATATCAAATTCCACTTTAGTATTATCGAAGAGTATCACCACGCTTGACACGCCAACAGGTAAAAATGAAAACCAACTTCTTTGCAATAATACTTCTTTGACTGACTCTAGACCATCAACTTTAAATAAATTACTTGATTTAGTTGAGCCAATTAACTAACCTGGAAATACAAATACAGCAATTAATACTAGGAGTCAAAAATATTGAAAAAACTATTAAAAATCAAAATGTGATACTAAATGAGTTTCGAGAAAATCAATCGATGATGCTTAAATTTAATTCTTCTTTGGATGAGCGAATAACAAAATCATAAAATAGTCTTGTAACTAATTTTAATATTAAATTCTTGCAAATTAAAAAAAATGTCACTGAAATCATGAAAACACAACACAATAGCCTTTTACAACAAATTAATACCGAATTTCATGACACAAAAAAATTATAATAATCTGACTGTTGGCGTGGCGACCGTGGTGCAGACCGTCTCCGATCTGACACAAGCTGACCTAGACTCCGAATCAAGCACAAAAGCGGATGATTGTATAGCAAGCCCTGAAATAACAGCTGTAACTCCGAAGATTGCAAATGGTGGTAGATTTTCTTTGCAAGATGGGGACAAGTGTCGTGTTGGGTATAGTTGCATTGTGATCTCTAGCACAATAGACTGTACGACGGCTAACATTGATCCGATGGACTACGCGGTGGCTGTTCTTAGCACAGTACTTTCCTCTATTACCTTGGAGAATGTTCTATCAGCTAATGTAATTTCTCGGGGAAAGGTCGGAGATGATTCGAGAAGTGTCTCTTCCTTGCTTGTTACAGTCTCCAATTGCGACCTTATTACACAAATAATGGCGGCAAAACACAAAGTCACTGCTTTTAGTACAACCGATCTAGAACCCTCATTTCTTGACAGGATTCCTGCATTGGCGAATTGCAAGATCTTTATCAATGAATACCTGAATAAAAATTAATATAACGAATTTAAACAAATTAAATTTTTAGCCAAAAATCTTGGTTTCAAGTATATTTGGCATCGTCAAGGCAGATTTCTTGTCAGTAGAAGAGAGGGTGACCAAGTGCATTCTGTCACCTTTATTAATGAATTGCAAGCATTACATTCAACTTTAGATGCTATAAACAATAATAATAAAAACGAATATAAAAATAAAATTAAAAACAAAGATGAGATTAACGAAGAAGCTGTAGAGAATGTAATTAACAAAAATAAACAAAACGAAGGTATTGCGTCTAGTGAAATTATCCCGATTAACAATAGAAATAAAAAGAGAGGTAAGAAAAATAACAAAGAAACTGAAATTAAATCAAAAGCATTTAAAAAGGAAAATATAACAAGCAGAGCAGATTGACTATTGCACAATGGCGCAACTGGAGAGTTAAAGGAAGTTAAAGGGAAGTTGCGAGCGGGATTTGTCAATGTGAACTCCCTGCGAGCTCACATTGAGGGTGTCCGTCAATTTCTACGGGACGATTCCTTCTACGGCCTCTTCGGAGTGGCTGAGACCTGGCTGAACTCAGATGTACCTGACGACGTCATTCAAATTGGTGGCTTTAATCTATTTAGGCAAGATAGAAATGTCAGGGGTGGAGGTGTTGCTCTCTACGTTAAAAATCACCTAAAGTGTGAGATTCTCTCTGTGTCGAACACTGAACAAGAGGGCAAACCTTGCACTCCTGAATTTATTTTTTGTAATAAACAAATTGTTAAATCTTCTCTTTTATTAGTAGGAGTTATTTACAGACTACCTAAAATACCGTTTCAAAAAAATGAAAATTTTTTGAATGATCTTCGCACATTCTGTTTTAACTACAGTCATAAAATCATTATGGGAGACCTGAATGCCGATCTTCTCCGGGAGAGTGATCATGCTAAATTTGTTCGCAAATTATCAGCGGAACTCTCTCTACAGCTGGTTCAGCATGGTCCTACTCATTACACTCCCACGTCTCGTACCTGGATTTACTTGATTTTCGTGGACGACAACGATACTGTCACGGACGCTGCCAGTATTCCAGCGAACTTTTACAGTAAGCACAATATTATTACTATTACCACAAACTGCAATAGACAAACTCAATCTCTGAATTCTTTTATGTACCGTGATTTCAAAAACATTTCTCCGGCTGACCTTAATTCTTTTTTAACTTACTGTGATTGGTCGTATTTTACTGACATAAACATTGACATTGACGTTGCGCTGAACAGTATCTGCAACAACTTAATGGCAGCAATTAAGGTACTAGCTCCCATTAAAACTGTAACTCCTAAAAAAGGTAAGCTTCCATGGGTTGATGCGGATCTGTTTCGGTTGTACAAAAAACTGGAGGCTCTGTACCGTCGATTTAGAAGAACTAACGATAAATCACTATTTGATGAATTTTGTAAAATAAGACTAATAGCAGACGAACGGACGGAGAATGCGAGAACTAATTACTATAACAACAGACTGTTTGATGCCCTCGCAAACAATAATACATGGAAGGATTTACGTAGCCTCGGATTTTTACCTGGGCATGAAGTGGATTTGAATGGCATTACACCTGACGAATTAAACCAACACTTTGTGGGTGTATCGGCATCCCCGTATGGCGATGATGTGACAATGCGTAAGAGGATTATTAATGATGCAACGACAGAAGGCTTCGCCTTTAATCAAATTAACCTAAACGATGTAATTCTCGCAATTTCTCACTTTTCATCGCGGGCTCGGGGAGCTGATGGTATTCCACAGTTGGTTGTAATCAAATCTCTTCCAATAATAGGATAATTCCTTGTGCGCCTGTTCAATTGCTCTTTTGCGAAAGGCATTTTTCCGGTGGCTTGGAAGAGAGCACAAATTATTTCATTAAAAAAATGCAAATACCCTTCTTCAGCATCGGACTTTAGACCGATTGCAATATTGTGCTTTCTTTCAAAGGTTCTGGAGAAGTTAGCATATGAACAGTTGCAGGGGAATCTGACAACTTCTCGCATTCTCGACCCTCTACAGACAGGTTTCAGACCATTTCATCCTACCCAAACAGCCCTACTGAAATTCACTGACGATATCAGACTAGGTATCGACAAAAAAATGGTAACGTTACTTCTTCTATTCGACTTCAGCAAGGCTTTTGACACAATATTATCGACACGACTACTTGAAAAATTGAAGTCTATGGGGATCTCCAGGGCAGCTCTCAAGTGGTTAAATTCTTATTTATCAGATAGAAGGCAAGCAGTTAGCACTACCTCAGCTGGCAACTTTGACTGGCTGAGTACGAATCTTGGTGTGCTATAGGGATCTGTCTTGGGACCCCTTCTGTTCTTCTTGCACATTAACGACTTACGTGACGCACTTGACACTAGAAGCATTCAGCATATATTGTATGCAAATGACCTTCAAATATATATTCAAACTTCTATAGACTGTCTTGATGAGGGGATATCGGAGCTTTGGCGGGCAGCCAAAGCAGTTTCGGATTGGGCCGTGGATGCCTCTTTAAGACTCAATACAAATAAAACTAAGGCTATTTATTTTGGTTGTCAAAGATTCGTTAACGAACTTTGTGAAAAGCTAACCTTTGTTGATCTTGGAGATGGCGTCTGTATCCACTTTTCCGACACTGCAACCAGCCTTGGGATGATTTTAGACTCAAGATTCTCATGGAAACCCCATGTTGATAATTTAACGAAAAAATTTAATAGAGTATTATATAATCTTCGTTTCTTTTGGAAATATGCTTTCCAAGAGCTGCGTAAGATGCTTGCTGAGGCGCTGCTATTTCCTCACCTGGAATACTGTTCGGTGGTCTTGCTAGATGCTTCTCAAGAACAACGTAATCGACTGCAAGTCTTACAAAATTCCTGTGTTCGATACGTGAAGGGTCTAAAGGGGGACGACCATGTTTCTCTTCATCGGGACTCTCTGAGTTGGCCGCGTGCTGATATGAAGAGATACTATTTTATGGCTGTACTTACGTACAAAATCATACGCATGCGTGTTCCGGACTATCTAGAGAGTCTTTCTCTAGATTTGTGCTTCTCGTTGCTCCTCTGAGGCGCACTGAGACTGGAAAGCGCTCTTTCCAAGTTCAAGGTGCGCATTTATGGAACTCTCTGCCTACTGACATACGAAACATATCGTCTCTCGGTAGGTTTAAAAAAGCGGTCAAGAGACACCACTTCGAACTCAATCAGTAGCGTCTCTGTGTTATTTTATTTATGTTAATTTATTTATTTATTTATGTGCGTTGTATGTTTGTTTCTAATTGGAATTGTATGTGTATTTATTCGTATTTAATTATCTGTGATATCACTTGTTTTATTGACAAGATTTATTTCAGCTTTATTAGTTTTTAGTTTCCTCGACTGCGATATCACGTGCAATATTCTTTTTTATATAAATATTAAAAAATTCTTGTATTAATTTTTGTATACACATACGAATAAACATTCTATCTATCTATCTATCTCTCTTTCTTTCTCTCTCTCTCTGTCTCTCTCTCTCTCTCTCTCTCTCTCTCTCTCTCTCTCTTTCTCTCTCTCTCTGGTGAGTAGAACTGACGTTTTGATTACTTTCTTCTCTTTTTAAACTTCTTACAGCTGCTTTCTGCTTCCGGGCATTTTCTGTTGTAGATCATTGCATACTACTTTTTGCAAACTACTGCTTTTTTATTTATTGCACTGCTGCCTGCTGATCTACTAGCTGGATTTCTTATTTTTCTCTGTTGCTGCTAATTTAAGGTTATCTTGCTGTCAACAATTTTAGCGCGCTCACAAGGCAATAGCTATATACCTGTGCTACCATCTTCCATCCGAAATTGAACATACCAGGCTGTTTAATCAGTTTTGCGGTTCGATAAGAAAAACACAATTTTATAGTTTGAAATACACATTATTATTCAGTATAGTCTTCCTGAACATCAATACACTTAATCCAACGAGATTCCAATTTATGAATTCCATCCCTGAAGTAAGAATCTGAAAGGGCTGCAAAATACGCTTCCACATCTGTTATGACCTCATCATTTGATGAAAAACGCTTTCCACGCATGAATTTTTTTAGGTCTGGAAACATATGGAAGTCGCTAGGGGCCAAATCTGGTGGATACAGTGGATGCTCCAACAATTCGAATTTTAATTCATGGATTTTAGCCATTGTCAAAATGCTTTTGTGACACGGTGCATTGTCCTGATGAAAAAGGATTTTTCTTCTGCAAACCGAGTCTTTTTCCACGAATTTTCTCCTTCAGCTGGTCTAAAAGGTTACAATAATATTTAGAATTTATTGTTTCACCAGTTTGCAAGTAATCCACAAACAAAATTCTTTTCGCATCCCAAAAAACTGATGCTAACCCCTTCTTGGCCGATATCTGAACACGAACTCGTTTCGGAGCCGAAGAACCAGGTTCACACCACTCTTTAGCCTCTTGTTTTGATTCAGGATCATGGTGATAGACCCAAGTCTCATCCATAGTGATGAATCGATGCACAAAATCTACTTTATCTTTTCGAAAACGCTCTAAATATTGCTGAGAAAGTCGCATTTGAATGTGTTTTCGTTCCATTGTTAGCAAATGCGGCACCCATTGTGCACACAGTTTTCTGAAACCCAATACTTTAGTCAAAATATTGCTTGCACTGCCCAATGAGATGCCTAGGGCTTCTACTAAATCTCTTTTAGTCACTCGACGATTTTCCAATACGATATACTGTATTTTTTCTACGATTTCTGATGTTGTTGCTGTTTTTGGACGTCCTTGACGTGGATCGTCTTCAAGGCTTGTACGACCACGTTTAAATTCAGCAACCCATCTTTCTACTGTACTAATTAAATGCAAAGAGTCCTTATACACTTTTAACATTCGTTCATAAATTTTCTTTGCTTTTAAACCTCCCAAAAATAAAAATTCAATCACTGCACGATACTTGATTTTTTCCATTGTAAAAAAATACTGTGACATGTTTGATATCAAATGGCTTGTAAACAAAGAATGAATTTACAGATTAAAATAAAACTTCACATACGTTCATATGAAGAGTGTACCAGCATTACAAAAAAAAATTTAGGCTAGTAGCAACACCCTTTCTTATCGAACCGCAAAACTTATTGAATAGCCTGGTATTAATTGATCGATTGATTATACATCACGCTGGTAAGGAAGCTCTCTGCCTAGTGCTGCTATCTGTGAGCGCCTATAGCTACTTCCTCTTTGCTCTTGTCAAAAATTCAATAAGCATTGTTCCAGTTGGTGCTGCCATCTCTTGCCTGTGGATTACACTACTTATTTTTCCTAATAGAATAACTTATCGGCATTTTGTATTAATTATCGTCTAGCTTTACTCACTTATTTCATATTACTTATACTTATTTTTTCCCACTGGTTTATATTATTCGGTACATTATAAATTTAAACTTCTATATGTCCGGCTCTTGTTACTCGTGTACTAAAGAATTTACTGCTGCATCCAAGCCGCAGCAATGTATGAAATGTTTTAACATCTACCATACTACGTGCACCAAACTTACAACGGTGAGAGATAGCAGCGATAAGACGATAAAGATATGCGGCCCGTGCTTTGCTGACGCAAACATGGCTGGTGGACGCTCTCGCACCAACTCCGTTGGCTCCTCCAGCAATCTCAGTAATGTTTCTAAGACACCAGGTAATAGTAGGCCATCCACTGCTGCCACTCTTTCACCATCCAGCGATCTCGTAACTGCGCTTATTTTAAAAATTGATAAAATTGATTCAACAATCACTACCATGAGTTCACAGATGAACGCGCTGATAACTGGGTTCAACTCTCTAGAAACCAAAATGCTGGACTTGTCAACGACTTTGAACCTTCGTATGGATGCTGGTGAGCAACGTCTAGACAAACTACAGCAAGATCATCTGAATCTCCAGGCAAAAGTTGACAGATTAATGGCAGCGACTACTAACAATGAAGAGCCATCGTTGGTCTTAGATAACCTGCAATTATTGGAGGATGCTAATCGTAAGTTGACTGCAAAAGTGTCATAGTTAGTTCTACAACAAGAGCGTATGGAGCATGCGTCTGAGGTTGTCCTCAGTGGCATACTACTGAATGAATTCGGTAATTTACAGCTAGCAGCTTCGGCAATATTCCAGTCTATGAATGCAACCATCACTGATAGAGACATTCTATCAGTGCGTCCTCTACGTAAGCCTCCAACTGTTACGTCGCAAACTGGACCATCTGCCACTGCTACTTCGGACACTATAGCTCCATCTACACGCACTGTCCCGCTCTTAGTTACTTTCAAAAGTGCCTATATCGCTCGAGCTGCTATTACCGCTAAAATACGCATAAGGAAATTTCATACTTAGCAGATCTGTCCCACGTTACTTAATAAGGCTCTACTACTTGGGCAAATCACACCAGCACTCATCAATGTCAATTAATTCCTGCCACCTGCCCTCCATCAATTGAAGCTGCGTGTGTTGGAAAAATCCAGGGACAGACAGTACAATTTCCTTACGTTTATTCACAATGGCAATATATATGTCAGAAGAAAGAAGAATGACTCACCGCATCTCATCACCTCTGAAGACGACCTTAACGCTTTTTTAACAGCAATTGACCCTCCATGCAACACCCCGACAACCAACGACAACTGAATCTCGTCAACCAGGTATGTTCTCTCTCCCTCTCTCCTTTGCTATCTCCTTCTACTCATACAAACTCACTCCGACCATCCGCTTCTTCTCTCTATTACGAGGCTCGGTGTGGGTGATGAGGGTCTTCGTGTCTGTTATTTCAATGCCAACTCTCTTCGTGCGCACATTGAGATGATAAGATTTTTTCTGACTTCTCGCTCCTACTTCCACGTAATAACTGTAACAGAGACTAAACTTGGTTCCATTGTGGATGACTCGCTTGTGGCCCTTGATGATTATACCCTCTTTCGCCATGATCGCAATACAAGAGGGGGCGGCGTTGCAATTTTTGTGCATAACTCACTATCCTGCACTGTTCTGTGCTCCTCGACACATGTCTGGAGTGCTAAACCTGGTTTACCTGAATACTTACTTTGTGAACTTACATCCCTGACCTCCCTCCCTATCTTCGTCGGTGTTGTATACAGACCACCTCATGCACCTTTCTTAGCGAACTCTGACTTTATACCAACTGTTTCCACCATCATGCATGACTATAGCACGAAAATCCTACACGGCGACTTCAATGCTGATCAGCTATCAAATAGTGATAATGCAAACTTTCTAAAATGTTTTATCGATGAGCACTCCCTCTTTTCTATACCGTGTGGTAGTACTCATCATACTTCTACGACTGACACTTGGCTGGACCTATGCTTAGTTGATGCTAACAATACTGTACTGGACTACTGGAAGACTAGCACCCCCTTTATTGACGGACACGACTTACTTACTGCTACTGTTAAATGCTCAATCTCACGACCGACGTCTTTCCGCAGCTTTGCTTTCCGTGACTACAGCTCCATAAATACTGCAGCTCTTTTTGATTACTTTCGCTCCTTGAATTGTCCTACATGTACGAGTGACTCTCCTCTGGATGCACGCCTGCACTGTTTATACGATCATCCATAACACGTTATTACTACATTTGTGCCACTTAAGGTTGTCACTCGGAGGAGAGCACATCACCCTTGGTTTACCTCCTCCCTTACTAATTTCTTACAAAACAAAGACAGACTATATAGACGCTATAAACATACTAGATTGCCCTCAGACCTTTGACAGTATAGAATAGCACGCGACGACTTCCACAAACAAACTGAATTAGCCCAGCTGCTTTACTTTCAGGACAGACTTACTAGACTTACTGACCCTAATCACCTACAGTCTGTCAAGTAAGAGCGTGGTCGACTTCACCGACAGGTAATGAAAGATTTTGCTCTAATTCCTTCGCGAGCCGATAGAGGGAAGCTTTGTCCTTGATGCATTGTCAACAAAGATTCAGTTGTCGTTGATCTTTTGAAAGAGAATCACGTTAAACGCCATGAGTGCTAAGTACGCGTCGCGCTACGAGGCTGTGTTCCTTTGCATCCACCCGAAAGGTCCCAAAATGTCGCAATCAGCGGCTGCTAAATATATGAGAAAGTCGAAGGCATTTGTACAGAAGTGGATACAGCGATATAAAGTGGCTAAAAATGTCGATTATTTACCAGAACGTGGCTCGATAGGAAAAGTGAACAAAAAAGATGAAAAAAGAATAGTGAATCTGTTTTCGCGGAATCCTGCTTTAACACTGCGGCAAGGACAAGCAAAATTAATGGCAAAAGGTTTAGATATATCCTACGAAACTATCCGAACCCATCTTCGTACTCATCATCTGAAATGGCGCAACACAATGAAGAAGCCTCTGTTGACTGACAAAGCGACTCGCTTGGGCGCATGAGAATATTGATAGAGATTTTGAAAATGTCATTTTTACTAATGAATGTTCTATATGGGCACGTTCTGTCCTCACGCGAGCCTGGTCAACTTCCACCAATAGGCTCGTTCAGCGGACCGTAAAACATGGAATAAAGGTGCATCTTTGGGGCTGCTTCTCAAAGCAGGGATTCGGCACTTTGCACCTCTTTACTGACAACCTAAATGCCGAGAAAATGATAAAAATCTACAAAAAGGCTTTACTGCCATCTGCCAAACGATGGTTTATCACAAAAAATGAAGATTGGATCCTGCAGGAGGACAACGATCCTAAACACCGCAGCAAGCTCTGTACTTAGTGGAAGACTCAATCTGGCATCGTTACATTGGATTGGCCGTCGCAGTCGCCCGATGCAAACCCTATTGAAAATGTGTGGGCATATATTAAATGGAAGCTTCGTGGAAGACGCACATACACTTTGAAGCAGTTGTTTTACGAAATTCGTCGGATCTGGAGATCCTTGCCACTAGAATACGCCGTCAAATTAGTAGAAAGCATGCCTCGGAGATGCCAGGCAATTATCGACGCCGGTGGTGACTGGACACATTATTGACCGAATTGCATTATTGTTTGTAATGTGTACAATGTATATATAAATATGAAAGTTTCATCAAATAAATTTTTTTATAAATTAACACGACCACGCTCTTACTTGACAGACTGTATGGAAGGAACTACGCCACTTGGGTCTCTGCTCTTCCCTAACTGACTCTCTCCACAATTTTCTTCCTAATGATCTAAATAATTTTTTCGGTAGTGTTGCATTTGACTCTGGCATATCTACTGTTAACTCCTTTCTGGACTCTCTTAACACTAGCATAACATTCTATCCTTAGTTTCATTTTTGTCCAGTTACTACCGACGAGGTGAGAAGTGCTGTACATCATTCTTTCTCTAAGGCGCGGGGCTATGACGGAGTCCCACAGTCCATAATCGTTGGTGCCTTTTCAGTGATAGACTCTTTACTGTGTCGACTATTTGATGACTCTTTACATGAGTCCTACGTACCCCCTGATTGGAAGATAGCACTGGTAACAACCATCAACAAAGTTGCCTCCCCTTGTGATATGGGTGACATCCGACCAATCTCCCTTCTTTTGTTCCTGTCAAAAGTTTTAGAGCGCTTGGTTCATTAACAAGTATACAATTATCTTCATACTCGCTAACTCATCGACCCTTTTCAGACTGGTTTCCTACAATACCGTAGTACTCAGACTGGTTTCCTACAATACCATAGTACTCAGACTGCGCTCATCAAACTCACGGATGACATCAGGACAGAAATAAAAAGACGCTTAGTTACCCTACACTTGCTATTTGATTTCAGTAAAGCATTCTATAAGGTCTGTCATATCACACTACTGCAAAAACTATTAAATTACGATTTTTCACCTGCTCTTATTCGGTGGTTCGCCTCTTACCTTACTGGTAGGAAACAAGCAGTTCTGGACCGAAATGGCAACCCATCGTCGTTTGTGAGTCTTAACACCGGTGTTCCTCAGGGGTCAGTGCTTAGGGCATTATTATTCCTAATCTACATAAATGATGTATCCAGCAAGCTTGATACTACTATCTGTCATTTAACATACGCTGATGACCTCCAAATTTATGTCCAATTTCCTCTGGCCAACCTCGAAACATATGTTGAACTGATTGGTAGGCAGGCTAAACTCATCATGGAATGGGCCGATGATAACCATCTACATCTTAACGTAGCTAAGACAAAAACGATAATTTTTGGCTCTTATTTCTACATAAATAAGCTTACTGTCATGCCAATCAAGGGTATTCAGATAAATAATACTCTTGTACTATTTGAGAAATCTGTGCGTAACCTTGGTGTCTACCTTGATGCCAAGCTGAACTGGAAGGAACATGTCGCTTACATCTGTCGTAAAGCAAACTTTCTGCTTCATAGACTTAGTTTTTACCGTCAGAGCACTAACTTTGCCCTGCGTAAGCACTCAATTGAGACTCCCCTATTTCCTTTTGTACACTACTGCAGCGTCATTTACTGTCATATTTTAAGTGAGTTTGATCTCAAGCTGAGAGTCATAAACTCTGGTGTTCGTGATGTCTATGGTGTAACTAGGCGCGAGCATATTGCTCCGTATAGGGTTTCTCTTGACTGGCTTACCTCCTCGGATAGGCGTAAATACTTCATCATCACTCTGCTTCATAAAATATTAAAACATCATTATCCACAGTACCTATTCGAACAGTTCATATAGAACCAGTCTGATAGACCCTCTCGGGGTGATGTGAGACCGTTGGCCATACCGTCATATACTACTGAGTTCCATGATAGATCTTTTCTTGTTTATTCGTCTCGACTCTGGAACTGTCTACCTTCTTCTTACTATACTATGTTCTCTATTTCCCGCTTTAAATTTACTATTTTTACCTACCTTCTTTCCGTTGAGAGAGGGCACACAATATCTTTATCATCGAGGCTATAATTTAAACTATAATTTAAGCTCTATGCTTACACTGTATCTCATTATGTCATAGTTTTTATTTTATAATTAGCTTATATCTGTTGCATATTGTTATACTACTTTTATTATACTGTTTATTATTATGTACTGTTAATTTAATTTTACTTTTATTTGATGTTTATTCGTTAATTTACTGTAAATTTACTGTACTTTCCTTGTACACTATTTTTGTACCATAAAAAATGTTATCTATCTATCTATCTTTGTAGTCCGTTGTTAGGGTCCCGATGTCTTCTTTTTTCCGGGCTCGACTGCTTGGTTGTTAAAATTTTCCGGCTCTGCGAAGTTCTTCCCAAAATGTTTGCGTCTTGACTTCTTTAAGAAAAATTAAAAATTACGGCAAGAGCGACCTCCGCAGGTTGATCTTCCCTTTTTATACATTTATACCGAGACGACTTTGGGCCAATACGATTGCTCGGAATAAGCGCGGGGTGAACGCTACTGCTCTATCTTGAAAGCGTTCCGTTTGAGTGGGAGAATGAGAGTTAGAGAGAGAGAGAGAGAGAGAGAGAGAGAGAGAGAGAGAGAGAGAGAGAGAGAGAGAGATGATTCTTTTTTGCATAATTTTTACACATGTTTATTTCCTATTGTTTATCGCAAAAATACGTTAAAGTAAATTGCACGATCATTTTTTATTTAAAATTTCGCGTATATTACAAAAAAAAACGAAATATTCGTCGCATTTTACACAGTTAATTTACGCAAAGATAATTAAATAAAGAATAATTATTTAAATAAAAAGAAATGATTGCCACCAAGAACACGTGTAGTTTCCGTGGGTTAGTAGAGTAATTTATAATTATAGAACGGTAAAAAAAGGATATAATTGCAAAATAATAATTTAAATAATTATTCTTTAGAAATTACGATTTTCAATTTTATTCGTGGGTAATCGCTATGAAGTTTTTTGGTAAAGCCAAGTTATTTAATTTAACATTGCATCAAATTTTTCGAGTCACTACGTTATTTTTAATTAAATTAACTAAGGAATTTTAGAACAATCAGCTGTTGCGCATTTACAATGATTTTTATAAGTAGAAATTAAGACGTTGCAAAATATAAGTAATAGTATACTAATGATTAACGCGACTATTCTTATAAAATTTTGTTTATGAAAATATTGCAAGAAAAAGAAAGAAAAAGCAATTGATAGGTAAATAGTTATAATTATTTGAAATATTTAGTGCTATAATTTTCTTGTCGCAAAGAAATTTAAGCACTGTCGCAGAATTAAGGTTACTCGGATATAAAATATACACAGTATGTCGGAAAAGTCCCCGAACTTTTGAAATAAAAAATCGAAAATTACATCTAAAGAAATTTTTCCAGTTAACTTTCAACATAGTCCCCTTCCCTAGATATACACTCATTTGAGCGCCCCATAAGTGATTCGAAAACTCTCTGGTACTCCTCTGAAGTTATCGCTGTGAGACGCTCAGTGCAAGCCGCTTGAATGCTCGGTACATCTTCAAAAAATCGTCCTTTCAAGGCCATTTTTAGCTTGGGAAATAGAAAAAAGTCGGCTGGACCCAGATCTGGCGAGTATGGGGCGTGATTAATGCGTGGGATCTGATTTTCGGCGAGATAACGCTTCACAATGTTCGAAGAATGAGCAGGCGCATTGTCATCCAGCAAACTCCACGATCCCGGTTCCTTGTACTCGGGCCTGATGCGATTAATCCGGCGCTTCAGACGTTTTAACACCTCTACGTAATACGCAGCATTCACGGTGGTGTTTGGGGGCACAAATTCTTTGTGTATCAGGCCTTTGGAGTCGAAGTAAGCGATGAGCATCGTCTTTACCCGTGATTTTTGTTGGCGCACTTTTTGAGGCCTCGCACGGCCCGGACTGAGCCAAGCGGATGACTGGCGCTCCGTGGAAGGATCGTATTGAAAGCACCAAGTCTTGTCTCCAGTCACAATTGAGGTTAGAAAGCCCGAAGTGGTGTCGCAAGTCTCGATAAAATCTTGACAACATTGGATGCGAGTTTCTTTCTGCTCTGGTGTGAGAAAGTGCGGAACAAATCGAGAGCAGACTTTCCTGCGGTTCATTTTTTCTTTCAAAATCAACGCGACGCTATCCTTGCTCATGTTCAGTTAGTCTGCCAACATTCTGAGAGACATGTGGAAATCCTGCTTCAGTAGCGCGCGCACGCGAGCCTCGTTTTCGTCGGTAACAGCTGTTGACGGCCGGCCGCTTCTCTCGCCATCTTCTAACGACTCTCTACCCTTCTTGAACCGACTGAACCACGTGTAAACAGTTGTACGCGACACTACACCTTCACCGTAAGCTAAATCGATCATTTTTTTCGTTTCCACGAAACTTTTTTTAAGTTTATAGCAGAATTTAATTGCGCCACGATGTTCAAATTTCTCATCCATCGTAGAGCTTGCACCGGGGTACTAAACACACGTTCACTCAAGCACGTCTATCTCGGCAACTAATGAACGGATACTGGTGAAAAAATTCTCAGACACTCCAAAGGGATGTAACAACATAGTACCGGTGTCGTCCAAGAGGTGGCGCCACTTGTACAAGCGCTACAAAATAAGTTCGGGAACTTTTCCGACATACTGTGTATAGGTAAGAGAATATTAACGTTAATCATTAATATAATATAAAAAAATTAAAATAATAATAATAATTATCGCTGAGCGAAAAAAAAATTACAAAGTCAAGTTAATACGACATATCGCAAGATTAATAAGAAATTATGATCGATACGAGTATGGTGTTAATATTATTAATAATCTTGGTATAATCGCAAGCTTTTTGATATCATTTTAAATTAATTATTAAATCCCTGCCAAGAAATTTTTACCAAGAGTGTACCTGTAAAAATAATACTCGGCATTTTGCGTAAGAACGGAAATGCTACATCTCGCGACGCCTCAAATCGCGGCGGAGACGCTTATTTTCCTATGTCTTGGCGAAAAAAAGCTACCTTTGAAAAATGTGGATTACATGTGTTAATAACGTAAACAGCACCGTCGGTAACTGGAAGTAATCTTTAAACTGGGGTTTCTTTCTTTCCATCTAAAATTCATATTGACCGACTTATCGATCCAGTAATTTAAAAAGAAAAAATAATAAAAAATTCTTATCTTAGGAGTAAAAAAAAGAACATGGTCAGGCCGTTCCCTATTTTTAAGTCGTTATGAGATTTACTATAGTGAAACATAGTCATAGTAATCATGGTAAAATTCTTCTTGTAATAGTATATATATACATATTTTTTTTAAATAAAATAAAAAGGACAATTGCGTTATTTGAAATTAACATAATTGAATTAAGTTTAACGATTGCGGCTATTTTTATATAAATAATACATGCGTTTTAAGAAAGTCGCGAACTCTTGGCCCGCGCTCAGACCAAGTTTCGCAACGGTTTGGGTCGGCGGAGGGAAGCTTTATCATGGTGGAGCACTTGGGTGTGGGTCGATGCGGGCGGTCAATATGTTCTTTTTGAATAGCAACCGGGGGCCAGAAAGGTAGGGAGAAAACTTATCGGCTGACACAAAAAAAAAAACGGAGGTCGTGTACCAACGTTACAAAAGTAAAGATAATATTAATTGATTATTTAAAAATATCGTTGCTACAATAAAATAATTTGACAGAAGTGAGCATTTCTCCTCCCCCCTGATCCCCCTTCATTGCCGAAGGAAGTGCTCACTTAGTAAACTTCGAAGCTACAGAATTAAACTTGGTGAAATGTGGAAATTTTGAAAATTGTTAACTCGATAAAATTAATTCGAACGATAAATAAAAAAAAAAAAAAAAAAAAAATTAAACATAAATTTTTAAAAGTTGAGAATTAAAATGTTGAAAATAACTCGAATACAAAAATTGAAAGATTAAAACTGATTTTTCTTTGTAGTTAAAATTTTACAATTAAGAATTGAAAATGGATTTTTTTCTGTTATTTGTTATATTTTTCGGCATTTGATTAGATTACTAAATTGTACAAATCTTCGTAATCCTTGTGAAACATAAAATATTAATTTAATCGAAAATTTCTCGATTCCTTCGGTGACTATATTATAGGCTGCAATTTTGTTAATCCCTTTAAGAAAATATTCACGAGCGTTAGGCAGTAGACCATGCATACACGGTAAACATGGAAAAGGCACGAAATCTTTCGCATTCAGATATTTTATCTACATTATATTATACAGGGTGTTTCAGACCACCCGTCCACCCCCTCTAAATTGAATACAAATATGCATAGACATCATATGTAGGAAATCTGGCACGCTCTATCGATTGATGGTAAAATCCACTTCCGGTTCAGACCAGAAGTGGGTTGAATAGACAGGAAGTTGGTCTCTTTTAAAGAAACACGCGGATTTATATGGTGGATTTAGATTCTAAGTTGAAAAATACATACGTTTTGTAAGAAAATTTTTTTGAAAAAATGCATTCTTAACCTCCCAAATAACCTTCAAAACTGAGCATGTGACCACATGGAAGTGGTAACCACAGAGGTGTATTAAGCATTTAACAAAACATTCCTGGGGAAAAATGATGTCAATTTTAATCACAGATTTGAGTTCTATGTTCGAAGATACATAAATAAAAAAAAACAATGGTCACTTCCGATTTTGACCGGAAGTGAGTATTTGCACACGACATTAACATATTTTGATTGTGGAATCGGATTTCTTGTTCAAATAAAGGTAGAATAACCTGATTGGTACTTCCTGTTTCGATAGGAAATGCGATTTTCTGACCAGAAGTGCGTGCTTTTATAGCGGTACTGGCATACCCTGATCTAAATACTCTAATCATGGAATCTAAATCTATGTTAAAATTAACGTAGAATAGCCCAACTTGTATTTTGTTTTTGGCCGAAATTGTAATATAAAATCAAATTAAAAAAAGCTATGAATATTTTGTAATAACAACTAATACGAAATTTTTCAAAAAAAATATTTTTCTTATGAAACAATTTATTTATTATTTACAATAATAATTTAAATTGAAAATTTCTATTAATAAGTTTAAATGAGTTCATACAAGTAATTAAAGCTTTATTTTGTAATAATAATTTAATATAGGTGCTCTTCATAATGATGAATTACAAAGAGTTCAAAAAACTTAACAAATAAATTTCATTATTTGAATTCGAAGTAACCTTGAGTGAAACAAGTGAAGGTAATATTTATACGATAAGTGGATCGTGGTTTGATCGTTATTTTAAATGCTCAAATTGAGCTCCTTCTTGTTGAATACATTTTGCAACTCTCTTAGGGAACATATTACTGGCTCAAAGAATCTCTGCAGCAGTTAATAAATGTATTGCTTTCCTGATTCTTTGCTGAATGTCTTCTCTTGTAGTGGGTTCAGTCAGATAAACCATACTTTTAAGTCTTCCTTATAAATAGAAATCTAAAACGGTTATGTTTGATAAGCACGGTAGATAATTGATTGGACCGTATTTCCTAATCCACCTTCCTCGAAAACGTTGATTTAGATGGTCTCGGATTACTGTTGAAGTATGAGATGGACAGCCATCTTGTTAGAACCACATTCTTTTGCGTAAATCAAGTGGCATATCTTCTAATAAGAGGGGAAGATCTGTTTGCAGTAATTCTAAGTAACGATTTGCATTCAAATTATTATCAAAATTGTTGGACCTATGATAGAATTTCCAACGATGCCACACCAGGCATTAACCTACCATATTCTTTAATTATTTGCTAGTTTTAACCAATGTAAATTTGTGGCAGATCAGTTACGAGAATTACAGTTACTTACTTTATAATTGCTTCTAGAAGTGCATTCATCTGAAAATAAAATATTACGATGGAAATTCTGAGTCTGCCCTCGAAACCAATTCGTAAATTTTAGTAGTGATACAAAATCATTTCGATCAAGGGCTTCATGAAGTAAGGCCCTGTAGGGATGGAACTTGTGATCTTTAAATATTTTGATGATTGTAGCTGTTGACACACCAGAATTCTTTTCACGACGTCTCAGACTATCATGAGGAGCGACTATTGCAGAAGCTACTTTTTTTTTGTTTGCAGATTTTACATCCCTAACTAGCCTGCGGATTTCTTTGCCTTTATTGTGATGTTGCTGCACAATGCCATGAAAACAAATACGGTTATTTATTCTGGAAAATAAATTTCGGGAATAAAGAAATCTATCCAGAAATCGCAAACGCCACAAATTGGCCGCATTAGTAAACTTATTATTGCATTCTCTTAGAATTTGAATCACATCAACAGATTTTCCATTATAGTAAACCATGGCAGTGAATTGAAAATAATTCTAGATGCTAGCAACTGTGAAAGAAGATATTTATTTCACAGAGACCTAATACGCTTCTGTGGTTAACGCTTCTATGTAGTCACATGTTCAGTTTTGAAGGTAATTTAGTGGGTTAAAAATGCATTTTTTCAAAAATTTTTGGAATAAAACGTGTATATTTTTCAACTTATAATCCGAATCCACAAAAAAAATAAGCATGTTTCTTTAAAAGAGACTAACTTCCGGTCTATTTGGCCCACTTCTGGTTCAGACCGAAAGTCGATTTTACCGCCAATTGATAGACCGTGTCAGATTTCCTATATATAGTGCCGCCAGTAGAGCCGAAAAACCATTTTTATTCAATGAAGAGCGAATGGATGGGTGGACTGTAACACCCTGTATAATATTCTATTATACTTAAACATAAATATATATATAGATACATATATATATATATACACAGGGTGTCACAGAAGTCTTGGAACGGCTGTATATTTCTTAAGGTGGGATATTTCGGAAAATGGTCAAGGTCAATCCTTAAGTAACTCTTAACGAGGAATTTAATGGTAACCTCTATTTTGATCTTGACGATGTCCTCCAAGGTCATTTCAAGGTCAGGTCATGTTTCTTACATCGGAACTCCCTTTTTTTAAATTGGCAATCGAAAGAGCGAGAAATTTTACGTTCAAATCTGTACTTAGGTCATAAGGACACGTTGACCTTGAAGGTCAGCCAAGGCCATTTAAATATGAACAAGGTCTGGTTATCTTTTGGCATAGGAACTCTCTAATTTTTTTTAAACAAATGTTTTAACATTAACAAGGTTTATGAAGTGATGATTGTAAGTCTTACCTCGACGATGTCCTCTAAAATCATTTTAATTTTAACTTTTATCTACTTTTAGCATCACCCAGGAACAACGACGTCGACGTAGTAAAATCTGTTCCCTTTGGAGTGCTTGATTTGCCTGAGTCCCCTTGCCTCTCACGTTTGGGATGTTTGATTTGCGTGAGTCCTCTAGCCTCTTATATTTTCTATCAAGACTTACAATTTAGTGTAGATGTTCAAACTGTAAACCTTCAGCTTCTTGGCAAAAAGCTATTCTATTGTAAAAATGTGCAAGAGCATTATGTATTATTTCTCTGTTAATTGACGCAGCGTCTTGGAGTATCCGATTTCGCAACTCATCTAAATTTTGTGGCTGAGATGCGTATACTTTACTCTTTAAATAACCTCATGGAAAATAATCAAGAGGCGTTAAATCAGGAAATCTAGTAGGCTATTTGATTTCACCTCTTCTTCCAATCCATCTATGAGGAAACTGGCCATCTAAATATGTCCAAACAACCCTACTATAATGAGCGACTGCTCCGTCCTGCTGGAACCATTTTTTATCAAAATCATCACCTGCTAGCTCTCTTATTCTCGGTATAATTTGATCTCGAAGCAATTCTTCATATCTATCAGCAGTGATATTACCGTTGATAAAGAAAGGGCCTATAAGAAAATCATTTAAAATGCCAGCCCAAACATTTACCTTTAGTGGATTTTGAGTGTGATTCTCTAATATCCAATCAGGATTTGTGTTGGACCAATATCGATAATTGTGTCTATTTACTTTGCCTTTCAATGTAAAAGTTGCTTCATCTGAAAAAACTATGTTGTATAAAAACAGAGGATATTCATCGATTCGATTCATCATTGTTTCACAAAACTCTATCCAATGATCGAGATTATTTTCATTAAGCTCCTGTACTAAATGAATTTTGTATCGATGAAAATGAATGTTTTTCCAAACCCTTTGCACTGTTTTATGAGAAACATCAAACTGATCACTAGCTCTACGTAAAAAAAGATGCAGATCTTCAACAAATCCTTGAGCTATTACAATCTGATTCTCTTTGGCTACAGACTTTGATCGACCAGTTCTCTCAAGATCTTTAATAAATCTATGATTCACAAAGCGCTGTATAGTTCTTGAGACAGTTGATTTTGAGATATCACTATCCCCTTCTATATTACAAAAAGTGAAATTGAATGAATCTTGAACTTGATCATAAGATTGCACTCGATCACTCCAACCCCGCATCATTATTAAAGATACTCTCTCTCGCTCTGAAAGTTTAACATGCGCCTTACTATTTTATAAGAATTAAGCCACAAAGTAAATCGTGATGCACAAATTATTTATAAGTTGTAATGTTTGTGCAAAGAGAAAAACAATGTCTTGAATTAGTCAGTGACTAATAAAATAAAAACTATTAGTTAGAAAAGCAAAAGACTTTTTAAAAAAGAAATATTAATAATGCAAAATAGGAACTAAATCGAATTATTTGTAATCAACGAATAAAACACTTCCTAATCAATCTAAAGTGAATTGACAAACATTAATTAAGGTAATCTAAAAGAAGAGTAGATTCTAATTAATAATGAAATTTAAAATTAAAAAAAATTGAAAATACTACTATTTTAAAACGTAATTCGTCCTGCATTAAATTTAATGATGATAAAGATAAATTAAAGATCAATTAAATTTAATGATAATAAATAAAGGTACTAAATAATAAGGACACAGATTTTTAAAGATAATAGATAATCAAGCATTCCAAAATCCGAAAGGACTCACGCAAATTAAGCACAGGCAAAGGGAACACTTTTTACTACATCAAAGTTTTTGATCCCGGGTAATATTAAAAGTAAATAAAAAATAGTTAACCTCAAAATGACTTAGAAGGTCATAACTAAGATGGTTAAAAAATAGAAAGCTTATCCTACGTTAAATGCTCTTGTCTGACATTCACGGTCAACGTGTCCTTATGACCTAAGTACATATTTGAACGTAAAATTTCCCGCTCTTTCGAGTGTAAAAGTCAAAAAGGGATTTATCAAAAAATGAGTAGAGCTTAAAATAACCTTGAAGGAATTCGAAGGGCATCATCAAGGTCACGCCTACAGTCAACACTTCATAAACCTTGCTAATTGTAAAACATCGGTTTAAAAAAAAATTGGGGAGTTCCTATGTCAAAACATCACCAGACCTTGTATATGTTTGAATTGCCTTGGCCGACCTTCAAGGTCAACGTGTTTTTATGACCAAAGTACATATTTAAATGTAAAGTTTCCTGCTCTTTTTATTGCTAATGTCAAAATACCTTGACCATTTTCCGAAATACCCCACCTAAGGAAATATAAAGCTGTTCCGGGACTTTTGTGACACCCTGTATATATATGCTTATAAAAAAAAAATAAATATATAAATAAAAACGGTCAGTGGTGAAGAAAAATGATTTAAATCAAGAAAATTAAGGAAATCGTAACAGCCAATCAAAATAAGGAAATTATTAGTAATACAAAAGCGGTGTAGGTACAAAAAAATCAGTGAAGAAAAGAAAAAAATTGAAGCCAAGAATTTTAAAAATTAAAATAAAATAAAAAGAAGCAAGAAAATACTAAGGAAGAAGAGAATAAGAATTTATATTAAACACATATACCTTAAGGATCAGACATTTAAATAAGATTAAAATAAGAGAAAAAAAGCAATAATCAAGATAGTTATAAGATCACTGACCAAGACGAAAGTATCCTCTATACTATAATTTTCAATATACATATATATTTTTAATTTATGCTGTATCTATTTTATTATTTAATTTATTTTTTTTTGACATATATCATACATGTACGTTGCCCCATCATTATTTAAATTAATATTGGTGCACTCCCTGATATTTCCCTATTTTTCTTACACACACACACACACTTATATATTGGGAGTACAGATTAATTCGGTCGGTTTTTTTGCGGTCAAATATGCATTAATTTCAAAATAAAAAGAATTGAATAATTAATCAAAGTATCGTTCATCACTAGTTACTACTTTTTCTCACCTCTCAGGCAATTTTCAAATTTCATCTCGAAAAAATGTCTCGTCTTTTGAGGTTACTCAAGTTAGGAGCCAATTTCCGATTTCTGTGAAAAAAGTGAACCGATGACCTACCGAATCGTATTGCATCCCTCCGAACAACCAGTAATCGGAAGGAACAATGTCCGGAGAATACAGCGGGTGCAGCAAAATATCCCACTTGAGCGTTTCAAAATATTTTTTCACGACTTTTGCGACATGAGACCGAACGTTTTCATGCAGAAAAATAGCTTTGCAATGTCTTTCCTTGTATTACGGCCGTTTTTCTCGTAATGTACGGCTCAAACGAATCAATTGCAGCCTATACCGATCGACCGTTATAGTATCGCCAGGTTGTAGCAGCTCATAGTACACAACACCCTTTTAATTCCACCAGGCACACAACATGATCTTCGAACCATGAATATCCGGTTTTGGCGTTGATGTTGAGGTCGATGGCAACGATTTACTGGGAATAGCGTAGTATTTATTCGTGTTGGAGTTATCATAGAATATCCATTTTTCATCCCCAGTAACAATTCTAAGTAAAAAATCCTTTCTTTGTTGCTCTTGAATCAGCTGCTCCCAACAGAAGAATCGCCTGTTAATGTCTCTCGATTTTAGTTCATAAGGCACCCAACTGCCTTGCTTTTGAATCATTCCCATGGATTCCAATCGTACAGAAACTGCTTGTTAAGTCACTTTCAATGATTCGGCAAGCTCCTCTTGCGTTTGACTCGGATCTTCATCGAATAATGCCTCCAACTTTTTGTCTTCGGATTTTTTTCACTGTCCAAAGCGAGGCTTATCTTCAACGCTGAAATCTCCATTCTTGAAATATCGAAACCATTTCCTAGAAGATTTATTAGTTGAAGCATCGTCCTCACAAACTCCCATAAGCATTTGATGCGCTTCAGCTGCACTTCTCTTCTAATTAAAACAGGAAACTAATACCTCCCGCAAATGCTGCTTAGTTAACACAAAATTGGACATATTTAACACAGTTAAAAACAAGATCTTTTATGAAATTTGAAGTAATATAAACTGAATATTATTGACAGATGTCTAGCCTCTCTGAAACTACCGACTTTAGTTGCTACTATTAAATATTCATAATAGTCAGAGCCATCATTTGAAAACGGACCGAACTAATTTGTATTTTCAATATACATATTTTTGTTTTTGCTTATATATATTTATTTTCATTTACATATATTAGAATGTTCGATAATTAATGTCGCTTTTTTCTCATAGATGGCATAAACTGCATATTTCACGTAGTAGCGGTTACATGGCGTATATTATTATATACTAGTATAAAAGTTAGACTGTATACTATCTTCTGTCAAAAAGTGAGCGTCATTAGTAACTAACAACTTAATTAAAAATTAAATTGAAAATGGACAATCAAAGTGAGCATTATCGACATATTTTATTGTTTTACTTCTGAAAGGGCAAAAATGCGGTGCAAGCTCAGAAGAAATTGTGTGAAGTTTATGGTGAGAACTGCCTTACTGAACGCCAGTGTCAGCGTTGGTTTGCTCGCTTTCGTTCTGAAAATTTTAATGTGCAAGATGCACCACATGCTGGTCGTCCAACCACTACTGATGACGACAAAATAAAGGCGTTAATCGAAACTAACTGGCATATGACAACTTGAGAGATAGCAGAGAAGCTCGGCATATCGAATTCAACCGCTTACTTGCACTTACAACAGCTTGGTTACGTAAACAAACTGGATGTTTGGGTTCCTCACGAATTAAAGGAAATCCACCTCACCAAACGCATTAACATATGCGTTTCTTTGCTAAATCATAACGAAAACGACCCATTTCTAAAAAGAATCATAACAGGTGATGAAACATGGATTGTGTACGATAATGTAGTCCGAAAACGATCATGGATTAAGCAAGATAAGCCCCCACGATCGACATATAAAGCCAATATTCACCAAAAGAAGATTATGCTTTGCGTATAGTGGAATTAAAGGGTATAGTCTACTTTAAGCTGCTTTCAAGAAACCAAATTATTGATACGAATGTTTACTGTCGTGAACTATCGAAGTTGAACAAAGCAATCAAGAAAAAACGCCCTGAACTTGCCAATCGCCAAGGTGTGATGTTCCATCATGATAACGCCAGACCTCACACCTCTTTGATAACCCGTCAAAAATTAATGGAGCTCAATTAAGAACTGATGCCACATCCACCCTATAGCCCTGACTTAGCACCGTCAGACTATCATTTGTTTCGCTCCCTGTAAAACCATTTGAATGGTAAAACTTTCGATTCCGATCAGGCTGTTAAAAATGAGTTAGACCAGTTCTTCGCTTCTAAAAACCAAGGTTTCTTCGAACATGGAATTTTTCAACTTACCGCAAAATGGCAAAAGGTCATCCAACAAAACGGTCAACATATCATTGATTCATGTTTGTTGTTAATATAAATAAATTCACTTTGAAAAACATGAAAAAAACGACATTAATTATCGAACAACCAAATATTTATTACAGTGTATGCTTTTTGCCCCTCCCCCTCCTTCACCTACCGCTTAAATACCGCTAAAATACCTACTACTTCCCCCAATCCATCTATCCGCCACCCGCATAATTGAAAACCGTGTTATCGAATCCAATTTTTTTTTAGTTTTTGTTCGTCGAATCATTGCGCATCGGGATTATATTACATTATTAGTACTGAATTTTCTTTTGACTGGAAAACTAACACGTGAACCAAGCAAGAAATAACGCGATGAGCTTGTAATTCAGTCACATATCCGGAATCGTTTCGCGTAAATCTCAAAGCCTAATAGCTTTCGTTCATATCATATTCATTCCGAAAATGCAGTAGAATTGGTCGGTTTTCAAATAACCACATATTTTTAATTTTAGTTTCATACTGGCTTGAAAATCCAGCACTGATTAGCGTTCTCGTTGCATAACCAAAGTTGTTGAATATAGATACTAAATAATTATAATACCTTCTATTGAGTCTTTTTAGTGAGAAAAACAAAAAGTAAAGATTTTCCTAGTAGCATCGCAAGCGACGGCAGCACACACATTATATAATCCCTACTTAACGCTGCCTTATTCCAAATCACATCAACATACCACTTACAACGATACGAGTCACCCGCAAATGCAAATGATCTATCTAATCTTTGAACAAAAGGCGACTCCAGCATATTCAAGAACTTAGTATAGGCCTCAACAACCGTGCACATCAGCGCAAACCATTGCTAGTCCAGAACGATCAGCGACCTACCATCTGCCACGACAACCAATGTATAGCAACGCACCACCAGTTAATACCCCATCCAGTTCATTATTGTCGGCTAATTAAATTAATTTCTCGAGACAATGAAGGGAAGACGTAAAAAAATTCATATTAAGATAACATGATTTTCAGGAATTAAAGATTTCACAAGCTCGATGCATAAGTATTAAAAATGATTACAATGATTTTAAAAGGACCGGCATTATACCGGGCAAGACCTCTTTATGAAGAATGGAGGTCAGTGGAAGTTTTTCCTAGTGCATCAAAATTACAATATAGCGTGCCAGATTTTCAATCGCGGCTAGACAAAGAAATCTATGCATAAACACAGGGGCCAGAGAAGCCAATAGCGTTATACCTCGTGGGATTATGTACGCTTTTAGAAAAAATAGTATCGTGATTAACCGAACAACAGCTGAATCTGGTTTACAATAATCTTAACCCCTCCTATTCTGGGGTAATTAGAAGAGAGCAGTACGATTCGTTTTTACAACTGAAAATTTTAGGCCAACATAAGAAGAGACGGAGAGAGAGTGAGAGACATTATAGACCCCTCCCCACTCCTGATAAGTCCTTCATACCAGAAGCAGCATATAAGACAAGCCCAAAGACTCATTACAAGTCTAAAACAGCGGCAATAAAAAATAGTAGACACTTGGAATCGAACGAAGAGGAACTTGCTACGGATGTCGAACCACAACTAAGGAAATCAAGTGCTCCGCAAAAAGAGCAGCAACAGCCTCGATAAGAAAAGCCTAGAACAAATCTATTAGGTTGCTGCAGATGAAATGGCCGATTAAGTAATAAATTTTTAAACAGCTGTAACTTTTTATAAAGACAATTTATTTAATCAAAACAGGTACCAATAGATGCAACACACTTTTCTCAACGATATACAAGTACATTTATTCCAGTTTTGTAGAAGTCCGAGTTTCTGGTTCAAAGAAACTCCTCGAAAGCATTTTTGACAGCAGCTTCATTATTAAAACTTTTTCCTGTCAAAAAGTGATCCAAATGTTTAAAGAAATGGTAATCTGTTAATGAGAGGTCTGGTGAATATGGAAGGTAAAGAAGAGTCTCATAGCACAACTCGTTTAATTTTTGGACCGTTGTTCTCGATACATAAGGTCGTGCGTTATCATGTAACAGTATCACTCCATCCCTGTTGACAAGCCTAGGTCGTTGGACTATCAATTTCTGATGGATTTCATCCAGTTGAGCACAGTATTTCTCAGCATTGATGGTTTCGCCAGGTTGCAGGAACAAATAGTGGATAACTCTAGCTATAGACCACCAAACAGTAACCATTATTTTCTTTGAATGAAGGCTTGGTTTCGTCATGTGTATTGACGCTTCATCGGCATCTAGCCATTGGACCGATCGGCGACGATTATCGTATAAAATCCACTTTTTATCGCAGGTCACAATTCGGTGCAAGAACGGTTCCTTTTTGTTGCGGGAGAGAAGAGAACTTGTAATATCCATTCGACACGTCATGTTTTGCTCGGTAAGATCATGCGGAATCCATTTGTCAAGCTTTTTCACTTTTCCAAGTTGTTGCAAGTGGCGGCAAACTGTCGAATTGTGAACGCCTAATTTCTCGGCAAGATCCCTTATGGTTTGGCGGGGGTCAGACTCCACTAATGCACGCAGCTTGTCGTTATCGATTGATGGTCCTGGGTGTCCACGTGGCTCATTTCCAAGGTCCATATCTCCGGATCGAAATTTTTCGAACCACCGCCGAGTGGTTCGTTCGCTAACTGTATCAGGCCTAAATGCGCTGTTGATATTCCTCGTTGTTTCCGTTGCGTTGTGCTCTAATTTAAATTCGTATATTAAAAGTAGCCGTTTTCGATTTACTTCTATGTTCACTTTCTCTTTTTGTTTTTACAATCACTATGAAGTGCAAAATAAAAATGATTTTATAAACCAAGGTAGCAGTATTTATACTTCAATATGTCATATCATTTGCGCCGCCTTGTGCCAACATAATACACTAAAATTGCAGCCAACTTTGTCATTGCTAAATCGGCCATTTCATCTGCAGGAACCTAATACCTCCACAAAAATGGCAAACATTACCTAATAATGAATCCTCAGAACTCCTACTGAACAGCCCTAACGAAAAAAAATAATGTCCTTCACGAAATAACCCCTCACCGAATAAACCCCTCGAAAATAATCGCCGTCCCACATATGATAATACCAACATCCAACCTCAAGATATGCCCTGCTGGGTTTGCCAGAAAACAGGACGTTGGGCCTGGCAGTGCTCAAAAAGAACCGATCTATCATGTTTTAAGTGTGGAAAGAAGAACGTAATACTAAGAACATGCCCAAGATGCTCAGGACCTTCTAATAACTAAGGAAACAACCGAAGAGGAAGGCGTTAAGGGTCGAGTCATCCTCTTTAGCATCGGAAATCCATTAGAACGCACGAACAGCGGCACCTAAAGTGAAAATACCTAAGAGCAATAAGCCAGAGTTGGTATCAAAAGCTCTTTTGGGTCAAAATCTCGACGCAGACCTCGTCTTAGCGGGATATCGTCAACTGCTAGACGAGCTAGTAGCACCTGTAGGAGTTCATGACAATTGTCTATATTGGACCTACTATGATCGAAAAGTAAGGCCAATTTTCAATTTGAATTTTGCAGGTTTATCTATTTAACGAAACTTTTTTTTTAGTTGGTAGCACTGTGAGAGACATCTGTGTCAAATTTTATGTCAATATATTCATTAGTTTGCAAGTGACGCTCGTTTTTGTGAACATTAAAAAGTGATTTCGGCGATTTTTATAATGTCAGATTTTAGTGAGCAAAGAAGTTTCATTAAATTTTGTCTTTGGAATAAAATTTCTTGTGCAGAAACGTTCAGAATGTTGCAGAAGGCCTTCGGTGAGCAGACTTTGTCGGAAAGGAATGTTTACAAGTGGTACAAACAGTTCAAAGAAGGCATAAACAACATCAAAGACAAAGACAGTCCAGGACGACCATCGACATCAACTGATCAGAAACACATCGAAGAAATCAAAAACCTCGTGCTCAAAGATCGTCGTAAACAATTAGAGACCTTGTTGATACTGATGGCATTTCATTTGGATCGATTCAAGCAATTACGGAAAATCATTTGCGTCTCAAACGCGTTGAATCTTGATTGGTTCCAAAAACACTCAATTCTTTTGGAAAAGAGCGTCAAGTTAATGTGTGCAAAGAGATGCTTTCTGACTACCAGAACGTCATGGAACGCATTATTGCGGGAGATGAGACATGGATCTATGCCTACAATCCAGAAACAACTGATTATCGAGCGAATATCGTGACAAAGGTAAAACAAGACCAAAAAGATCACGTCAAAGTCGTTCAAAAATCAAGGTCATGTTGACAGTTTTCTTCGATTATCGTGGTGTTGTGCATTCAGAGTTTCTTCCGCCGGGCCTAACTTTTAACAAGGAATATTATTTAAGTGTTATGCGTCGATTGCGTAAAGCTATTCGTGAAAAGAGGTGAAAATTGTGGCAAGACAACTCATGGTTTTCGCATCACGATAATGCACCGTCTCACACCGCATTGACTATTCACGACTTTTTGGCTAAAAATTCAACTAATATCGTTCCACGACCACCGTATTCGCCTGATTTAGCGCCGTGTGACTTCTGGCTGTTCAATAAACTCAAAAGATCACTCCGGGGACATCGTTTTGACTCGATTGAGGATATTAAACGTGAATCGCTGCGTTAATTGAAGGCAATTCCGGATGAGAACTTTTATGACTGTTTGGAGAATTGGAAGAAACGTTTGCATAAATGTATTGTGTCGGGCGGGGACTACTTTAAAGGCAATGAAATAGATTTAAAAGAATAAATGAAGAATTAAAAAAAAAATTGGTCTTATTTTTTGTTTCTAGTAGTACATCCGAACGAGTTTGCATTTGCATTCATGCGTTGACACAGACAACCCCCGCGTTCATTAATTTCGGTAAAAACTCGCAGAATATCAAAACTCTTTGCGAATCAAAAGACCTCTTATCGTATCCTTACTAATCCCTTAATTTATTAGCGTTTGCAGAAAAAGTTTCAGGGCCTTCCAATATTGTATGATCTAGTGTAGTTAGGAAAAATTTGACAAAAGCAAGCAATCGACAAGCTCGCTATTATAATCACAATTGACGCGAAATCATGTATAACGTTATTGAAATTAATCGGTATGTGTCGTGTTACTTAAGTATAATCTATGATGGAAGACGCCAATGAAAGCACCTCGAAGGTCCATGTATCGGACATGAAACCTTCTACTGTTTCATGTAACCACGCCCCTTCTTTGCTTTCAGATTTCGGAAACTCAAGATATTAACAGCGACACCAACGACAATCACCAGCAGTCCCCGCCTGTCCTACCCCTAAGTATAAGACGCGTCTCCGCGCATGACAAGCTAGCACTCTTACAGCGAGCGCACAATCCATCCGCTAACTTTTCACCAGGGATAGGCCACGACCGGCCAGTTGTAGCGCGCCTCCGAAAGAACCATTTTCTTCTTCTAGTACCCCATTTACTACCGCATCCTCCTCTACCGACCCCTCTTCCCGCACCGTATTTTCTACTGCATCCTCACCTACAGATTCCTCTACAGCATGCCCCCTACCCTGATACCCTATACTTCGATATATCTTACTGTCATCCCTCCTATCCAAACAGCTTTCACTACCTCACAGACTGAGCTACCTCGTATTCATGTCCCATTCCTCTTCCCTCCTCGTACCTCCTTTTGCTCCGCATCTGCTATCCTGGCCAACATGACACCGCCTACCGACCACCTGTCCACCACTTCCCCTTCGGCATCCCCGGTCCTCATCACATCTACCCCATTCCTTCTCTCTCACATGAACACCTAGCCCTCCTGCCTCCTACCGATAGAATCGATCGACATAAGCTTCCCCTCTCTATCTGACTCTACCTAGGAACCAGTACTGAACATCCCCGATATCCCTCTCCCCGACCCAGAGAAGACTGGAGACGTGCGGGACTTCTTGGTGCCTCGAGCCTTGCTGCCCTCCCTCCCCCTTCCCAAAGGAACCCAGAGCAACCGCCGGCCTCCCTATCGATCATTACGATTGCAGGAAGCTGGGCCGACGAGCTCCTGAATGATAAGCTTGCACCAGCACCGGTCCCAACGGTAACTAAACCTCCAGCCATCCCTAGACCAGTAGGTTTAGAGTTGGTATACGACCCACGGACCAGCATGTACAAACCACGGGTGAAATCCACGCCAGTCCCCGGATTTGAAACATGCCGTCTGTGCTCCTGCAAGCTATGCAACATGATCCGGTACGTAGCACCGCGGTTCACCTTATGACCGATAACCCGAGAAATCAATTCGAGACTTCCGGGAAAAGAAAAACCCGCCTATGCCTCTCTACTCCGGAGTAAAGAGAGAAGAATCGGGCAATCGTAGAAGTCCGCAGAAGAGCAGCCAGACGACCCTCTCAGCCACCTCCCCCGCCTCGAGTCGAAAAGATAGTTAGCGATTCCCAAAAAGGGGAGATTAGAATAGTCCTGGGCTACGACATCCGCTTCGTTAAAACCGCGGCTACTCAGACCGACCGGACAACACCATGGCAACCGTCTGAATCTAAAAAGGGGGTAAAGGAGCGATGGATTCTGGCGTAAGGCCGTTAGATACGGAAGGCAGGTGGAGTAATCGACACGACACCCCGTATCTAACTCCACATAGACTCCAACGAGGTTACGGCACCTAAAGAGGGCTGGAAGGGACCTGTATTATCTATAACGGTTGTTCCGGTAGGGCTATGGATACCGCCCGCAGCAGCTGTCATTCCAACTGCAATGCTGCCACCACCAACTGTGAAGCATCAATCCCACAGATAATAGACCTAGTGCTCCAATCCCCGATAACCGTGCCAGCCTGACCCGCGACCCCGGCGGTCGCGCCCGTCTATACACCCCGTGCGCACCTAGCAGCCAAGAAAACATGCTGGATCTGCGGAAAGGCAGATCACCGCTATAGTGCCTGCGGAGGAAAGGCAGACGGTGGCTGCAGAACCGCCTACTCACCCGGTTCCAACATTGAGCAGCTAGCAGCCACTTATGGTGGTCATGTCGAAAGCAGTGGTGTATTGAAACACGCCTCCGAGATCGCTCAATCGCCCCTAACGTTAAAAGAAGCAGCCAAAACGACATTCAGTAGAGATTGAAGATTCCTTAACATTCTCACTGTGTTGTTATTGCCTCATCGGTTCGTAGACTTCTCCCTCCCACCGTAGTCCCTTCCGCATACTACCCTCTATCGCTTACTTATCGTTCCCTACCGCTTCATTATCATCCCCTACCACTTCGTTATCGCTCCCTACCGCGTATTATCGCTCCTACCACGTTATTATCGCCCCCTTAACGCGTATCGTCTCTTACAGTGTAATCAATCGATCCACCATCGCATTATTCTAATTAGTCGCATCGTCGTATATTTGATCATTCTTTGGTTATCTTATCGTGAAAGTACACAGCGTAGATACTCGTTTTGTGGGAATCGCCCTTTGCAACCGATTACAACGCATGGGTTGCGTCTGATGGCCTAGCAATCGGAAGCTTCGACCCATCAAACCTTGTATGAGCATTCGCAAGTTCAACTTTTGGCAAGAACAGATTAGATTGGCCTGTAAAAAGCGTTACTAGGAGCCCTAACCCCCTGTAAATTTTAGCCTTTGTATTAGGTGGGCAACTAAGTTCTCGCTGTTTTTCTTAATGAAAATGCAACTTTATTGTAAAAAATGGTTACAAATGAATCATTCAAAGTATTGCCCACCGCTAGCTACAACTTTTCCCCATGTTTCTGGCAAAGCTCGAATACCGTTACGGTAGAAGTGTTCGTCTTTTCAAGTTATCCATGAATCAAGCTAATTTTTGATATCCTTATATGAGCGAAATTGCTGATCAGCTGGACCATGTGCCATCGAACGGAACAAATGATAATCAAGCGGCGCAATATCTCGAAAATATGGTGGGTGGGGTAAGACTTCTCATTAAAGCGTTTCCAAGAAGATTCTAACGGGTCCGGCAACGAGACGCCAAGCGTTGTCATGTAGTAGAATAATTTTTTCGTGCCTCTGTTTGTATTTTGGCCATTTTGGCGTAGTGCTTAGCTCAATCGTATCAATTAAATTCAATAGCGTTGCCCAGTGATGGTTTCGTTTGGTTTCAACAGCTCATAATAAATAACACTGACCTAATTCCACTAAATACACAGCATAACTTTCGCAGTGTGAATATTAGGCCGAGCCGACAACGTAGAAGCATGACCGGGTAGTCGCCATAACTTTCTTCTCTTTGGGTTTGTGTAATGGATCAATTTTACATCACCTGTCACGATGCGATGAAGTAAGCCCTTCTCCTTGGCTTTAAATCATAAGAAACCCAAGTTTTCTGCTTTTGAATTATTCCCAATGCATGAAATCGTTTGGAAATAGCTTGGCGGGTAACTCCTAATATTGAAGCAAGCTTATTTTCCGTTTGGCATGGATTCTTGTCGATCTATGCCTCGATTCAGCGTCTCCGAAAGTTTTTGGCCTTCTTTCATGCGGACAGCCGTCAATATCGAAATAACTGTTTTTGAAGCGAGAGAATCAATCACGGCACGTTGCTTCATTTAGAGCAGTATCTCCATAAACGTTTTGGAACTCCCAAAGTGCTTAAGTCGCCGTTTTTTTCGAATAAAAGAAGAAAAACAACACTTCCTACAAATGACGATTATTTGGCACAAAATGAGACATTTTCACACAACCAAAAGTATATGACGCCAAAACAAAATAACTAATGTGTCAAAGCGATTTGTATACCATATGTCTAAGCTTGCTTCATGACGTTTTGGATGTCGAAATCAACAAGCACTTACTGCTGAAGCCATCTGTTGACAAACAGCGGCAATTTGATTGCGCACCCAATAGCTGATCCTAAAGCATACAATGTAAGTTTTCTGAACGAGCGACCGCATGCAAAACACACGCTGAACTGATAATGGAACAACATGCATGTATTGCTCTTAGAATTGTACTTTAATCAAAAAATTTATTAAATCATGTTCGCGCCCGATGTTCAAATGCAAAAGAGGTATCCCCTTAGAGTAAGCTTGAAATTTAGGTTGTTCGATAATTAATGTCGCTTTTTTCTTATAGATGGCGTGAACTGCATATTTCATTGTAGTAGCGGTTGCGTGGCATATATTATTATATACTATTATAAAAGTTAGACTGTACACTATCTTCTGTCAAAAACTGAGCGTCATTAGTAAATAACAAGTTGGTTAACAACTAAGTTGAAAATGGACAATCAAAGTGAGCACTATCGGCATATTTCATTGTTTTACTTCCGAAAGGACAAAAATGCGGGTGCAAGCTCGGAAGAAATTGTGTGAAGTTTATGGTGAGAACTGCCTTACTGAACACCAGTATCAGCGTTGGTTGGCTCGCTTTTCGTTCTGGAAATTTTAATGACTGATTATAATTATTAAAATTATTATTTCATACACTACCGTTCAAAAGTTAAGAAACACAATGGAATTTGAATAAAAAACGACAATAAAACACGTAAGTCATGATTTATTTACACTTGAATCTTAATCAAACGGTAAATTAACATTAAGTAAAAAATATTTAATACAAATAAATGCAAAAATAATATATCCCATTACCTTTGTGGTCATAAAACACGTGTGCCGGTCTATTTTCAAGATAATGAATAACTGGTAAGAAATAAAGGAATTTTGTTCATTATTGTTATAAGCA
>OX465096.1:46154771-46443066 GCA_949987625.1 Chalcis sispes | reverse complement strand
ACATTTTGTATGAAGGGTTACTGGTTATGTGTCCACAATCAGTTAACCGTTTAAGTGGCACAGCTTCTTTCAGCTTTTATGACAAAACTACAATGAGCTTATATTCTTTATGATACGACATCAAACTTAGTATGTAAGGGTTTTTGTAGACTCTAAATCTATTCCAGATATAATTTTTTTAATTTGAAATCACCCAAGGGGAAAATATAGACACATTTTGGTATGAACTTTTTGTTTCCATATATGAGTGCTTAAAGTAAATCGGTTAAGGAGATGTCATATGCTTGCAAACGACCCCTAATGACCATTTCGCAAGTGGCAACTATTTTCGTGTAATTTCATATTTTATGTTTTTTACAAAAAATCTGCGGTATACAACTTCGAAATTAAAATATTGGGTGTACAACTTTGCTGCCGCCGTTTTGCAATAGATGGCTGTAGCGGTAAGTGGTAGTTGAAATAAATAGATCATAGATGTCATACAATAAGCTTAGGTATTTGTAAACATAACGCCATCGAAATATTAGTCGATTTGTGTCTGCATCATAAAGTTATTCTCGATTAAACATGTCAGCTTACGAGCCAAATTCTCGTCATTTGCGGGAGGTTTTAATTTTCTGCTTTAATATGAAGAAATCGGCGACTGAGGCTCATCGAATGCTCTCAAATACCTATAGTGGGGCCACCATTAGTAAAAGAACGTGCCGAGAGTGGTTTCAACGCTTCAAGAACGGCGATTTTAACGTCGAAGACCAGCATAGCGGTGAAAGAAAGAAGGTTTTCGAAGATGCAGAATTGGAGGCATTACTTGATCAAGACTCGTGTCAAACGCAACAAGAATTGGCAGAATCATTGGGAGTGACGCAACAAGCCATTTCAAAACGCCTAAGAGTCATCGGAATGATTCAGAAACAAGGAAATTGGGTGCCGTACGAGTTGAAGCCGAGAGATGTTGAACGGCGTTTGTGTGTTTGTGAACAGTTGCTTGGTAGGCAAAGACGGAAGGGATTTCTGCATCGCATTGTGACTGGGGACGAAAAATGGGTTCACTAGGATAATCTGGAGCGCAGAAAATCATGGGGATATCCTGGCCATGCTTCCACGTCGACGGCCAAACCGAATATTCACGGTTCCAAGGTCATGCTCAGTATTTGGTGGGACCAGCTCGGCGTAGTGTATTATGAGTTGTTAAAACCGACTGAAACTATTACAAGCGATCGTTATCAAACGCAATTAATGCGTTTGAGCCGAGCATTGAAAGACAAACGGCCGCAATACAACGAGAGACATGATAAAGTAATTTTACAGCATGACAATGCTCGACCCCATGTTGCGAAAGTGGTCAAGACATACTTGGAAACTTTGAAATGGGAAGTCCTACCCCACCCGCCGTATTCTCCAGACGTTGCTCCCTCGGACTATCACTTGTTTCGATCAATGGCACACGGCCTGGCTGACCAGCACTTCCGGTCTTATGAAGAAGTAAAAAATTATATTGATTCGTGGATCGATTCAAAAGATGACCAGTTTTTTTAACGCGGGATTCGTATGCTGCCCGAAAGATAAGAGAAAGTAGTGGCCAGCGATGGACAATACTTTGAATCATAAATGTATAACCAGTTTTTTACAATAAAGCCTCGAATTTCGGGAAAAATGGCGGAAGCAAAGTTGTACACCCAATAAAAAAAAAAAAAAATTAATGCATGTATTTGTTATTATCTGCTTGCTGACAATTTTATGCATTACACTCAATCTCAAGATCACAATCATTATCAATTACACAACCCTGCGGAAAAGTGTCATGCGCGAAAGACTAGATCGCCACTCCAATACATTTTCAAGGTCGCGAATTCTTATTCTGATGTCTGCTTGTCGAAATCAGATCAGATTCAAGGTTATTTAAGGTCATCTCTTGATTCGAACAGCAATGCAATTTTTCGCTCGTGGATCCAAAAAAAGCGTGAAATTTTTATATTTGGATAATGTGATTTCCAACTCTGAACTGTAAAGAAGTCTCTCTTTTAGGTACCTCAGGTAACAGGATTTAAAATATCCTTATTGTGGAAGGAAGTGTGATAAGGCCATAGTTGGGGCATACAGCCTGTCCCTCTATCTAGTGAAAATATTTATAACGCCTGATGCAGGGAGAAATTTTATAAATAAGAAACCTTGTCACATTAAAATCGGTGAATTAATTACTTTTTAATTAACAATAGATTAACAGTCAATGAGATTTCTTTGCAATCAAGTAGGCGGGCCTTGAAAGAAAAAATACCAAAAAAAAAAACAAAAATGGGCGGGGCTTTTGATTTTCAACTATACATCGATTTGCGGCGATGTGTGCGTCGCATTGCTACGCTTGTTTTTTCTCAAACGCGAATTTTAATTCTCATCTTCTTTTGTCTTCTCATTCATCTTCTTATTCCTCGCATCTAGGCTATAGCACTGACAGTTTGGGTTCTAATCCCCAGTTCCAATTTCTTTTTTTTTTTGCTCCTGTAAGTCTTTGTAAAATTCAAAAAATAATATTAAAGTTTTTGCAGATTCAGTTTTCATCCGTTTAATATGTGTTCAAGAAAATTATGAATTAATTATTATATTTTTTGATTACAGTTTGTTGTTTGATAAATACAATAAAATTTTCATAAAGTGAGATATTAAAATAATTAAAATTTTGTTTTCACACGAGATTTTAAGCTGTATAACATTATTCGTTACACCAAAAAAAAAAATGCCTTTAAAAAAAATATTTAAAAAAAATTCATCGATGTTACAAATTAAAAAACGACCTTGAATCTATTATACATTCGAGTCTTTCACACTTAGTTACCTCACATTGCATTTTTATGCATTTAACGTAAAAATAATAAGACGCAGCATTTTTTTAATAATTTTTTTTTTATGAATAAATGGACATTACAATAAAATATTAAGTTCAATCAAATATAGGGTGGAAAAATTACAGTTAATTAATAATCTTAAGCATCAATTATTGAAAAAATTAAAAAACTTTTAGATATATTGTCTTTCATCGAAATACCTAAAAAAGACTCACAGAAGCTTAAAAAAAAAAAAATCGGAACTGAGGATTAGAACCCAAACCGTCAGTGCTATAGCCTGAATGAGAGGAATAAGATGAATAAGAGGACATAAGAAGATTAGGATTAAAATTCGCGGCGAAGTGGGGAGAAACAATCACATAGCAGTGCGACGCACACATCGCCGCATATCGATGTATAGTTCAAAATTGAAAGCCCCGCCCATTTTCGTTTTTTTGTTTTGTTTTTTTTCTCTCAAGGCCCGCCTATTTGATTGCGAAGAAATCTGATTGGCTGTGAATCTATTGTTAATAAAATAGTAATTAATTTACCGATTTTAATGTAACAAGGTTTTTTATTTATAAAATTTCTCCCTATATCAGGCGTTATGAATATTTTCACTAGATAGAGGGACAGGCTGTATAGAACTAAATTTTATAATTAGAAGATTATCGTTTTTATTTTTATTAGCAAACTGAAAAACAAAACGCATACTTACATAAATCATGGTTTTACTGAAACCGATTTCAGTGACTTTCAAATACATGGTCTTTAAAAACTTGCTCCTTATAATGAGGAAGATTACCACTTTTATCAGAATAAACAAAAAATAAATTAAGATAAGACTCTATACACATCTTAAAATAACAATTCAAATCAGAACATTTAACATCATTCATGAAAAATCAAAATTGGTTGGTAAAAAAAGACGTAAAAATAGACTGTTTTCGTTATTGGAAGACATTTAGACAATTCTTCACGATGTCAAATAAACCCTCATTTGTGTATTTTAACAATATGAATGGACTCATTAATGAATTAATGCCTGATATTTATGAAGACGGTGAATTTAGACTTTTTTATGGATTCTTCAACACAAAGACTAAAGACAGTATTATAGTGAATTAGGAACCGCAGTAATATGAATTTACAAAAATCAGCCCAGATGTTGCTTTTATTAAAGAATGAGGATGTCAGAGAACTGTAATGTAGCAAACTTCACAAAAACTCTTAGATGAACTTAACCAAGGTGTCACGCGTACAGTGTCGAGAAGACTTGCTGTCCCTCGGAGGTATGCGGAGGATTTCAAATGGTGCCTCGGAGATACCAGACGACCTCTCCGAGTAATTAGTAGTTATTAGCCTTATCCCTGCAAGCGGGGCTCTGCAGGAATAGACCACCCTTTTCTAGCTACTCGTGGGAATAAAATGGAGTTTAACATAAAAACAAAAGCAAGAAACAAATGAAAATGACTGCCACTGAAAATGCAAAAGAAAAAGAAAAATACAAGAAAGAAATAAAACAGAAACAGGAAACATAGAAGAGAAAGAAAAAGAAAAGGATAAACAAACTGTTATATGCCGGACCGCCAGGGAGCGCTGAAGATGAGCGCCGAGCTCTCCACTAGGCGCTGATGATTCCTTGGTTAGCGGTCGTTCGGATCTTTCATCCTACTGCGTCTTTCAGGTTGTGTGAAGGAAGGGTACAGCAAGTACCCCTTTACGTCGACTCTTGGGAGCGAGTCTGGACGCAGGAGGGCCATCTAACTCGACGAAGGCTACGCCAACCAGTTGCTAGAGATTATTGGGCAAAACTTACCTCCAGCAAGGGTCGGCTCACTAAAAGTAGCGCTCTGCGCTTTAGTTGTCGTGAGTGAGGTCGATAACTCTCAGTGACACCTTCTGCGAAGGAAAGTCCTCCTGCGGTGGAATGACAAGTAGACTCTTTCAGGGGCAGCTTCAAGGCAAGCGGCAGAGACACCAGTTTATTAGATAAAATATTCGGCCTCTGCACGCCGGGCCTGGCTAGTGCCGCCCTATTTCTCTTGATCGGTAGTAGAAGGATCGCTCTCCGTGGTGAGGCGTGCTTCGGCTTAGCCGCTATTTTGCGTCGGACAGTGTGCAGCTCGGATCCGGATTCAGATTGAGTCGCGGTAGCGACAGAAGCGCTGGAGAAGCACTGTCCTAATGAGTCGGCGGGAGCTCGGTCCGGATGCCGACGCTGGTGGACATCCTTCACTGTCACTGCTCGAAGACTTGTATCCTGTGCAGCTATGCAAACCACAAGTGTAGCCACTAGTTTACGGTTACAAGGATCCGGGGGTTCTTTCTTGGCATGTATTATAATACTTGATGCACGAGAAAATAGTTGCGAAAGGAGGGAGATATATAAGTAATAAGGCGCTCTGTAACGCCTTCATTTTCCAACTACATGCTCATCGCAGTCACGTATATCCTTTCTAGATGAGTTTTTCACTAGCGAGAGTTGACATGCCGCTTAGCGGCCGTGCGAGAACTTCGGGTGCAAGCAAGCGATTCACGCCGCGGATTGTTACTCGGAAGGGGCTCGTGCGAGAGAACCTTGTGGGTTGTTACAACAACACATGTATACAAATACAAATACAAACACTAACATACATCAACATCATTGCCACAAGGGAGGGAGAGGGACATGCCTTCATAAAGGCCGTGGAGTGAACTCCCTCTACGTCCCTACAAGGTAGCTCTCTTCCCTCTGCAAACAACTTTCAAGATTGCTTCCTCTAAACTTTTAGGGAAGGGTTTAGTTAAAAGAAGTAAGAAGTCAATAGAGACGCCACCTGCAACTGGCAAGAATCTCCTCAAGAGGCACTGTGGAGGCAATCAGATCCAACTGCTCCCTCCAGTGCCCCTTTAGAGGGGGGCCAGAACAAGGTTATCAGGCATCAAGGTAATCGGGAAACTGCAGTTTCCAACTGAAAGGACCCGTGAAGGCCTCTCAAACAGAGAGGGCCTGACAACGGCCAAAAGCGCGAATCCACTGACGGTAATCGTGAAGATGGAGGAATATTCCAAAGTTTTTCTAACTCGGGAAAATTTAAATACCTTCAGGATCGCCATTTAGAGAGGAGCTCAACATCCTCCTGGAGCACAGGCCGAGGTTTGACTTGTCTTATTGCAAGGAGAGGGCAGGTTGTTCGTGTCCTCCAACGTGGGTGTTAAGGAATGGCTGCTAGCTACGGCGGCCATCTTGGTGCTCGGAGGCCCGAAACTCAAAGCAGAAGGGGTGGAACTCATCTGAAGGATGCCAAAGGCCACCGACTGGTTAACTGAATTACCAGAGAAACCGGCAAACGTCCTTAGGCGTCTGAATGGTTGAAACCCCTTCCTTTAAGCAGCCGGCTGACAGATTATCAAGCCAGCTGGTGGAAACTCGGAGAGGCAGGGATTTGGGGATAAATGCATCCTCATCTTCTAGCTGCCCAAGTCCCAAGCCAGGGCTTAAGCGGCCTTAGATTACAAACCTTGGCTGGACCTGAGGCGGAACACTTCTAAGGTGGCACACTAGGAAAGGCAGGTTACGATGGAGGTCAAAGCGACCCAATAATGGCTTTTTGATCTCTATTACTAACCCAGATGAACTTGCACTAGAGCAAGAGCACCCCTGCTATTCTACAGAAAAGCATGGCTATGATGCATACACACCTTTGATTAATCCAAGAACTATATATATTGGGAAGCACTCTTTAAGACCTCAGGTCGGGAGACCTAATGGTAATTTCGACGATACTGGAGGAAGTGGGAGAGCTTGTAATAGGCTCGGCTTACCTCCCCTATAACAAAACATGCATTCCGCTAGGACATTTCATCAAACAGATTGGTTACTGCCAGAAACACAACAAACACCTTATATAAGGTTGCGATGCAAATGCTTTTCATATATTGTGGGGTAGTACAAACACTAATTCAAAAGGATAAAACTTGATAGAATACCTCCTCACTACAAAGTGGGATATCTTCAACAAGGACAATACGCCAACCTTCCTTAACTCGACTAGAACGGAAGTTATTGATATTAATCTCTGTTCTAAGGAAATTATAGGAAAAATCGAGAACTGGAGGGTCTCAAATAAGCCATCACTAACAGATCATGTTCAAAAATTAATAGAGCTTAATAGTGATATGCCACCCAAGCCACAGTTCAAACGGAACTCTAAGCGCACAAACTGAAAAAAATTACTCAACAGAGCTAAAAAAATCACTAAGAGGCCTTCCAGAATCCATAGAGGATATATGTACACTAGAAGTAGTAGCACTAAAGATGACAAACACTATAAGAAGCTCGTATGAGAACACCTGCCCACTAAGGGGGATAAAGACCGCAAGTCAGGTCCACTAGTAATCAAACAGACAGGAAAACCTAAGAAGGATCGTCAGAGATTTACTAAGAAAAGCCAGGAAACATAAAAACCAGAATTTGTGGAATCGCTATAAACTTAAGAGGGATAAATGCAGACTGGAAGTAAGAAAGACCCGGCAAACAAGCTAGGCTGCCTTATGCAATGAAGTAAATAAAGGGAAAGAGGCATCAAGACTGGATAAGATCTTATCTAAGGTCCACGATGCGATACTCGGATCCATCAAACTCCCGGAAGGGAAATACTCAATAACGGATGAAGAGACATTAGATCACCTTATTTTTACCCACTTCCCTAGCTTTATAAAGCTGAAAATGAACTAGCTGCAGCCTCTTAAATGAAACACCGAGCGCCGAGGATGGATGGCGCTTCAAAACGCTACCACTATCGACTTACCAGAGTTATCGTCACTCCAGATAAAATGAGGTGGACACTTCAATCTTTTGACCTGTACAAATCTCCTGGACCTGATGGGATCTACCCATGCACTGGGTATGATCTATCCCCTCCACTCCTATAGAAGGTCGATTTATGGATAACAAGACCGCTGATAAAGATAGCGAGAGCAAGCCTTACTCTTGGTCATATGCCATCAGCTTGGCAAGACACAAGAGTGACATTTATACCGAAGGATAGTAGATCTGGATACACCTTTACAAAGAATTTCCGACCTAACGGCCTGATGTCTTTTCTTTTGAAGATTGCGGAGAGACTAGTGGAGAAATAATTAGAGACACAGTTCTCGAAGCTAGGCCTCTATGTGAGAATCAAAACGCATATCGAGCAGGCATCAAAAGTCTACCCAAAAATGAAGAGGTCTGGTACACAGACGGATCTAAAACTTTGCAGGTGCTGGGGTATATAGGAGAAATAACAAACGAAATATATATTAGGTGTAGTTAAAAGTAATCCATTATTTTGTTAATAGATGGCTTTAGTAGTCTATATCTCTCGTTGTAAAAGTGCCATCGGGTTACACTAGATGGCGTTAGAAAGATAAGATTTCGTACTGAAAAAGCTTCTGATACAGTTTTGTGATTGCTTGACTCAGTATTTTTTTAGCACGCGTCAAAGATGGACACCAACAAAGAGAAAATACGCCATATTTTACAGTTTTTCTTCGATAAAGGCGAAAACGCAAGCCAGGCAGCTAAAAATGTGAAGTGTTTATAGTCCTGATACTGTAACAGCCAATCACGCGCAATTTTGGTTTCGTCGATTCCGTTCCGGTAACTTTGACGTCAAAGATGCACCACGCTCTGGAAGGCCAATTGTCGAAAATGTCGATAAAATAATGGAAATCGTCGAGTCCGACCGTCACGTAAGCACTGTTTCGGTTGCCCAGGAGCTAAACATTGCACAAAAAACCGTTTGGAACCACTTAAATAAGGCTGGATACAAAAAGAAGTTCGATGTATGGGTGCCACACGAGTTATCGCAAAGAAACCTCATGGACCGAATTTCCATCTGCAAATCGCTGCTAAATCGCAACAATATCGATCCATTTCTGGAGCAGATGGTTACTGGTGATGAAAAGTGGGTCACTTACGACAACGTCAAGCGACAACAGTCGTGGTCAAATCGCGATGAGCCGGCGCAAACGGTGGCCAAGCCAGGATTGACAGTCAGGAAGGTTTTGCTGTGTGTTTGGTGAGACTAGCAGGGAATAATCTACTATGAGCTGCTCCCCTACGGCCGAACTCTTAATTCGGACCTGTACTGTCAACAATTGGACCGTCTGAAAGAAGCAATCGCCCAGCAGCGGCCAGCTTTGGCCAATAGGAGAGGAATTGTGTTCCATCAGGACAACGCCAGGCCGCATACATCGATAGTGACTCGCCAGAAGCTCCGGGAGCTTGGTTGGGAAGTTCTTATGCATCCACCTTATAGTTTGGACCTGGCACCAAGTGATTACCACCTGTTTCTGTCTATGACGAATGATTTTGCAGGTGAAATATTCGCCTCAAGAGAAGATTGTGAAAATCGACTGTCCCAGTTTTTTGACAATGGGGACAAGGGTTTCTACGAGAGAGGCATTATGAAATTACCTCTAAAATGGCAACAAGTTATCGAACAAAACGGTGCATATTTGACCTAAATCGTATCACTCTATCTATGCTAAATAAAACCTTTAATTTAATGCAAAAATAATGGATTTCTTTTTACTACACCTAATACATACCCGCTAGGGCTGTAAACCTTGGTGAATCAGGCTGAGCTACTTGCCATAATTTTCTGAGCACATTTGACATTCCTAAATAGAACAAGAGTACATGTAATATATTAGTCATATGTTCAGATAGCAAAAGTGCTATTAAAGCCTTAGAAGCCCTCATTATTAAGGTCGGCGGGCCAATTAGACGGCCTGAATTCAGCCGTTTTTGGGAAGCATTGTTGAACGGGAAAAAAAATAATCAGTAAAATGAACTTCTGAGGTTGTATAGTTGTATATATATTTGAGCTAAAAAAAATTTGTACAATCTTCAGAAATGTATTTTAGGTCCCGTTATCAATGTATTTATAGAGCGGCTCGCCGCTGACGCGTCCAATTTGTGTGCACGATGACAAAAAAACTAAACGAGCTATCGACTCCATTCAAAATGTATTATTCTCGGTATCGTTTTCTCTTCTAATAAAACTAAAAAAAATTTCCAAAAATTTATCTAAGTGACTTTTCTACCCAATTGAACATTTTTTTTTCTTAAAAAATCACTTCTTGTTTCTACTTTCCAGAAATATTCGAATTTTACGTATTTCTTCCGATTCTTTTTAGTTCATATCAAAGATAATTTTATCAAAATAATAATCTTTTTGGTTTTTTTTTTCAGACAAAAATTGCAAGCTGTATCCTGCACAGAAACTGGACGCGTCAGCGGCGAGGCGCTCTACAAATACATTGATAACGGGACTTAAAATACATTTCTGAAGATTGTACAAATTTTTTTTTTTTAGTTCGAATATATATGCAACTATTCTCAAAAGTGCATTTGGCTAATTATTTTTTTCCCGTCTAACAACGCTCTCCAAAAACAGTTGAATTCGGGCCGTCTTATTGGCCCGCCGGCCTTAAATCACAGTTAGCGTTTCAATGCGACAATTTACTTAACTATTTTAATTCCAAGCAGCGCGATCGCGTTGTTGAAATTTTATTTCGAGAAAACCCAGCACATTTCGAGCATTGTGAACAACTGACGGTGCGTTACTGATTGTTGAAGTCACGCGCTCAGATTTACTGACGCAAGTGCATCACGCAACTCCTTTTAATATAAATAGTATATTTTACAATAGGTAAAATAATACTATAATGATGCAATAATACATTACAAAATAAAATTCTCATTTAGAGAAAGCGCGGTTGCGCTGTTTGGGATTCTTTGACAGTTTTTTTTCAATCCCCTCTAGGAACCAACGGTTAACATCCTTGCGTTCAGTCGTTCGCTGACTCTTCTCTGGGTATCTGGTCACATTGGCACAAGGTAGCGGATAAACTGGCCAAGCAGGCAACTAGAGAGCAATTTGTGGAACCTATACCTGCAACAGACATCTGTAACCGACTCTCTATTAACGATACTAGCCGACAGATGCTTAGAAAGCACGAAGAGGCCCAGATAGTGACCCTGGCCTGTAGAACAGCCGAGGCCTTTCTCATACCACTATTGAAAAACTGGGCATCTCAGGGACTTAAATTGATTAGGAACAACGGTAAGATTGTCATAGGCATTTCAAAAGGCCACGGAATATTGTGTAAACACAGACACACGATTGGACTCAGTGCGAGTTCGATCTGTAAATTATGTAGTAATGCACCGGAGCCCTTGACTCATGTAAATAGCCAATGTTCAGCTCTTATGGCTAAAAGACTACAATACTTGGGCGAGACCAAGCTACAAGAGCTGAAGTTCAAAGCGGATGACACGAACAGAATCCTTTCCTTCTGGAAAAGTATTCTTATGGGAGCCTCGCTAGCAAAGGAGAGACGCCAAGTGAATAACCATGCGTTTGAGACCCTCTGCAATGAGAGGACCACTTCCACAATCTTAAACCATCACTGAATAAAATAATTAAAAAACTTAGTAAAACATGATAAACCTATAATGCTCGTGGTGTTCAGGGTCCCGGCAACTAACACCAGCGATGAAGAGTACCCAAGTCATCGTAGAAAAGAACGACGACGAGTTGAAGATGCCCATCGAGGTTATGGTACACAAGTACTTTAGGCACGCGGTATCTCATGAACGTCCGCCTTATATGTTCTACATTTAGCGGCGCGTGAAAGTCAAATTTTATTCGTGCCATAACGAAACTAGCGGCGCTACTATCCCGTCTACCATCACTTCAACTATCTAAGAGCATCCACTGTCGAACGACACATACTTATATACGCACTTATATATGTACACGTATATACGCATAGCCACATCTTTACAAGATATAGTACTACTTCTATTATAACTACACGCACAATAAATAAATATTGTCATTTATATCTCACAGTCATTTATTTATACACACTGACAACTTCTTCTTAATGGCTCTCGCATTCCAGATATATTAGCACTTTGTTGGCCAAAAAAAAAAAATTCCAGCACTTCGGAAAATTGCGTGTTCGAACAGCTTAAACTTTTCGCATTGTAAATATTACGGATTGCTTCTTTTGGCGTCACAATAATAATAAATATAACTCTTGTAATATTATTATTTTTATTTACATTATAAAGAAATAAATATTATTAACTACTGCTTTAAGTTTTGATATAGTTAAATAGAAACTGAAAAAATAAAAACTACATACTCAAGTTTGTACAAGATTTATTTCTATGGGCTTTCATAATATTGGAATTAGTTCGTGCTGACAAGCTTTTTCTTTAACGTAGCCTATAGGAAAAAATCAAGTTTAAATTAGTTCATTTATTGAAGTGGCCGGCAAAAACTTAAGATCAATAACATAATCACTTAAAATCCCTTCCTAGTCATTAACGGACCATTTATTCCCAATGGATTCCTTTCTTAATGTAGATTTTGCATGGTATAGTAGTGACCATTATGTCTATTAACTCCTTAGACTTCACTAAATGTGGTTACATTAGAAAATAACACTGCTGGAAAAAATCATCTGTGTGTACAAATTCTTTTTGGCATCCAGGTATAAAATCTTTTATCAAAATACATTTTGCTGTTAACTTTGGTATTCCATGTTGTCATTAAATAATTCTTGTAGAATTATGTGGATTTTGTTGAATTGAAGCTATAATCTCTACCAAGTTCTGTGCAGCGTAGCATCATATTGCATAAAATAATAGTTCTAACTAATCCACATTTCTTAGCGAAAGGAAAAAAATTTGTGAGGATGTAACTTGATGAAATTTTTTATTATTAATTTTAGTGTTTCTCGATTCAGTTTTAAAGCTGCTGCAGCTTTTCTTATTGAATCCTTTATATTATTCTTGAAATGTTCTTCGACCTCGGCAACCTTATCTTCTGTTGTAATTGTGTATGAAGGACCAAGAAGATCATGACGACGATCGCTAAGAGTATAATTGATGAAGTTATCAATTACTCTGATAAAGAAGTAAAGAAATTTGAAAACTTTATTAAAAAATGCGGTCATACGATAAAGTCAAATATAATTTTTTTCATTCTTATTGGGTGTACAACTTTGCTTCCGCCGTTTTGCAATAGATGGCTGTAGCGGTAAGTGGTAGTTAAAATAAATAGATCATAGATATCATACAATAAGCTTAGGTATTTGTAAACATAACGCCATCGAAATATTAGTCGATTTGTGTCTGCATCATAAAGTTATTCTCGATGAAACATGTCAGCTTACGAGCCGAATTCTCGTCATTTGCGGGAGGTTTTAATTTTCTGCTTTAATATGAAGAAATCTGCGACTGAGGCTCATCGAATGCTCTCAAATACCTATGGTGAGGCCACTATTAGTGAAAGAACGTGCCGAGAGTAGTTTCAACGCTTCAAGAAGGGCGATTTTAACTTCAAAGACCAGCATGGCGGTGGAAGAAAGAAGGTTTTCGAAGATGCAGAATTGGAGGCATTACTTGATCAAGACTCGTGTCGAACGCAACAAGAATTGGCAGGATCATTGGGAGTGACGAAACAGGCCATTTCAAAACGCCTGAGAGTTATGGGAATGATTTAGAAACAAGGAAATTGGGTGCCGTACGAGTTGAACCCGAGAGATGTTGAACGGCGTTTGTGTGTTTGTGAACAGCTGCTTGCAAGGCAAAGACGGAAGAGATTTCTGCATCGCATTGTGACTGGAACGAAAAATGGATTCACTATGATAATCCCAAGCGCAGAAAATCATGGAGATATCCCGGCCATGCTTCCACGTCAACGGCCAAACCGAATATTCACGGTTCCAAGGTCATGCTCAGTATTTAGTGGTACCAGCTCGGCGTAGTGTATTATGAGTTGTTAAAACCGACTGAAACAATCACAGGCGATCGTTATCGAACGCAATTATTGCGTTTGAGCCGAGCATTGAAAGACAAACGGCCGCAATACAACGAGAGACATGATAAAGTGATTTTACAGCATGACAATGCTCGACCCTATGTTGCGAAAGTGGTCAAGACATACTTGAAAACTTTGAAATGGGAAGTCCTACCCCACCCGCCGTATTCTCCAGACGTTGCTCCCTCGGACTATCACTTGTTTCGATCAATGGCAAACGGTCTGGCTGACCAGCACTTACGGTCTTATGAAAAAGTGAAAAATTGGATCGATTCGTGGATCGATTCAAAAGATGACCAGTTTTTTCAACGCGGGATTCGTATGCTGCCCGAAAGATGGAAGAAAATAGTGGCCAGCGATGGACAATACTTTAAATCATAAATGTATAACTAGTTTTTTACAATAAAGCCTCGAATTTCGGAAAAAAACGGCGGAAGCAAAGTTGTACACCCAATACCTTCGAAGAGTATTTTGACTGGCTACTCTTTTAGTTCCAAACTTAGTACGAAAACCTTTATACACTTTAATTAGTTTTTACCTCTAGAATAAAAGCACTTGATGAGATACACCTTTTCTTCATTCGTAAGGTCACTCGTTTTAAAGTACACGTATTGCTCTTTACGGCGTCTCAATAGAAACTGACAATATTCTAGAATGTACCTACGTGGGCCCAGCCTTATACGATAGAGTAGAGGGGGAAAGAAATGCATATACTCCAAATGCATCGTTCTCATGGCGCTTATTTCACTGCTCTATTTAAAGAGCTTTCAGATATTCGCCAAAATTACTCTGATATCGTAACAGGCGACTTTATTTTTCCTATGCACCGAAAACATCCAGACTCTCTCGATTTTAATACAACGAAAAATCGTTGTATCGCGTCTTTAGTTGATTCTACATCCGACTCCAAGACTCTGTGGACCCAATTAAAAAATACAGGTGTTGTCGCACAAAATACAGCGTCACCGCTTCGCTACTTTACGCCACAGATCCTAAGGTGCACTATGCTTCCGTCTCGTGTTCTACAACTCCTTTGCGACTTCCAGACATCTCTGATGTATTAAGCAGCCTTTTGAACGCTAACCCATCGGATATATTTTCTTTTAAGCCGATATCTGCAAATGATATCGATCAGGTCCTTGCTTACACTAGAAGAAACAGCACTGGAGCAGATGGCGTTGCACTAAATATGCTCATATTAGCCTATCCAGCACTCCGTCCCTATTTAGTCAGGCTCTTCAACGGTTCAATCCAACATGGTATATTTCCGAACAGCTGGAAATTGGCCGCAATAACTCGGCTTTCAAAAACTTATCCTCCGAAATCACCGTCTGATACACATCCCATTGCCCTACTGCCAGTAATGTCAAAACTACTTGAACGCATAATCCACAACCAATTGACGAGTCATGTTGCTGCTCATCAAGTGCTAGATGTACACCAATCTGCTTTTCGCAAACATCACTTAACTCAGACTGCCCTTCTCGGCTTTGCGGAAGAAGTACGCCTAGCGATTGATAGGTATGAAGTGACCCCACTCATAAAGTTTGACTTTTCCACGGCATTTTATTTGGTCTCTCATAAACTTCTCCTCAAAAAGTTTAGGGCGCTCAACTGCTCTGACATTGTAATTAGATAGCTCGCCAGCTACCTATCGGGTAGGCGCCAAGCAGTGCGTGCTGAGAACAGTGCACTCTCTGACACTGTTAAGATTTTTACGGGAGTACCTCAGGGAAGTGTACTTGGTCCTCTTCTTTTTACAATCTTTATTAACGATCTTCCGCGGGTTCTTAAGCATTTAAAGCACGGCATATACGCTGATGACACGCGTATTTATTTACACTGCTACCCGTCTGAGCTTCACGTTTTCATGCACAAACGCACTGAAGACGTCTGAGCTTCACGTTTTCATACACAAACGCACTGAAACGCACTGAGACTGAATGCTGACAAAACTTAATTCATTATCTTTGGTAGCCAACCTTACATCTCAGCCTTGGATCTCGATGCTCTTCCGCAAATCACTATCGATAATACTCTTATAAAATGTTCTAGCCAAGTGTCTGACCTAGGCGTTTGTCTCACCTCTAAACTAAACTGGAATGCACAATTTAGGCAAATTGCATGTCGAGTTCGGCGTACTCTTTACACGTTGAGATTTTACAGACATGCGCTTTCTTGAAATCTGAGGCAGCGACTGGTTGAGACAATAATCTTTCCCCACTTTGACTATGCATGTGTGGTTTTCAGCAGCCTAACTCAGGAGCAAAATGCAAAGCTTCAGCGTCTTCTGAATGCTTGCGTTCGCTTCGTATTCGGTTGTATCCCATGGATGGCACCAGTGACACCGTATCGTATTTCACTCGATTCGTTCAGCTGAAAACAGACGCCTACTTTTCGTCGCCTTGCTGGCGTTCAACACCATTTCGACGGGTCAACCTATTTACCTAGCTAGGCTCTTTACATTGCGTTCGAGTATCTTCAAATCCATACTACGTAAGCTCTTAACGGCTGAGGAGGTCTCACAATGGCGTTTCCGAACTTCACGTGATACAAGCATTGTATTGAACCCGGTTCCTCGAGACGTTACACTCAACAGATTGCTGAATCTGGCACTATGACTACTTGGCGGGTTAAAGTTTTGATTCAATTTTTTATCTGTGGTGTATCTAATCTAATCTAGTTTTACTTTTAGTGAACTATGTTTAAATCATTAATTATAAGTTACGCATTATCATTATCATTATTGCTATTATCATTGCGCTCACCGATAAATGTATTCTTTCTTGTTATTGCGAATGCTTCGGCATAACCGGCTATGTTATATTATGTTATATTATGTTCACAGCGTATTTTTAGCTTACAAAAGCGAGTAATATTATAATATATTGTTTTCTATATTATTGTAAAGTTTACATCTGTATTATTTCTTTTCAGGGCTGCATAGGATTATATCCCGTAGCCTCAATAAATACTATTCTATCTATCTATCTATACTTTAGGCAACTTCCCATTTGTCACCCTGTAATTGACCTTCTAGATCAGTGTCCTGCTTTTCTATTTCTTCCCCTTTAGATTTTAAAGCGATTGATCACTTATCTGTAACTACAGATAGCGATCTCTCTGCAAGCTTTATGCGCTGTTTGTCAATCTCCAAGCAGATTTCATAATTGTTTGGGTCAATTTCTTAATCCATCCCTTTCATTATGTGTAATATTGAAGCAAAGCCGTCATTGTACACATAAACTGCAATGTATACAGCTATATCCAACACAGTTTTACCACTAGAAGTGGATTTTGGTACCAATCGAGTAAGAAGATCGTCTTTGGTCAATTCTTCGCAGACTGGCTTGATAGCTTTATAAACTTCAATTGGAAGAACTGGCTTACATTTATACTCAGATGAACTATTCGTAGCTTTAGCCTTTCGCCATGAGCACCATAAACCATTTCCGATCAGAAATTTATCGTGCAGCGGTAAATTGAAAAATAAGTACTTGGAGATATTTCCCGGCCATAATTTTTTGATATGTCATTGAGGTTCTAAGGGACTATTTAAAACAAAGAAAAAGAAATAACGATTTTTTGAAAATCCTAGAGTAATCCAAGGCCTTAATGGTACCCATGTTTGTTATATCTAGTTTTGATCCCTACTAGGTCACAGATATAAATTGAACGATAAAATTTACAGTACTTCTCATTACCGAAACCAAAAATAGGGATTCTTATTTAAAAAATTTAAGTTGATCTTGCTTTGAAATCGAAGTCTAAGGTCAAGTTTAAAGTCATTATCAAGTTGTTCTCATATGACTTTTGTATGAACACTTTTTTATTAGAGGTCATTATAACCAGTTTTGGCCCAAAATGCCCTAATTATTATTACTTTTTAACCGTTGCTTTTAAAAAAAAAATAAGTCAATCTTGATAAAACTTACAATTATCTTTTTATTTATATTTTATCTACATTAAACTAAGCTATATTTAGCTATAAATATAATAGATTCAAATTATATTTCGATATATTTAAAATAATTTTACATAAAACGTTACAGTAACAAATTTAATTCAAATTAAATTTAGGTCTACATTATAAAACCTAAATACAAACATAAGTAAGTTTATATTTTAGATTCTTTAAGATAATTTTTATTTGCGTTTAGTTATATTTAGAATAATTATATACATAAATTATTTATAGTGGGTTTATTTATATTTAAAATAGTTTCGCGTTATATTTAAGCATATTAAAAATAACGTTAGAATAATTATCATTGAATTAGTTTATATTTCAAACAATTACTATATAGATCAAGTAATATTAGGATTTATATACCTATGCTTAATCAGCAAATTAAGTTACATATTATTTTATATATTTCAGTTATTTTTGATGTTGTAGTTATTTTATAAATTATAGTTTATAGAAATAACAGATCAAAGCCCTTTCAAACCTAACCCTTCCACCAACCGAAGCTCGCAGATTAGGAGGAGTGGGACAGCCCTCTCTTTTCCCTCTTCTTCCCTTCTTAATTCATTTTTTGCTTTCTTCTTTTTTACATTCATTCTCTCCCACTTTTTACTCCTTTACCAAAATACTCGTTCCTTCTTTAAGGATGAAAACCTCAACAACATCATACGAGTTTCAATTCAATCCCCAGGTATTCATAAGTTTAAATAGCAGTATTCAGAAGCTATCAACTCCTTGTATGTCCGCAAAAACATTATGAAAATAAAAGTGACTCTCTTTTAATTACCATATCTGCTTTTCTTTGCTATGTAAAACAGTCACTCTCTCTATTATCCGAACGTTCGCTAGGTTCAACATTGTGGACCGTGAACATTTAAAGACCCATCTCCGAATCACTTCTCAACTTAAAACTCGTGTAGTAAAAGTAATACAACCCTTCGAAATCCTTTCCCTTTCAAACCACCAAGTAATCAAATCAATGAGAATAAATGAAGCGACGACGAACATAAACTGTCTCAAGCTATTGGACGTCGAAGTCGAGGATCAAAACTGATAACTCGCATTTGCTCGATAGAGCCGACCTAATATAAAGCTTTATACTTTTTTGTAATTTAAGGATAAAAATCAGGTTCAATTAAATGAAGACAAAAACAGATGCATATATCTCTCGAACAAAAAATTAAAAAAAAAAAAGTTTCCGACAAATGTTGTTAGATTTTAAAGAGGACATCTAACTGTGACCTTGACCATGACCTTAAATATGGCCTTTAAAGTCATTTGAAGGTCAAGTTAGCTTTTTAAAACGAAGAACCTTACTTTTGACCCAGAAAAAAAAAGAGCAGAAAACTTTACGTCTTAATATGACCTTGACCATAATCTTGACCACAACCTTCAAGGTCATTAGAATTCAAGTTGAACATTTTAAATGGAAAATCTTACTTTTGACCACAGAAAACAAAAATCAGAAAATTGTACCAAGCAGAGATCTGGCCAGTTAAGGCGAGACTAAGCAAAAACCAGACCAGTTAAGGCAAGATCGGACAGAGATCCAGCCATTTAAAGCAAGATCAAGCAGAGACCCCGTCAGTTAAGGCAAAATCATCCATTGATGTAAGCTGTATTTTCAGCTGAGGCGGGATGAAAGAGCTATTTAAGGCAAAAGATGTTTAAAAGTTGCTCCATCTTCTTGGATACACAAGTTGACACATCTTCGAGAATGCAATATCGTTTTTAATAATACGTTTCGCGGTATTGTGTTACATGCATTCCAAATCCTCAACTACATATCTTTTTTTTTCGTTGGTCTGGTTCTATAGACCTCATTTTCTAGAAAGCCCCATAAATAGAAGTCAAGCAATGTGAGGTCTGGTGACCTAGGTGGCCATCGTAACCTGTTCTACCTATTCATCGATTGCAAAATCTTTTATTTGGATAATTTCTTAAAATGATTGTCTAATGTGAAGAAGCACCGTCTTGCACTAGCCATAATCTATTTTTTGTATTAAGGTCAGCTTCTTCAAGCAAAACGGGGAGTTCATCACTTATTAACTGCAAATAAGTTTGTCCATCAACATTGCCTTCAAAAAAGTAAGGGTCAATTAAATAGCCATTAACGATTCCGCACCATACATTTAAACTCTAGCGATGTTGATAGTTAACCTCTCGCATCCAATGTGGGTTAACTGAAGACCAAAAGTGGCAATTATGGCGATTCAAGACACCAGTACTTTGAAATGCAGCCTCATCGCTGAATATAACATATTTGAAAAAAAGGTCATCATTATTGACCTGCTGCGTCACCCAGTGACAAAAAATAAGTCGTCTTTGATAACCCTCAACCAATAAAGCTTGATTCAAAGATACTGTCTGTCAAAACAGTACCGGGAATTTTAAATTAAAACAACATTTTTACGTTTAATAATCAAAATTTATTAGGCCGCCTTCAAAATAGGCTCCATTTGCTCCGATACATCTATGCTAACAGCACTTGCAATCATTGAAACCTTTTTTATAGGCGCTTTCCGGGAAGGCCTTCAGCTCGCGCGCCAAATTTTGTTTTATGGCTTCAATCGACTGAAAACGGGTGCCACGGAGCGGCAAATTTAAGTTTTGGGAAGAGGAAGAAGTTACAGGGAGCCAAATTCGGCGAATACGGTGGTTGTTTAAGCGTGTTCGTTGAGTTTTTGGCAAGAAAGTCAGTCACAATCGTAGCTCGGTGAGACAGCGCATTATCGTCGTGCAAAATCCACGAGTTGTTCGCCCACAAATTTGGCCGCTACTTACGGATACGCTCACGCAAACGTTTCATAACGCCTAGGTAATACTCTTTGTTTACCGTCTGACTCTCTGGAACAAATTTGTAGTGCACCACGCCACGGATATCGAAGAAAACAATGAGCATCACTTTTACTTTTGAGCGGCTTTGGCGTGGTTTTTTCGGTTTTGGCTCGTTTTTTCCCACCCATTCCGATGCTTGCTGGCTTGTTTGCATATCGTACTCGTACACCTACGTTTCGTCATCAGTTATGATGCATTCCATGAATGCGGGATCGGAATTGGCGCGATCCAGCATGTCCGAAGCGACCTGTTCGTGATAGCGTTTTTGAAGAAAATTAAGCTCTTTTGGAACGAGTCTTGCGGCCACCTTTCTTATGCCCAACATATCAATTAAAATCGTACGTGTGGACTCGTGGGATATCTCAAGTTCATGCGCTATCTCTCTTAAGCTGATATGACGGTTCTCAAGCAACATTTCCTTAATTTTATAGACGTTATCTGCGGTCGAAGCCGTCGATGGGCGTCCGGAACGAGGCAAGTCTTCGAAAACTTCACGACCCTGCTTGAAGGCTTTGTACCACTCGTACGCACGGGTTTTCGATAGTGCTTTATCACCAAAAGCCTTTTGCAACATTTTCAATGCTTCGGCACACGAAACTTCATTCGCAACACAAAATTTTAGACAAATTCTTTGTTCAACGTAATCACCCGTTGTAAAAAATCGGCACGCACTATTGACATCGACTGACTTAACTAGCTACTATAAACACACTCGTTGACAGATTCCGCTCAAACTTGGCATAGTCATTAAGGACAGTTGTACCAACTTAGAAAAAAAAATTTTACCTGCCTAATTTGCCCTGCCAGATTTAAATCGACAATTCCCGGTACTTCTTTGACAGAATGTATGTAATACGGATAGTACTTTACATTATTTAGATATCTTCTGGCCGTTTATTTTGTTACACCAAGCTCTCGTTCGATTTGACGTAAACTTATCTGAGGATCCAGGTGCATTATAGCTAGTACCGCAATCATTTGAGGATTATTAAGATAATCTCCTGCTAACATGGACCTCCTTTCACGAGCAAACTTACCTTGTCGGCGACGCAACTCAATATTACGAATAACAGTGTCATTGGGATGACATATTTCGTGAAAGCTAGTAGCATACAAAATTTTCAAGCTTGAACGTTGTTTCGTCGACACTCTCCTAGCACAAGAAGAATATCGACAATTTCATTAGCTGTATAGTCACGCGTAATGAGAAAAGGTCAAAATAAAAAATGAAACTTAAATTAAAGAAACAAATTTAACTAAAAAAATTAACAAAAGAATAAAATATTTCTTCAGTTAAGTAACGAATTTTTATAAGAATAAGAGAATTTAAAGAAAATCGAATTTTCTCAAAATGCCTCAATCTCGCATTCGAATATTCGTGAACTTACAATGAATGACACAGTTGATTTAAATTAGTAATAACTTTCGAAACCACTGTATCGCTACTATTATTCTGAAGCCACTATATGGCAACCAAATTCATAGTCAAAAAACTAACTAAAAAAGAATTCATTCACGTTTTCAGGATGATTGTAATAAACTACGTTATTCATTGAAGGTGATGACCGATTATTAGAATGTTAAATCAAGGAAAGAATACACAGTATGTCGGAAAAGTTCCCGAACTTATTTTGTAGCGCTTGTACGAGTGGCGCCACCTCTTGGACGACACCAGTACTATGTTGCTACATCCCTCCGGAGTGTCTGAGTATTTTTTCGCCAGTATCCGTTTATTAGTTGCCGAGATAGACGTGCTTGAGTGAACGTGTGTTTAGTACCCCGGTGCAAGCTCCACGATAAATGAGAAATTTGAACATCGTGGCGCAATTAAATTCTGCTATAAACTTAAAAAAAACTTTCGTGAAAACGAAAAGAATGATCGATTCGGCTTACGATAAAGGTGTAGTGTCGCGCACAACTGTTTACACGTGGTTCAGTCGGTTCAAGAAGGGTAGAGAGTCGTTAGAAGATGACGAGAGAAGCGGCCGGCCGTCAACAGCTGTTAACGACTCCAAAGGCCTGATACACAAAGAATTTGTGCCTCCAAACACCACCGTGAATGCTGCGTATTACGTAGAGGTGTTAAAACGTCTGAAGCGCCGGATTAATCGCATCAGGCCCGAGTACAAGAAACCGGGATCGTGGAGTTTGCTGGATGACAATGCGCCTGCTCATTCTTCGAACATTGTAAAGCGTTATCTCGCCAAAAATCCGATCCCACGCATCAATCACGCCCCATACTCGCCAGAGTATGGCTCCAGCCGACTTTTTCCTATTTCCCAAGCTAAAAATGGCCTTAAAAGGACAATTTTTTGAAGTTGTACCGAGCATTCAAGCGGCTTGCATTGAGCGTCTCACAGCGATAACTTCAGAGGAGTACCAGAGAGCCTTCGAATCACTCATGGAGCGCTTGAATGAATGTATATCTAGGGAAAAGGACTATGTTGAAAGTTAACTGGAATAAATTTCTTTAGATGTAATTTTCGATTCTTCATTTTAAAAGTTCGGAAACTTTTCCGACATACTATGTAATACAAAATTCGGAACTATCAAACTTCTCTTATTATTAGGAAAGAATCTTTGTTTATTGAGAAAAGTATTATTAGCTGCAAAAATATTATTTTCTGTATGTCTAATTTTGTTTAAGTTAATTGATAATGAAAATTAATTCAAAAATATAAACTGCTTTTTATTTTTAATTTTTTTTTACTATGCGTAACTAAACTAGGACCATTATTATTTGTCTACTGTTAGAAGAGTGCCAACGGAATTAATAAATATCAAAATTAGGATTGGAAATTTAAGTTTCCTTTTAAGAAAAATATAACTTGACGTTCAAATAGCCTTCAAGGTCATGGTCAAGGTCATGGTCAGTATCATGGTAAATCCCGCATAAGTTTTTCGCCTTTTTTTTATTTCCATGACCAAAGGCAGAGACTTTCCTTTAAAGAAATTAATTTGACCTCGAAATGACCATAAAGGTTATGGTCAAGGTCATAACTGTGTGAATATGAAATTTTCTGCTCTTGCATTTTTCGAGGTCAAATATAAGGCTTTACATTTAAATTATTAAATTGACCTTCAAATGACCTTGAAGGCCATATTTAAGGTCATGGTCAAGATCATAGTTAGACGTCCCCCTTACAATCTCTTTAAAATCTAACAATTTGTGTCTGAAAACTTTTTTTGTAAAACCTTTAGTTCTAGAGATGTATGCATCCATTTTTTAAAATGGGACACCCAGTATATATATATATATATATATATATATATACAGGGTGATCCGTTTTAATCTATCGGTCAAAATAACTTCAAAAGGAGATGGTTACATCAAAAAATGTTCAGACAAAAGTTGTAGGAGTTGAAGGGAGTCGTCCAACGCTGACCTTGGCATTAACCTCAAGGTCAAATTTGAAGGTTATTTGAGGGTCTAATCGAGAATTTAAATAGAAATCCCAATTTTTTATTACAGATTCTGATTCTTCGTCAAAAAATATAAAAGTTTTGTCTCAAAACATTTTTATCGATGCGTGACAGATGGCGCTGTAATCGACAGTTTTAATCTATCGATGCAAATATCTCAACAATTACGCATATGAAAAGGTAGAAAAGGAAAATTTGTTTATCTAGATGAGGGGCATGCAGTGACAACACAATCGACCCCCCCCCCCCCCCCACCTCTAATTCTTCGGATGGAGCGGTTTCAACTTAAAAATCTGAAATGGGTACCCCAATTTTATATTGCAGATTTTGATTCTGCGTCGTGAAATATGGAAATTTTGTTAGAAACATTTTTTAGATTCGTGACAGATGTCGCTATAATCGACAAAATTAAAAATGCGTACAAACATCGTTACTAAATCAGAATTTCTTGAGAAATACACATCGTGTTCTGCAAATTAGAATTCTCTGGATAAATACGTTAAAAAAAAATCTGTTTCAATGAAAATGTTGATTCTACTTTTAGCGTTACCCGGGGACAACAGATTTTTTAAACGAATTTATCCACAGAATTCTAATTTGCAGAACGCGATGTGTATTTCTCCAGAAATTCTAATTCGGTAACGATTTTTGTACGCGTTTTTAATTTTGTCGATTACAGCGACATCTGTCACGAATCTAAAAAATGTTTCTAACAAAATTTCCATATTTTTCGACACAGAATCAGAATATGCAATATAAAATTGGTGTACCCATTTTAGATTTTCAAGTTGAAACTGCTCCATATGGGGGGTTAGAGGGGGGAGTCGATTGTGGTATAATTGCATGTCCCCTATCCAGATTAACAAATTTTCCTTTTCTACCTTTTTATATGCGTAGTTGTTGAGATATTCGCATTGATAGATTAAGACTGCCGATTACAGCGCCATCTGTTATGCATTGAAAACAATGTTTAAGACAAAACTTCCATATTTTTTGACGCAAAATCAGAATCTGTAATAAAAAATTGGGATTTCCATTTAAAATTTGCGATTTGACCCTAAAATAACCTTCAAATTCGACCTCAAGGTTAACGCCAAGGTGCAGTGTAGCTGTTTTTAAATGTGCAGGGCATTTGCAGCTGCAGCTTTCTGCCATTTACACCATGACTCTTCGCTACTCAGGCATTTCTCGTACCGCGGTTCGTCTGTTAAGGAGAGGTTCTCATCTAGCGACCCAAAAATTACGTGATTTTCGCGATTTTTTTTCTCATGGAAGGAAATAAATAAAGTAGTCAAGTTTTTTGGTACTTATTAGGTATGTTATTAACTACTTTTACAAATTTTTTTTAACAAAAATGCTGAATATTTTATTAGTTACATGCATTGAAAAATAGTCATCGAAAAAAAAGACACCTCCACGGGCGGCAAGGTAACTCATCCAATTTTTGTCTGGAATCAAAAAATCAAAGTTTGTTATAAACTAGAAGACATTTGCTGGATCTTGAACTAAAATCACGAAGAAAAGTAAAAATTAACAAAATGGCGGACTTGCAAAAAAAAAATATTTTTTTGCACTTTTTTTTGCTCTAAAAAGTGCAATAACAATAAAATAATCATTGTAAAATTGTGATTTTAGGTCAAGATCTAGAAAATTTAATTACCTTTAAAATAAAAAAAATTCATCTCGATATCTATAATAGTTTTTGAGATATCTTGCCGCCCGTCTCAAAAAACATGGTTTCAAGAAAAACGCGTTTAAAGTTTTAGTACGCGATTTAGTACGTAAAAAGACGACTTCGGTTTTTTGACTATAACTTTAAAAATAAATTAAATTTAGCAAAACGGGTTTCACGAGCGTATTCTACGAGACATTTTCCAACTGCTTAAGCAAAAAAAAAAAAAAATCGATTTTTTGGTCGTGCTTGATAAGAACCTCCCCTTAAGCTGTAGTGGTAATAAGTTGCCCATATAGCATTTTTACATTTTCTCTACAGAATTGTCATTCGTTGTGATTGTATCGAATATCCAAATCATAGTAACAAGTTGATTTGTCAATAATTCTAGTAGTTAGCTTCTTTGCCAGAAAAGCTTTTTCTAATTACTATTTTTCCGGTCTTGGTTTCTGTATCTATTACGCTTGTTTTTACTCTTCACGCAGGCAAGCTCGCATTTGCTATTGCAAATGGCCTATGCATTCTTTTTTATTCATAACGAAATCCTACAAATTTTATATATTTTATAGTGTGATAGCTACAAATTTTCGAGTCACCATCTGCAATATAGTTGCAAAATTTCACTTCGAGATGTTTTAACATACGTTGAAACATCTCTATAATTGCTGCTACTTGCATGATTTCAGATGATCCAATGTAATCGGCTTTGCATTATTCGCTATTCATGGTCTTCATGCCACGCTTTGTATTCTGCAGTATCTAAGCTGCTCTCTCAATTTTTGCAATCGTGACAGTAACTATTTCTTACGAGAATATCACCTAGTTTTTTTAATTAAACCATTGAATCAGAAATGCCAAATTACGAGGAGCATCCTCTTTTTTGCGTGTTGTGTCCTTCTCTTCTTTTACAGCCGAAAAACGTGATCGCAACATTTTTTGTGCTTTTACACATTTTATGCATACCAGGCTGTTCAATAAGTTTTGCGGTTCGATAAGAGAGGGTGTTGCTACTAGCCTATATTTTTTATTCTTATGTCGGTACACTCTTCGTATGAACGTACGTAAAGTTTCCTTTCAATCTGTCAGTTCATTCTTTGTTTACAAGCCATTTAGTATCGACGTGTCACAGTATTTTTTTACAATGGAAAAAATCAAGTATCTGCAGTGATTAAATTTTTATTTTTCGAAGATTTAAAAGCAAAGGAAATTTATGAACGAATGTTGAAAGTGTATAAGGACTCTTCGCTTTCAATTAATACAGTAGAAAGATGGGTTGCTGAATTAAAACGTGGTCGTACAAGCCTTGAAGACGTCAAGGACGTCCAAAAACAGCAACAACACCAGAAATCGTAGAAAAAATACAGGATATCGTATTGGAAAATCGTCGAGTGACTGAAAGAGATCTAGTAGAAGCCCTAGGCATCTCATTGGGCAGTGTAAGCAATATTTTGACTGAAGTATTGGGTTTTAGACAGCTGTGTGCACAATGGGGGCCACATTCGCTAACAATGGAACAAAAACACATTCGAAAGCGACTTTTTAGCAACATTTAGAGCGCTTTCGAAAGGATAAAGTGGATTTTGTGCGTCGATTCATCACTATGGATGAAACTTGGGTCTATCACCATGATCCTGAATTAAAACAAGAGGCTAAAGAGTGGTGTGAACCTAGTTCTTCAGCTCCGAAACGAGTTCGTGTCCAGAAATTGGCCAAAAAGGTGTTAGCATCAGTTTTTTGGGATGCGAAAAGAATTTTGTTTGTGGATTACTTGCAAACTGGTAAAACAATAAATTCTGAATATTATTTAACCTTTTAGACCAGCTGAAGGAAAAAATTCTTAAAAAAAGACCCGGTTTGCAGAAGAAAAAAATCCTCTTTCCTCAGGACAATGCACCGTGTCACAAGAGCATTTTGACAATGACTAAAATCCATGAAATAAAGTTCGAATTGTTGAAGCATCCACCGTATTAACCAGATTTGGCCCCTAGCGACTTCCATCTGTTTCCAGACCTAAAAAAATTCATGCGTGGAAAGCGTTTTTCATCAAATGATGAGGTCATAACAGATGTGGAAGCGTATTTTATAGCCCTTCCAGATTCTTACTTCAGGGATATAATTCATAAATTGGAATCTCGTTGGAACAAGTGTATTGATGTTCAAGGAGACTATACTGAATAATAAAGTGTATTTCAAACCTTAAAATTGTGTTTTTCTTATCGAACCGCAGAACTTATTGAACAGCCTGGTACATGAATTATAGCATGATTTCGATAAATGATTACTAGCCACATTCTTTAGAATCAAAGTTTGTTACATCTGACTCAACCTCAGCCTAATACTTGCATTACAAAAGCATATCGGTTATTCACATCATATACGAGGTCTGTCCGAAAAGTATCTGACCTGCTTCTATATCTTTGCAGCAGAGTGTTCGAGTGACCTCTGCAAGACATGAACGTAAACAGTAAAGCTTTACGAACTTATCGGTTGCTTGCCGATACCTACAGGACATATGGTTTATGCGCAGCGTGTATTCGTTAACATAGCCTTTTTTGCGTTCAATGAATTTTGCTATTGTTAAAAATGACTGAAAAATTAGATCAACGAATTCGCATCAAATTTTGCTTCAAACTTAGAAAAACTAGTTCGGATACTATTCGAATGATAGAGGAGGCCTTTCGGGATAAGTGTATTGGAAAAACGCAACTTTACAGTGGAAGCTTTCGTCCAAATTAGGGCCGAAAAAAGCACGTTAAAGTCAGACCAATATTAAGTGAAAATTAAAAACTAATTGTTTCGTTTATTATTTAATATTAAGTCAATGCTGATTGTTTTTTTTTTATTATAAAGGTATTGTGCACCACAAATATGCACTGACAGGTCAAACAATTAATAAAAAATATTGCGTTGAAATCCTGAAACGATTACGTAATGCGGTGGAAAGAAAACGACTGCATTTTTGGTGAAGCGGTGACTAGCTTCTCCATTATGATAATGCGCCAGCGCACTCATCGAATCTTGTGCAGCAGATTTCAACGAAATACAATATCGCACTGAAAACACCGCTGAGAGCACGTTGTTTAAGCAAATGAGATCTACTTTGAAAAATTACACTTGCTTGATGACGAAAACAACCGCCAGCGTGTAAATACAGGGTGTCTCATTTTAATCGCCCCACGCGAATAACTCTGAAAATACATCCTTTGGAAAAAAATATTTTAAATAAAAGTTGTAGGGTTTCAAGGGGGACATCTAATGGTGACCTTTACTGTGACCTTGACAATGACCTTTAAGGTTATTTCAAGGTTAAGTTATTTGTTTTTAAATGGAAACCCGTAATTTAAACGCCAGGATTGGAACGAGGCAAGACATGAGGTCCGCCCATCTAAGGAAAATATCTCAATACCTAGCCAGCCAAGGTAAGGCATAGAGTCCACCCAGTTAAGGGAAGACTCTTAGAAGCCAGCAAGTTAAGGCAAGGCAATGAGTCCACCCAGTCAAGGGAAGACTCATATCGCCCAGCCAGTCAAGACAAGGCAACGAGTCCGCCCAGTCAAGGGAAGATTCTCAGAACTCAGCCAGTTAAAACGTCTCTTCAAACAGATGTTTAATTAATCGTCCATTTTCTTGAATGCCCATATTTATTCTTTGACGAAAACTCAGACGAACCCTCTTTAATGTTTTAACCGTGATAAATTCGGAAATTCTCTTTATTCTTTCTTTAATGTCCTCTATGGTTGCTGGAGCTTGCGCAAATACCTGCTCTTTTATAACACCCCATAGAAAAAAAATCCATCGGTGCGAGATCTGATGATCTGGCTGGCCATTCATGTACTTGACTGCCAATGCCAATCCAACGATTAGGACATATGGTATACAAGAATGCCTTAACTGGTAGTGTACGGTGTGCTGGTGCCCCATGTTGTTGAAACCACATGATTTGTCTCGAGGCTAATGGGACGTCCTCTAACAATTGTGCTACTTCATGCTGGAGAATATTTAAATAGAAAGAACCATTTAAATTATTATTATAAAAAAATGGACCTATCACATTATTTCCTATTATACTTCCTCATATATTCAATGACCACCGTCACTATACACAATGATCACTTTGCCAATGAGGATTTGCTTGGGAATAGTTATGGGCATTATGGAGATTGACACCTCCCATATTGTCAAATCTCGCCTTGTCTGTAAATAAAAATTTGTCGAAATAGAAATAATCTTAGCGCATTCTATTAGATGCCCATCTACAAAAATTTACACGCTGCTGGTCATCTCCGACCTCAAAACAATGAGTGAGGCAGACATGGTAGGGATGGAATTTCGAACTTTTCAAAATGCGGTTAGTAGTTGTTTTTGGAACTCCATGCGTTCGACTGATTTGTCTAGTAGAAATATGGGAATCATCAGCAACTGAAGCCAACACCCCTAGTACAATATGCTCTCTAGAGCCAGTTTCGCGCCTTTTTCGTGTCAGATTACTTTGTTCAGCTCTACTCACTAATCACTTAATAGCCTTTCTATCTGAATGTTAAGAGTCTGGATATTTTTCTGCATAACGCCTTTCTACAGCTCTGTAATTGTCTTGACACTCGCCAAGAACCTTAATCATATAACTATTTTCTGTGGCGTATAATCAGCCATGACGAGAAAAAAATGTAAGTCCACAGATAAAATAATTCAAACATTCTTGATTACAAAGATCGAAATTATTGGAATTAAAAATATTTTCGTATGGACCTTATAACGAAAAAAAATTCTATTTTTTTCTTATCACTGATCATGATGCCATGGTTTGTTTTTATGTAGGAGAGAGTTAATGGTGCAAATCGGGAGTTAAAAGGAAAAAGAATTCAGCAGCTGAAACACATTGGCATTTCTTTAATTGAGCAGGAGTCGTCCCCTAAACTAAACTGGCCAAGGTTATAATTCAACGTCACTTCTTACGCACTTATTAATTTCGGCATAAAAACAGAGATGTTCGTCAATAATTATTACGACCTCAATATGTCTTTGACCTAAAGGTTAAGGTCAAGATCGTAAGCCGTTGTAAAATGTTTCACTCTTTCTACCTCCACATTTGAAGGTAGGGTTTTCCCATTAAAAAAACTAACTTGTTGGCCTTTGAATGAACTTGATGGTCGTGGTCAAATTCATAGCTGTATTCGGACGTAAAATTTTCCGCTCTCTTATTTCCGGGGTCGAAAGTGGAAGTTTCCATTTAAGAAAACTAACTTGACTTTCAAATGGCCTTAAAGGTCATTGTCAAGATCACAGTAAAAGTCACTATTGGATGTACCCTTTGAAACCCTACAACTTTTATTTAAAATATTTTTTTCCAAAGGACATATTTTCAGAGTTATTCGCGTAGGCGATTAAAACGGGACACCCTGTGTACAGAATATCACAAAAGTCCCGGAACGGCTGTTTATTTCCTAAGGTAGGGTGTTTCAGAAAATGGTCAAGGTCAATTATTAAGTAACTCTCAACGAGGAATTCAATGGTAACCTCTATTTTGACCGTAACGATATCCTTCAAAGTCATTTCAAGGTCAGGTCATGTTTTTTAAATTGGAACTACTTTTTTCAAATTGGCAATCAAAAGAGCGGGAAATTTTAAGTTCAAATATGTACTTTGGTCATAACGACACGTTGACCTTGAAGGTCAGCTAAGGCCATTTAAACATGAACAAGGTCTGGTGATGTTTTAACATAAAAACTCCCCAATTTTTTTTTAAACCGATGTACTAAAATTAGCAAGGTTTATGAAGTGTTGACTGCAGGCGTGACCTTGACAATGGCTTTCGAATTTCTTCAAGGTTATTTCAAGCTCTAATCGTTTTTTGAAAAAATTTCCTTTTTGACATTGGGAATCGAAAGAGCAGAAAATTTTACGTTCGAATATGTACTTAGGTCATAAGGACACGTTGACCTTGAATGTCAGACAAGAGCATTTAACGTAGAATAAGCTTTCTATTTTTCAACTATCTTAGTCATGACCTTCAAAGTCATTTTGAGGTTAACTATTTTTTATTTACTTTTAATATTATCCAGGATCAAAAACTTTGATGTAGTAAAAAGTGTTCCCTTCGCCTGTGCTTAATTTGCGTGAGTCCTTTCGGATTTCGGAATGCTTGATTATCTATTATCTTTAAAATCTGTGTCCTTATCATTTAGTGCCTTTATTATTTATTACCATTAAATTTAATTCATCTTTAATTTATCTTTATCATCATTAAATTCAATGCAGGTCGAATTACGTTTGAGAATAGTAGTATTATCAATTTTTTTTTAATTTTAAATTTCATTATTAATTAGAATCTACTCTTCTTTTAGATTACCTTGATTAATGTTCGTCAATTCACTTTGGATTGATTAGGAAGTGTTTTATTTGTTGATTGCAAATAATTCGATTTAGTTCCTATTTTGCATTATTAATATTTCTTTTTTAAAAAGTCTTTTGCTATTCTAAATAATAGTTTTTATTTTATTAGTCACTGACTGATGTGTACCAAAAACTTTCCACATGGGTTTTTGAGGTCGCTGATTACTAATTTGAGGTCAGATTTTAAAAACTAAAAATTACAAAATGGCGGGCACAACATGGCGGATGGAAGAAATAAAGGTCAGGGTCAAGTTCACGACTGAGATCGTCGTCGGATAGCCAATGAGATTTTCTGTAACTTATGTATCAACCATTTTTTAAAGCGACACTTACTTTTTAAGATATCCAGCCGATCGTTGCTTGACCTTGACTTGACCTGACGAGGTCAAATTTTTCCAATGGTGAAGATCGTATCTGGACGTAAAATTGTCCGCTCTTTAATTTCCGGTGTCAAAATTAGGGGTTGCTATACATAAAAATAGACTTGACCTTGAAATCGCCTTGAAGGTTAAAGTCAAGGTCACGATTGCGGTTGGATAGCCAGGAAAATTTTCAACATCTTTTGTCTTAATCATTTTTTTGAGTAACGCCTACGCCTTAAGTTATTCAACCGGTCCGGGACTTTTTATAGACCCTGTATAATACAATAGAAAATAGTAGAATAAGTAGTAGAATACGTTATTCCAGGTGCTGAAATAGAGAACCAAGCGAGACATTTTAAAAGCGCGATCAACCAATCAATACCAATAGTCATAGTCAACGAGAAATACCGGGGTTCCATTAAACCTATCTTGCTCACGGATACTACCAAAGAAGTTCAGTCTCCATGTTTAAATCATTATCGTAACTCATTATTAATTGCTGGTCATAATACTAGTATGGATTGCAAATATTAGTGTATAACAAATAATGGTTAGCGAGATAAAATGCATTAGTGACGTCGTCATTGATATTATAGTCAACTGATTTATGGACTACGGGGACGCTGTCGCGTTGAAAAACGGCGTTTATGTACGCTCTTTTCCTAATTCAGTTTGTTGGAGGATGAGGATGATGACGTGGTTGAAATAAAGAAGACGGTGATTTTGAGCCAATTGGAATGTTCCTTTATTGGCTCGGGGAAATGCCCTAAGGCATAAAAACCCCACGAAAATGAAGAATACAACCGTCGCTGATTCTGTATATATTTTATATGTGTGTGTGTTGTGTGAACGAAGTTGAACTAACTTTTCGATATATTTGTTGAATCACTTGTTTTGATTCAACGCGGGTTATTGCGTGGAGATATCGCTGTACCGCAACGACGCTCACCGCAACGTATTGAGATTTACTGGAGTTCCAGATAAATGTATGTGTGTATTATAAAATTTTTTCTTTGATTTACAGAGAATTTTTTACAATATATGAATCGTGATGCAATTTGAGTAATGACAGTTGTGTGTTAATTGACTGGTAGCGGACAAATAGATGTTGCGTTTCTCTTAAGGATTCCTCGTGTTGTTTTGACGGTGACCACCCTGACGATGCTATCTTCGCCAGAATGTACGTCTATAATCCGTCCCAATTGCCATTGCATGCAGAGTTGATTTTAATCAATGAGTATCACGATGGAATCTCTTTGTAGTTCGTGGTTGGATGAAGACCATTTTTGTCGTTTCTGTAATTCGTTTAAATACTCAAATTGCGACCGTTTCCAGAAATGCTATCGAGCCTTGGTGATCAGGTGCCACGATTTTAAACGATTTTCTGGAACAGAAAGTAAAGTATTCTCCGGCAGCATATTGAACGGTCTGCTGATAAGAAAGTGTGCAGGTGTTAGTGCTAACGGATCGTTTGGATCTGAGGAGAGGGGGCATAAAGGTCTCGAATTTAATATAGCTTTGACTTCGATCGCGAAGGTATTTAATTTCTCAAATGTAAACAGTTGGTCGCCTACTACACGTCTCAAATGGTGCTTAAACGACTTTACCGCAGCCTCCTATATACCACCGAAATGAGGTGAAAGAAGCGGATTAAAATGCCACGATATGTTTTTTACGGTCGCGAATGTGTTCACGTCTTTTTTAAATCCTTCGAACTCTATTAAGGCGTAGAGGTCTCTGAGTTGATTATTAGCCCCTACGAAATTAGTCCCATTGTCTGAGTAGACATGAGCCGGGACCCCTCTACGACTGATGAATCGACGTAAAGCTGCAAGAAAACCTTCGGTTGTGAGATCACTGACCAATTCGATATGGACGGCCTTAACTGCCATACAAATGGAACTACAACCATAGACCTTTATACGACCTTGATTGCGATATTTCTTCTCCTTAATGAACATTGGACCGAAAAAGTCTACACCCGTATGATAGAAGGGGGTTGTTTGCTCAACTCTGAATTTAGGTAAATTGCCCATTTTAAATTGTACCGGCGACGCTTTGAATCTTATACAACGCATACAATGACGTACGATTTTTCGTACTTGATTCTTGCCGTCTAACAGCCAAAAACGATGTCGAATTCTATATAACGTCGATTGAACGCCGAAATGATAACCTTCTTCGTGAAATTTGCGTATAATAATATCGGTGACGTGTTGGTAAGAAGGTAATAGAATCGGATGTTTCTGCTCGTATGACAAAAGGGAATTTTGAAGCCGACCGCCAACGCGTATCAAGCCGTTTTTATCAAAAATTGGACTCAACGATGAAATTTTACTTCCCTTTACTCCCCCCGATTCGGAAAGCTGCTTGGTCTCGAGCTTAAATTGAGCTTGTTGTATAAGTTTAAATATTTTAATTTCTATTTCTGCGAATTCGCGCGCCGATATTTCGCCTCGAAAACGATTTGATTTTAAAAAACGCAAACAATAAGCTATGACACGAATTAACGAGTTATAAGACGAAAATCGATTGAAAATTTCCGTCGACTCTATTTTTAAAATGAGACAAGATGTTTTCCTTAAACCAGGTATATCTCGAAAAGGTAATTCGTATGAAATCGGCCACATATGTTCAGCCTGACTTAACCCCGATGGACCTTTAAACCATGTTTTATTTTTAATGAATTCTCGTGGTAATTGACCTCGTGAAAGCGCGTCAGCTGGATTGTATTCGGTTTGTACGTGTCGCCACTCGCACCCGTCCGTGATTCGCTGAATCTCGTCCACGCGATTCGATTCAAAAACCTTTAACACGTCAGGAGATTTTTTGAGCCAATGTAATACGATTGTAGAATCGCACCAAAAAATGGTTTTGCTAGGAATGAAATTTAAAGTCGATTGTGTATCGCGATTTAGACGAGCGAGTGTTAAAGCACCGCATAATTCGAGTCGCGGTATTGTAGTTTCCTTTAACGGAGCTATTCGCGATTCAGCGCACAGCAGTTGGACGCTAACATCTCCTTGACCGTTATGCGACCGAATATATAAACAAGCACCAAAGCCTGACTTGCTAGCATCGCCGAACCCATGCACTTGGATCTCTTTGTAATCCTCAATGAATAGCCGTCGAACGATCGAAAGATTATTTACAAGTTCGATTTGATTCGCGAACGTCGACCATGATGTGTATATAACCATCGGCACAGATTCATCCCATTTTAACCTCGATTTCCAACACTGTTGCACAATTAGTTTAGCTATAAAAATGACCGGTCCTAACAATTCTAATGGATCGAATATTTTTTGCATTTCGAAAAATATGATTCGTTTTGTTACATTACTTAAGCTGATTGGATGCGTCGTATAGAGTAATTGATCGCGGCGTGCGTTCCAAGATATACCTAGCGTACGTAGAATCGGATCACAATCAAATACTTGTACTTCAATCGCGCCTTCGGATAAATCGGCGAGGATTTGCTCATTGTTCGATGCCCATTTTCTTATATTAAAACCGCCGAGTTTTAGTAATGTTGTTACTTGATCACGAATCTCGACAAGTTCGTCGTAGGTTTCGGCGCCGGTAAGCAAATCGTCAACGTACAAATCTCTCTTTATCACGCGTTTGCCGATCGGATATCTCCCCCCCCCCGCCCTCATCGTCTGCGAGTTGATGTATGATGCGAATTGCCAAATAAGGCGAAGAGGATATTCCAAACGTAACTGTATTTAATTGAAAAGTAGTAATTTGATTATTATCATACCAAAGAATTTTTTGATATATCCTATCGTCTGGATGTATCATGATTTGGCGATACATTTTCTCGATGTCAGCGGTAAGAACAAATTTATGCACGCGGAATTTTAATAAACGACCGAAAAGCTTATCTTGAATAGTGGGGCCTACTAACAGACAATCATTTAATGATCTATTTTTATTTATTTGGGCCGAAGCGTCGAAAACGACGCGCACTTTAGTTGTAGTGCTTGAAGATTTTACGACTGCGTGATGAAAAAGAAAGTAGCCGTCGTCATCTTCGTTTGCAACTAGAGACGTATGTCCCATATCGATATATTCCTGCAGCACACGCTCGTATTCCGCTTTAAGCGCCGAATCTGCTTCGAACTTTTTACATAAATTATAAAATCTTCGTGAAGCGATCAATTTTATATTGCCAAAATTACGCGCTACAGGGCGAAATTGTAGTCGAACTATATACCGCCTGTCTATATTTCGAGTCGTATTGATGTTGTAATGCTCCTCGCAATCTAATTTTAATTTACTTAATTTGCATATGACATGCTTCTTTCGTCTACTGTTGGATATTCCGCCTACAACAAACCAACCTCATCGCGTTTTTTTAATGAAAAGGTCACAATCGCCTTGCGAAAGATTAATTTGCCCTATTGAAAATAAAGATAAAGTAGCTCCCGAACCTATGAGCATATCTACAAGGCGAGGTAAATAAAACGACGGGTCGGCCAATTTGAGATTCGATGGCAATTTGACGAATTCGCGGGAAACAACTTCATTTGGAATGGAATCAGAAATTGAAGGAACGATTAAAAAAGATAAACGTTTTTCAAAATCGTTATGAATTGAGTAAATAGATGTTGTAATCATTTCCTTTGAAAACGTGTTCATGCCATTAATTGCACCGATGGACATCGTGGACGATTGGATAGGAAGGTTAAGTCGATGTGCTAAATTTTCTGTAATGAAATGTGCCGTCGCGCATGTATCTAATACCTTACGACATTCTAGAAAATTACCATAGACATCCTTAAGTCAAACTAACGCGCTCATTATTAATTGAGAATGAAGAGTCTTAGAAATGGTGTTAAACGACTGTATTTCTAGTCGAACTTGCTTATTTTCAACCTTCGTAGTCGAAAGTCTTCGTTGCGCGTTTTGATTTGTATCCGAATTGACCCCGTCGTCCGTGTGCAACGATGTGTTATGATATCTCGAACATTTTTGGCAGTGCAAACGCGTGCACGCGCCGCCGTGTGGTCGCAAGCAACTTTTATATAATTTAAATTTTTTAACTATCTCCCATCTTTCTGCTACCGACGTCTTATTGAAATCCGGACATTTGAATAATGAATGTTCCTTGTTTTTACACACCGGACAATTTGACAATTTTTCCTGGGTCAAGAATACTCGAGCGGATGTATTATCCTTTCTTAGTTTGGAACGATTTGTGTTAACGTTTGAAAGTCTCCGTTTGTAACCGGATGGTTGACATGTCCGTGACATGTTATGTTCCAATGCTTGTGAGCGATGTGTTGATTCCGAAACGAATGAATAAAATTGCGCGAGCGTGGGTGAGCGGTCTGAATCGAGCGTTCTTTCCTATTCTGTACGCATGTCTCGCGGCAATGTTCTCTCCAATAGACGTCTGGTCATTGATTCGTTATCATTCACTTCTAATGAAGTCAGTATGTGTACGTGTTGACGTACGCTGTCGCTGACTTGTTGCACTTCCTTCGATGAAGGTTTTGATTGCGCGGTTATTTCAATGATCGCGTTGAGATGCCGATCTATTAGGAATCGCTTCTTTTCGTATGTGTCTACCAAAAATTGCCATGCCCTTGTGTAGCTTTCCTCATATAAGTCGTATACTAATATTTTTGTTAACGCGTTTCCTTTCAACGAATTCATTAAATAGATAAATTTCTGCAAGTCGGTTATATCATTACGCGCGTCAATCAGTGATTTGAATGCATTTTTATATGATAACCATTTGTCCAGCGAGCCATTGAACTCTAGAATTTCCGCGACCGGAAGTTTCATGCGTTGTGAATTATCGTTTTGGTTACGGGTTGTATTTAACGTCTCATTTCGCGTAATATTAACATGGATAATGCATCAATTTGCGCAGCGAGTGAGTAATAACGATCTTCAATATCCGTAATTTCGGTTTGATTTTTGTCGTCGTTATTTAAAAGATTTAGTTCGTCGTCATACTCTATGTATGCGGTGATTAATTCTTTTATACCCTTCAATCGAAATTTTAAATTTAAAATATCTTGACTATTTTCGTTTACGTCTTTGTAAATTGGTTAATTGCGATTTAAGTGTCGTACGTTTTCGTGCGATATATTTTACGCAATCCATAATGATATACTATGAAAGAGTAAAATGAAATAGAAATAAAATGGAATCACTCAAATCTTGAAATAATAAATTAAACGAGATTAAACTGAAAATTAAATATCGAGAATTAATTAACTCGAACTGTTCGTAAATTCGGAAAAAGTCTGAAAAGGTGATATAAATTTATTGACTGAAATCAGAAAAATCAATCGATTGAAATCAATCTCGAAAAAATATTGAATTGTTAACGTGAAATATCGGAAATATGTAAATATACGTTTTTAATATTCACTAAATAATTTAAATAAATTAATTACCAACCGATGTTTTGTTATAAATGACGAATAAGTATCGATCGTTGATCAAACGATGTTGTTTAATAATGTTATTAAAACAATGTGGATTTGTTAAATTATTGATGAATAATTTGATTTAATTAAAATAATTTATGATTAAATTATTATTCATTAAACACGAAATTAGTTGTTTGAGGTTACGTATTAATCTTTAAAACTGTCACGAAATATAAAGCGAAATAAATATCATATACGTGTCGTTAATAATTTGATTAAATAAAATAATTTATGATTAAAATTATTATTTGTTAAACACCATGAAACGATTAATATTAAATATTGAATTCCTTGATTGAATTTGAAATATAACTGCAACAACTATTATGCACGTTAATATTAATAAATATGTGGAATTAATATAAAACGAATTATAATTAACTTATTATTTAATGAACATTCAATTAACTAATTAATATTAGTCAATTAATTCTTAAATTGCTACGTATAAAACGAAACGAATTTTGCATGCGTCGTCGTCGGCAGTTTGATTAAAATAAACTAATTTAAGATTAAATTATTATTTATAAAATGCGAAATTAAGGGGGGGGTATGGTTTTGAGGGTTCAAAAAAAGTGATTTTTTTTTATTGCATATTATGAAAGTATAGTAACTCAAGAATGTTGTCTGTTAATATGAAGTCAATCGGAGCAAAACTCACAAAGATATAGCTTTGGAAGTAGGCGTGTCTCGAACGACTACCTGAGCTGTAACCGCTCAGCGGAAAGGCAGCTGTTTCTCAATCTCTTTTGTTATTGTCCCTAAGCAGTTTACAGAAAGGTCTTAGACAAGGTCGTTGTAACGGTACCTGGTGTTGGTTCATTTTCGAAGCAGACGCGGAGTGTAACAGTCGTGTTGTATTTTCTTACTCTATTTCGTTGTGATATTTTTGTTGTTCGCAAAATGCCGAGAAAAGTTTCAAGAGAGTGTAGAAAGGAGTCTGCAAAAAAGTTGTATCAAGCTAAAAAAATAGTTCCTCCGCATAAACGAAGAAACGATGACGATATTGAGGCAAGGAGTACGTCAACGAAAAAAATCAGACTAAGCTTTAGCCAAAAAGTTGCTGAAGATACAAATAAACATTTCAGAATCATTGATTTTCTGTTAGTTTTTTCAACAATTTCTACGTTAGTAAAGTGTGCAGTTTGTGATAGTACAGTATCATTTCAGTGTTGTGGCAAAATAGGTCTTGGTTTCAAGATAAAAATAAAATGTGAAAAATGCAAAGAACCTCGTTACGTTCCGTCTAGTGAACGAGTAGATAATCATATGTATGAAGTGAACTACCGATTTGCTTTCGTGATGCGAGTTTTAGGCTTGGGATTAGCTGGTTGTGACAAATTCTGCGGACTGATGGATTTATCCAGTAATTTCGTATCAAAATCGGTATACAACAATTACTTGAAGAAAATGTCCTCCAGTGTGACGAATGCCGCAAAAAGATTTTTTGTTTCTGCGATTAAGGAAGAAAAAGCAGCTATGTGTAGAGAAAAAAATATTGAATCTTCATCAGAATTAACTGTATCAGGCGATGGAACTTGGAAAAAGCGTGGATTTTCTTCTTTGTATGGCGTGGCTTCCTTGATTGGATATTACACCGGAAAAGTCGTCGATGTTCTCGTAAAAAGTTCATACTGTCACATGTGCGTTACTTGGAAGAATAAGCTTGATTCTGCAGAGTTCGAACAATGGCAAGAGAACCATATAAATGAAGATCAATGTTCTGTAAATCACAAAGGAGCATCCGGTAACATGGAAGTCGACGCAATTGTCACAATGTTCAAAAGATCGCAAGAGAATAACGTGAAGATTCGCAACTATATTGGAGATGGTGACTCGAAAACATATAGTGGTGTTATCAATGCTGAACCTTATGGTGAAAATTTTCTGATCAATAAAAAAGAATGTGTTGGACACGTCCAAAAAAGGATGGGAACTCGTTTGCGTGGTTTAGTCAAAAAAACTGTGACTGATAGTGAAACTAAAACTGGAAAAAATATCCAAAAAAAAACTCTCTCAGGTAAAGGGAAACTGACTGCAAAAATGATTGATAAGCTCACCCAGTACTATGGTCGTGCAATTCGTTTCAATTCTAATTCTGTAGAAGAAATGAAAAAAGCCATTTGGGCAACTTACTATCATTATGCCTCAACCGATGCAAAACCACAACACGAAAACTGCCCTAGCGGAGAAGACTCATGGTGTGAATGGCAGAAAGCCGCAGCTTCAAACAAGCTGAATAATTTCAAACACTCATATTCTGCTCTACCAACTGATGTTTTACAAGGAATCAAGCCAATTTATGAAGATTTAAGCAAAGATGCTCTCCTAGAGCGATGTATTGGCGGATTCACACAAAATAATAATGAGAGTTTGAACCAGCTTATTTGGAAGATTGCGCCGAAAGTTGAGAGTGGTTCAGCAACTGTCGTCGAATTTGCATCTTCAGTGGCTGCTTGTGTTTTCAATGAAGGCTGTAACGCTTATTTAACCTTCCTAGAAGATATGCGAATCAGTACTGGTCCAAGTTGTCATGGATGGGCGCTTCTAACCGACGATATTCGAATGAACAGAGCAGATGAGCGAGCAGCTGAAACCGCTAAAAATGATAGAATTCGCCGCAGACTTGATCAAAAAGATGCTTTGGACATTCTTGACGAAAGTTCTATACTCTATGGTCCCGGCATTGATGATTCTATGTGAGTAAAATAAAAAATAAATAGCTTACTAAGTTTTATCAGGGTCTTTTCGCTACGAAAAACTTTAAACGCGTTTTTCTCAAATCGATGTTTTTTGAGTCGGTGCACTCTGTAACTCAAAATCTATTCAACCGATCGTTCTCAAATTTTTTACAGTATTTCCTTACATAATTCATGAGGTAACCCTGTTGAGATTTTTTCGTTTTTGATTTTATTTTTTTTATTATTAACAACAATAGTCATGAATTCAGGCCAAAAATCGGTATTTTCACTTTCAAGTCTTGTAAAAAGTTCAAAAATTTAAAAAAAATGGAAAAACTCGACAGGGATACTTAGAGGAACATAAAAATTAAAAGAAAAACTTTGGTTATTTCATTTCAGATAATCCAGTGCTGAGGTATGACGTGCACCGCAAAATGTATTTTTTCTGAGGCGCCTGCGAAGAATTGCTGCCATTCGGTCAATTTTCAATATTTTTCAACCAATATTTCACAGAATATAGTTCAATAACTACTCTTTAATGTATAATAATTAGAAATAAATTTACTTTTACCGTACGCCCAAAAAAAAATCTGTAAAAACCTGTTTTTTTCTGCCTTCAAAACCCTACCCCCCCCTTAAATGTTTAAGGTTATGTAATTAATCCTTATATTTGTTCGAAGTATGAAACGAATCAATTATCATATTATGAAATAATTCGTGACGTATTTCGGCTTCGCGTCGACGCGTGAACGCTAGAATTCCTGGAATCGTCTTTATGCTCGACAAAGAATTCGATTTTCGCGCCACGCGATGCTTAAATATCGTTTTGTATAACGAGACTTTACGTGCACAATATAAAAAAAAAACACTAACACCAATGCACAATCCTTTTGTTTGAATTCGAAGAAAATTGTTTTTTCGACGATTTGTTGAAATAAAAAATATATAAGTATATGATTATCGTATGAAATAGTTTCGACGATTTGTCGAAATAAAAAATATATATATATATATGTATGGAATAATGTATAAAAATGGTTTCGACGATTTGTCGAAACGCGAAATATATATAAATGCGTATTAAATGTTTGAATTAGTTTCGACTATTTGTCGAAATGAAAAAAAAAGAATATATGTATATATATATATATATATATATATATATATATAAATTAAATATGTTGTAATTTATATACATTAGTACGTATATCTATTAAATATTAACACATGAATAATTAATAATTAATCATAATACGCTTAAAATGAGTAAAACAATTAATGTTTGCACTAACAACTTCATACAAAAAATTAATTAATTTAATGAATCTAATTACTCGTAATCAATTAATTATTTATTACTCTAAATTAAAAAGAGACATGATTAAAATAAATTAAAACTTAATATTATAAGTTTAATGAATTTATGAGAGAGGTTAGAACGAAAAATTGAAATTAATTTTAAGAAATTTTTCGTAAAAAATTTGATTAAAAATTTATAAAAGATAGAAAAATTATACTTAAAAATACTTAAATTGGTTTAGTGCAGTTCCACCGTTGAAAACCGCCGCTTCGTGGAATCCGCGATCTCGCTGAAGCACTAAGTCGCCGCCAAGTACCTCTGCGTCGTCGCCAACTGCCACCAGCTTGCTTCCTCGATAATCTTCTTCGCTCTACCTCACAGGAGGCACCAAAAATGTCGCGTTGGAAAACGGCGTTTATGTACGCTCTTTTCCTAATTCAGTTTGTTGGAGGATGAGGATGATGACGTGGTTGAAATAAAGAAGACAGTGATTTTGAGCCAATTGGAATGTTCCTTTATTGGCTTGAGGAAATGCCCGAAGGCATAAAAACCACACGAAAATGAAGAATAAAACCGTCGCTGATTTTGTATGTATTTTATATGTGTGTGTGTTGTGTGAACGAAGTTAAACTAACTTTTGGATATATTTGTTAAATCACTTGTTTTGATTTAACGCGGGTTATTGCGTGGCGATATCGCTGTACCGCAACGACGCTCACCGCAACGTAATGAAATTTTACTGTATATGTGTGTGTATGTGAATAAAGAAATATAGCGTAATGCGTTCGTATCTACGAGAGGTTCGTACTCGACGGTGAACCGCAAGAGAATAACTAGTCCGCGCGAATTTGTCTAGTCGAAAATTACCCCCACCGTTCGCGTCTCGCGTCCCTCCTTACTCCGCGACGATCGGTTTTTGTTTTAACGAATTTTTCCGCGGTAAACACGCGCGACCCATGGCAGCGCGAATGAACAAGAATGCGGCGATCCCCCCTGGTTCCCCCCATTTACGCGCGTACGTAAACATTAAACTTCGCGTTTTAAAAATACGTGCGAGACAAATTATAAAATAAAATAATAATACGTTTGAGCGAACAGACGCGGTTGGCAGTAAAGAGGACTGAGGTGGTGCTCATTTCTCGTATAAAGAAGAGGAGTTCCGCCACCTCCACAGTAGATGGACAGATGATACAGACTAATAAAAGCGTCGGATTCCTTAGGATCATGGATGATGTTTGATTATTATTTAAAGAGTATCTATCCAATGCACGCTTGAAGACGGCGAATGTGGTACGACTATTATTGAGTATCATGCCCAATATAGGAGGACCGAAACATCTACGAAGACTTTTCCTTTTCTCAGTAATAAGCTTCGTAATACTTTACGGCGATGGGACACATTCAAGAAGGGGTAGGTGAACTTACCATATCATTCCTAAAGTTGTTCAATGAACGAAGAAGGCACACAGATTTTTCAACTTCAAAAAAGGTCGGAAAAGGGAGCAAAGAGAAGAGGGTGCAACAAGCAGAAATAGAATCTACTCTACCAACTTATAGGGATCATTTATTTTTTACGGGTAGACTAGGTTACAGCTAATAGGGTGATGTGCCTTACAGTAGTGGATGTCTAGACATGACGACTAGCATTGATTTCTTGCGGTTTTGAGCCTGACGTGTTTAAAGTATTTCCTTACCGGCGGTTTTCGCAGGGATCCAAGTATCGGGACCGTCGTTTTGGTGTTTAAGAGCTCTAGACTTTCGCTAGTACCGACTAGCAAAGTTGGTTAATACAGCTTTCTATCATTGCGGCAGGAAAAAAAAGAAAACAATCAAAACAAAAAAATGCATGTTCGTGATACAGGAATGTGTGGCACGATGAAAACAAGTAGTAAGAGAATGCTAAAGCTGGAAAAAAAAATTAGAGTAAGGTAAAGTCGCTCTTAATAATGTTTTGAAAGTAAACTAGGAATACAAACATAGTGTTAAAATTATCAAACAAAAAAAGATATTATGAGGCCAGCGTATATTCGTGAGAATAATATAGGTATGAATGACTTAGATAATATAAATAGACATTATCTCCAACGAAAACAGTGCGAAAAACAATGAAGTCCTATCGCAAGTTCCTTTTTTACCTTATTGATTAATGTCTATGTAATGTTCATGCTTCATATAAAATCAAAATATTGGATAGTCTAAAAAGTATTGAGCCTTTTTTTGTCATTTTTTGATTGAATATTTCTTTTATTTAAAATGGATTTTATTTAAGTACATATTGTCCATTATTATCTATGACCTTTTGCCATTTTTTGGGTAGAGCCATTATTCGATCTGTGTAGAACTTCTGTGGTTTATCGTCGGAAAACTTGGCCAAGTGATTTTCACAGTCCCTTTTTGAAGTGAATTTCTTTTCATTAAGGAAGTTTTGCAGAGACAGAAGCAAATGGTAGTCTGATGGTGCAAGGTCTGGACTATATGGTGGATGCATCAAAACTTCCCAGCCAAGCTCTGTCAATTTTTGCTGGGTCATCAAAGATGTGTGTGGTCTAGCATTGTCATGATAAAAGTCAGCGCCCTTTCTATTGATCAATTCTGGCCGGTTTTTTTGAATTGCTTGTTGTAATCTGGTTAATTACTGACAGTACAGAGCCGAATTGAGTGTTCGGCCAGGTATTAGCACCTCATGATAAACAATTCCCTTCCAATCCCACCATACACACAGCATAACCTTATTTGGTGTCAATCCTGGCTTTAAAGTCGTTTCTGATGATTCACCTTTTTTTGACCATGATCTTTTTCGAACGACATTCTCGTATCTTACCCATTTTTTATCGCCCGTAAAAATTTGCTTCAAAAATGGCTCGATTTCGTTGCGTTTTATTAACATTTCGCAAATGGAAATTCGGTCGATCAAATTTTTTTGTGTTAATTCATGCGGCACCCCAACGTCGAGCTTCTTTGTGTATCCAGCCTTACGCAAATGGTTCAAAACTGTTTGGTGATGGATATTCAGTTCCTTAGCAATATTATGGCTGCTTATGTGTCGGTCTTCTATTTTTTGTAAGATTTCATCGACTTTTTCAGTGATTGGTCGACCTGAGCGAGGTGCATCTTTGACATCAAAATTTCCGGAACGAAAGCGAGCGAATCATCTCTTGGCTGTGGCTTTTGATAAAGTATCTTGACCGTAGATACCACAAATTTTTTCACGAGCCTGCGATGGATTCTCACTTTGATCGTAGTGGTATTGTAAAATATAACAAATTTTTTCAGAAATTTCACTCATTTTTAAATGAATACAACTTTTGACACGAATGACGAAATACAAAACTGTCCACATGAAAATTGTAGACTGGAATGTCACCTTTGAAACGCATGTTAGTTTGACTCAATCTGATTAGTATTGCCCGATATATGACAACGAACACCATCTAGTGACAAAAAAGGCTCAATACTTTTTAGACTATCCAATATTAAACAAAAATAAAAAATTCGACTGCAGTGCATTAAAAATTATAAACTCATCTATCTTTACGACTGAACAGCGAAACACAAGCAGATAAGCTCAATGACTGAATGTAGTACTAATGACAGCGGCGATAAATAAATGTTCTTTCATAATTTAAATAGAATAATGTGAAATATCCACTTGATCATAGCTATATTATGTTATATATAATTGATATTTAAAATATGTGAAAAAAATTAACATCAGTCGGTCCATTTGCATTTTATTTTATATAAAATCAGTAGGCATATAATGGGTCCCAACTGATTGTATTAGGTTGCTGCAGATAAAATGGCTGATTTAGTAATAAATTTTTAAATAGCTGTAACTTTTTATAAAGACAATTTATTTAATCAAAATAGGTACCAATAGATACAACACACTTTTCCCAACGAGATAAAAGTACATTTATTCCAGTTTTGTAGAAGTCCGAGTTTCTGGTTCAAAGAAACTCCTTAAAGGCATTTTTGATAGCAGCTTCATAATTAAATCTTTTTTCTGTCAAAAAGTGATCCAAATGTTTGAAGAAATGGTAATCTGTTGGTGAGAGGTCTGGTGAATATGGAGGGTGAGCAAGAGTCTCATAGCACAACTCGTTTAATTTTTGGACCGTTGTTCTCGATACATGAGGTCGTGCGTTATCATGAAGCAGTATCACTCCATCCCTGTTGACAAGCCTAGGTCGTTGGACTATCAATTTCTGATGCATTTCATCCAGTTGAGCACAGTATCTCTCAGTATTGATGGTTTTGCCAGCTTGCAGGAACAAATAGTCAATAACTCTAGCTACAGACCACCAAACAGTTACCATTATTTTCTTTAGATAAAGGCTTGGTTTCATCATGTGTCTTGGCGTTTCATCGGCATCTAGCCATTGGGCCGATCGGCGACGATTATCGTATAAAATCTACTTTTCATCGCAGGTAACAATTCGGTGCAAGAACGGTTCCTTTTTGTTGCTGAAGAGAAGAGAACTTGAAATCTCCATTCGACACGTCATGTTTTGCTCGGTAAGATCATGCGGAACCCATTTGTCAAGCTTTTTCACTTTTCCAAGTTGTTGCAAGTGGTGGCAAACTGTCGAATTGTGAACGCCTAATTTCTCAGCAAGATCCCTTATGGTTTGGCGGGGGTCAGACTCCACTAATGCACGCAGCTCGTCGTTATCGATTGATGGTCCTGGGTGTCCACGTGGCTCATTTCCAAGGTCCTTATCTCTGGATCGAAATTTTTTGAACTACCGCCGAGTGGTTCGTTCGCTAACTGTATCAAGCCTAAATGCGCTATTGATATTCCTCGTTGCTTTCGTTGCGTTGTGCTCTAATTTAAATTAATATAGTAAAAGTAGCCGTTTTTGATTCACTTCCATTTTTTACGATCACTATCGAGTGCAAAACAGAAATGACTCCATAAACCAAGGTAGCAGTATTTATACTTTAATATGTCATATCATTTGCGCCGCCTTGTGCCAACATAATACACTAAAATTGCAGCCAATTTTATGTCATTGCTAAATCGGCTATTTCATCTGCAGCAACCTAATATTAGAACCTTGAATAAGTTCTTGCTGTTTCTTGAAAGATGGCAGTAGCAGTACTCTGTGCATGAGATTTCGAATGCTGACGCACCTGCAAGAAAGTACTGTATTTAACCTTAAATTTCAGTGTATGATAGTTCATTGTAGTGTAAACGAAGTAATTTTTTATAGGTTCTGAAAATGTCTACTTTTGTTTCAAATAAAGTGTATTTGCGGGAAATTTTATTGCGCTATTTTATTCAAAAGAAATCTGCAGCTGAAGCACGCAAAATTCTTGTTAAGACTTGCGGTGACAATACTCTACTAGATATGGCATGCAGAGACTGACTTTGACACTTCAAGGAGATTATTTTGAACTTGAGGATAAAGAACGTTCTGGCACACCGAAAAAATTTTAAGACAAAGAACTAGAGGGATTACTTGATCAAGACCGATGTCAGACGCTAGCAGAAACTTAGAAAAATATTACAAGTAGATTAGTCAACAGTTTCAAAACGTTAAAAAGTGTCAAAATTCAGAAGCAAGGACATTAGGTGCTGTATGAATTAAGGCCCAGAGACATCGAACTGTCTTCCCTCACGTGTAAACTACTGCTTCGACGGCAGAAAAAGGTTTTTTACACCGTATCGTGACTGGCGATAAAAAGTGGATATACTACGATAATCTAAAACGTAGAAAATCATGGAGTAAGCCCGGCCGTGCATCAATATCGACCACAAAACAAATATCGATGGATCGAAACTTATTATCTGCATTTGGTGGGATCAGCAGGGTGTCATTTATTATGAGCTGCTCAAACCGAACGAGATTATCACGGGCGATCGCTATCGACTTTAATTGATGCGTTTAAGTCGAGCCCTTAAAGGAAAACGGTCGCTATACAAGCAGAGGCATGACAAAGTGATTTTGTTACATGACAACGCTGGTCTCATGTTGCAAAACCAGCCCTCATAACACTCAAGATTTTTGCAAAGGTTTTGCAAGGTTTCATAAAAGGTTTGAAACCGCGCAAAAATCTTACGAAAAATATTTCTGTGATGTATCTATGTCCGCGCAGAATCCTCGTATAAACATTTCCTTTAAAGTTGAGTGAAGATTTTTCGCTAGGTTTATAAAAGATTTACAAAAAAATTGCAGAAACATTTCGTGCGAAATTTGTGCGATGTTTTTTGAAACCTTGCAAAAATCTTACGAAATATGTTATAGTGATGTTCCTGTGTCCGCGCATAATCCTCACATCAACATTTTCCGCAAAGATAAGTAACATTGAATGCAACCTTGCATAAAGCTTCTTGTGAGCTTTCTAGAATGATTTTTTTAAACTCCCAAAAAGATTTAATTATCTTCCAGGAAGCTTTCACAGAATATTGACGTAATATCGAAATATCTGACTTAAGAAACTGTCAGTTATCTCACATTAAAGATTCCAGTAACCTTTTACACAATCTTTGTGAAAGATTATTTGTAACCTTTATTAACTTTTATTAAGTATTTTATATATTTTAGAATTTTATTATTCATTATGATTATACACATATTTTTAACATCAGCATTACATTTAATCGTTTATTCGCATTGTCGCATATATTATTTTACACATTATTTTACGGAAAAAAACGCAGAAAAATGTTTGACCTACGGTGGGATCGAACCCGGGTTCATCGCATTATAAAGCAGACGCCCTAACCATTACGCTATGCAACGCTTGAGGAACTAAGATTTAAATTTGAATCATAAGTTGCATGGCAATCTATATATACTTTTATTAATTTTACATTTAAAATTTCTTCTATAGTGTAAAGTATTATTTAAAATTGAAAAATAATAAAAAATCTAATATATTTAAATACATAGTTTTGCTCTTGAGATTCTACTACATATACAAGTATAATAAATTTTAATTGTCGATGTATTTTTATCCAAAATAATGAATAAATTTTTAAGATAACAAATAGCTCTGCTGCAAGATTACGATTAATATTCAATGCACTTTTCATGGAAGCTAACGACATGCTAACATAAAATTTCATTAAAATCTTCCCGATAAACTTTTGTGGAAGCTTACAGAAATCTTTTCTTAAAGATTTGGCTGAAGTTTACATGCAGAATCAACGCGAAAATTTTTCTATAGCTTTCAGTAAAATTGCAAAATACTTTCGAGAAAGTTTCCAGTTTTTGTTTTTTGAGAGGTTACAGAAGGTTTCGAAAAAAGAAATATTTTTAATTGAATATTAATTAAATATTTCTAAGAAATTTTGCAGTGACCTTGCTAAAACATTACGATAAAATATTTCAAGAAACTTCTCTGTATTCTTTTACAAGATGTTTTGTAAAATGTTCCAGCAAGTTTGCTTCAAGTTTTTGTTAAAACATTTACACAAAATCTTGCAGTGATTTTTAAAAAATGTTTCAACTATATGTTTCAAGAAACCTCACAGGAATCTTTTTTGAAATGTTTTGTGAAATGTTCTAGCAAGTTTGCTTTAAGGTTTCGTTGAAACATTTATACGAAATTTTGCAGCGACCTTTTTACAATGTTTTAACTAAATGTTTAAAAAAACCTCACAGAAATCTTTCTTGAAATGTTTTGTAAAATGTTCTAGCAAGTTTACTTCAAGGTTTTGTTGAAACATCAGTACGAAATCTTGCAGCGATCTTTTTAAAATGTTTTAACTATATGTTTTAAAAAACCTTACAGAAATCTTTCTTAAAATGTTTGTGAAATGTTCCAGCAAGGTTGATGCAAGATTTCTTTGTAAAATTTCAATGAAATGTTTGCATTATCTTGAGACGATGTTTCAATGTTATGTTTCTTTGAAAGATTTCTGCAAGGTTTTAATACAGTCTGTCAAGTAAGAGCGTGGTCGACTTCACCGACAGGTTATGAAAGATTTCGCTCTAATTTCTTCGCGAGCCGATAGAGGAAAGCTTTGTCTTTGATGCATTGTTAACAAAGATTCAGTTGTTGTTGATCTTTTAAAAGAAAATCACGTTAAACGCCATGAGTGCTAAGTACGCGTCGCGCTACGAGGCTGTGTTCCTTTGCATCCACCCGAAAGGTCCCAAAATGTCGCAATCAGCGGCTGCTAAATATATGAGAAAGTCGAAGGCATTTGTACAGAAGTGGATACAGCGATATAAAGTGGCTAAAAATGTCGATGATTTACCAGAACGTGGCTCGATAGGAAAAGTGAACAAAAAAGATGAAAAAAGAATAGTGAATTTGTTTTCGCGGAATCCTGCTTTAACACTGCGGCAAGGACAAGCAAAATTAATAGCAAAAGGTTTAGATATATCCTACGAAACTATCCGAACCCATCTCCGTACTCATCATCTGAAATGGCGCAACACAATGAAGAAGCCTCTGTTGACTGAAAAACATGTGACAAAGCGACTCGCTTGGGCGCATGAGAATATTGATAGAGATTTTGAAAATGTCATTTTTACTGATGAATGTTCTATATGGGCACGTTCTGTCCTCACGCGAGCCTGGTCAACTTCCACCAATAGGCTTGTTCAGCGGACAGTAATACATGGAATTAAGGTGCATCTTTAGGGCTGCTCCTCAAAGCAGGGATTCGGCACTTTGCACCTCTTTACTGACAACCTAAATGCCGAGAAAATGATAAAAATCTACAAAAAGGCTTTACTGCTATCTGCCAAACGATGGTTTATCACAAAAAATAAAGATTAGATTCTGTAGGAGGACAACGATCCTAAACACCGCAGCAAGCTCTGTACTCAGTGGAAGACTCAATCTGGCATCGTTACATTGGATTGGCCGTCGCAGTCGCCCGATGCAAACCCTATTGAAAATGTGTGGGCATATATTAAACGGAAGCTTCGTGGAAGACGCACATACACTTTGAAGCAGTTGTCTTACGAAATTCGTCGGATCTGGAGATCCTTGCCACTAGAATACGCCGTCAAATTAGTAGAAAGCATGCCTCGGAGATGCCAGGCAATTATCGACGCCGGTGGTGACTGGACACATTATTGACCGAATCGCATCATTGTTTGTAATGTGCACAATGTATATATAAATATGATAGTTTAATCAAATAAATTTTTTTATAAATTAACACGACCACGCTCTTACTTGACAGACTGTATAACCTTTCTACGAGTTTTTATTGAAACCTTACATGAAATCTTTCACTGAAATTTTTCGAAATCTTTTGTGTCTTCTGGGAGTGGAAACCTACCTGAAAACGCCTTAATGGGAAGTTCTACCCCACCTGCCGTATTTACCTGACATAGGCGCTTTCGAATTTCACCTATTTCGTTCGATGGCACATGGTCTGGCTGAGCAGCGCTTCCATTCTTATAAGGATACTAAAGAATGGATCGATTCTTGTATGGCTTTAAAAGTAAATCATTTTTTCGACGCGGAATTCATATACTGCCAGCAAGATAGGAGAAAGTGGTCTTTAGTGAAAAGCAATAGTTTGAGTGAAATGTTTTTGTGCCTTATATTTTAAATAAAGCTTTTATTTTATAAGAAAAACAGCGAGAACTTATTCGAGGTCCTCATAATTTTTTTTACATTTTAAATAGTTATTGTATACAACATAATATAAATATGAATGAGTGGAACATTTTACAATATTCTATATAAAAAAATGAAAAAACATTTTTTATCTACGACGCAGTCGTTAATACCCCATTCAGTCATTAGGCTTATCTGCTTGTTTTTTATTGTTCAGTCATTAACCCGTTTCGGCGCAGAATGCCACTTGGTACATATCGCTCTTCGAGGCTGTATAACTAAGGTTATTCACGTTGAAAAAAATTGAGAAATATCTATTCTTATAGTTTCACCGCTTGAGTGCGGAAGCATTTTGTCATGTATATAGGCATATGACAAGCGAAGCGCGATAGCACTTCGTCACACTCAAACGTTTAAGGTCCGTCCTTTCCGATGATGAACTCAGAATTTCTCGAAAATGTTATCAACTATGACAAAATTCAGTTTTAACAAAAGAAATCATGATTTTTTCACACTTTTTTTTCAAATCGAATTTTGAAGGTGTTCCTGGTCTGCAATGTACCTGGAACCTCAATAACCCCTGAAATAAATGTCTAAGCATTAAAGTACGTGATTTAGATATCGATTTTTTGCTTTCGTATTTTCAATTTGGTGTCCGGAATGCAAAATTTTTTTGTATACATTCATTAATTTTTTTCTCGAAAAATATGAACTTTCGAGAAAAATAACTGAAAGTAAAAAATTCTTAGAATTGTTAAAAAAATGGACTGGAATTTTTTCGAAAAGTTTTGAGGAATTTAGAAATTTTTCAAACCATAAATCAATTGGTGTGCGAATTTTGAAAACTTGTACGTTACAATACCCACATAGCACCAAAGATTTTTGCAAGGTTTTTGCAAGGTTTCATCAAAAGTTTGAAACCTTGCAAAAATCTCACGAAAAATATTTTTGTGATGTCCGCGCATAATCCTTGTATGAACATTTCTTGTAAGGTTGTAGAAAGATTTTTCGCTATGTTTACAAAAGATTAACAGAAAAATTGTAGAAACATTTCGTGCAGAATTTTTGCAATGTTTTTTGAAACCTCGCAAAAATCTTACGAAATATGTTATTGTGATGTTCCTGTGTCCGCGCATAATCCTCATAAAAACATTTTCCGCAAAGATGAGGTAAGATTTTACGCTATGTTAATGAAAGATTGACAGAAAAATTGCAGAAATATTTCGTGCAAAATTTTTGAAATGTTTTTTGAAACCTCGCAAAAATCTTACGAAATATGTTTTTGTGATATTCCTGTGTCCGCGCATAATCCTCATAAAAACATTTTCCGCAAAGATAATCAACATTGAATAAAACCTTGCATAAGGCTTCTTATGAGCTTACTGGAATGATTTTTTTAAGCTTCTCAAAAAATTTAATTATCTTCCAGGAAGCTTTCACAGAATATTGACGTGAAATCGAAATATCTGACTTAAGAAACTGTCAGTTATCTTCCATGAAAGATTTCAGTAACCTTTTCTACAATCTTTCTAAAAGATCATTTGTAACCTTTATCAACTTTTTTAACTATTTTATATATTTTAGAATTCTATTATTTATTATGATTATACATATTTTTAACATCCGCATTACATTTAATCATTTATTTGCATCGTCGCACATGTTAGTTTGCACATTATTTTATGGAAAAAAAAGCAGAAAAATGTTTGACCTACAGTGGGATCGAACCTAGGTCTTTCGCATTATAAAGAAGACGCCCAAACCATTACGCTATACAACGCTTGTAGAACTAAGATTTAAATTTGAATCATAAGATGCATGGCAATCCATATACACTTGTATTAATTTTACTTTTAAAATTTCCTCAATAGTGTTAGGTATTTTTTAAAATTAAGAAACAATTAAAAATTTGATATATTTAAATACACAATTTCGCTCTTGAGATTTTATTACATATACTACTGTGATCAAAAAGTAAGGTAAATTTATTTATAAAATGTAAATTCTTTATTTATTCTTCGAAATCAATTTCATCCCCTTCAAAGTAATCTCCGTCCGATAAAACGAACTTTTGCCGACGCTTTTTCCAGTCCTCGAAACAGTCGGAATAGTCTTTTTCCGGTATAGCCTTCAAGACCTTCTTCGGTTCGGTTTTCATCTCCTCAATCGTGTCAAAACGGCGTCCCCGCATTGGCCTTTTGAGTTTGCTGAATAGCCAGAAGCCGCACAGAGCCAAATCAGGCGAATACGGTGGTTGCGGAACGATATGCGTCGAGTTTTTGGCAAAAAAGTCGCAAAGAACCAATGCAGTATGACATGGTGCATTATCGTGATGAAGGAACCAAGAGTTGTTCGCCCATAATTCCGGCCGTTTCAGACGAATAGCTTCACGCAAACGACGCATAACGCTCAAGTAATATTTTTTGTTGACAGTTTGGCCCGGTGGAAGGAATTCATAGTGCACCACACCACGATAATCAGAAAAAACTGGCAACATGACCTTGATTTTCGATCAACTTTGCCGTGGTCTTTTCGGTCTTGCTTCACCTTTTGCACGATAATCACTGGATTGGTCGGTGGTTTCAGGGTCGTATGCGTCAATCCAAGTCTCGTCTCCAGTAATGATGCATTTCAAGTGGTCCTGATAGTCAGACAGCAAAGTTTAACACACATCAACGGGACGCTTTTTTTCCAAAAAATTAAGCGATTTTGGCACCAATCGAGACTTGACGCGTTTAAGACACAAAACATCCTTTACGATAGTTTGGGCTGAGCTAAATGATATTGCAATACTATAAGCGAGGTCTCTAATTTTCAATCGACGATTTTCAAGCACCGAATCTTTAATTTTTTGGACGTGGTCCTCGTCGGTAGACGTTGATGGTCGTTCAGAGCACGGTTCGTCTTCAACGCGTTCTCGGCCCGCTTTGAACTCGTTGTACCACTTATAAACGTTTTTTTGTGCCATAGTTTGAATACTAAAGGCCTTACGCAAAATTTTGAACGTGTCCGCACAAAAATATTCGTTCCGCAAACAAAATTTGATGCAAGTTCTTTGCTCAACAAAATCACCCATTGTAAAAATAGAAAAATTCACTTTTAGTTGTTTACAAAAACACGTGTAACTCGGAAATAATTAAACCTTCTGACAAACAGACGCTTGGCAAATGTTATAGACAGTCCTACCAACCTAGGAAAAAAAATTTACCTGCCTTCCTAATGCCCGGGAGTTTTAAATGACAATTTCACCTTACTTCTTGATCACAGTAGTATAAGTATAATAAATTTTAAATGTCAATGTATTTTTATCCAAAATAAATAGATTTTTAAGATAGCAAATAGTTCTGCTGCAAGATTACGATGATTATTCAATGCACTTTTCATGGAAGCTTATAACATGCTTACATGAAATTTTCTTGAAATCTTCCCGATAAACTTTTGTGGAAGCTGACAGAAATCTTTTCTCAAAGATTTGCCTGAAGTTTACATGCAATATTAACGCGAAAGTTCATCCATAGCTTACAGTAACATTGCAAAATACTTTCAAGAAAGCTTCCAGTTATTGTTTTTTGAAAGATTACAAAAGGTTTCGAAAAAAGAAATATTTTTAATTAAATATTATTAAATACATATTTTTAAAAAATTTTACAGTGACCTGGCTAAAATATTACGACAAAATATTTTAAGAAACTTCCTTGAATTCTTACGTAAAATATTTTGTAAAATCTTCCAGCACGTTTCCTTCAAGTTTTCATTGAAACATTTACCAAAAATTTTGCAGCGACCTTACTAAAATATTACAAAACAGTATTTCAAGAAACTTTCCTGTATTCTTTCATAAAATGTTTTGTAAAATGTTCCAGCAAGTTTGCTTCAAGTTCTCGTTGAAAAATTTATACGAAATCTTGCAGCGAATTTTTAAAAATGTTTCAGCTACATGTTTCAAAAATCCTTACGGCAATCTTTCTTGAAATGTTTTGTAAAATGTTTCAGCAAGTTTGCTTCAAGTTTTTGTTAAAACATTTACACAAAATCTTGCAGCGATTTTTTAAAAATGTTTTCACTATACGTTTCAAGAAACCTCACAGAAATCTTTCTCGAAATGTTTTATAAAATGTTTCAGCAAGTTTGCTTCAAGGTTTCGTTGAAACATTGATACAAAATCTTGCAGTGATTTTTTAAAAATGTTTCAGCTACATGTTTCAAGAAATCTCACATCAATCTTTCTTGAAACGTTTTATGAAATGTTTCAGCAAGTTTGCTTCAAGGTTTCGTTGAAACATCTATACGAAATCTTGCAGCGATCTTTTTAAAATGTTCCAACTATATGTTTTCAAAAACCTCACAGAAATCTTTCTTAAAATGTTTTGTGAAATGTTTCAGCTAGTTTGCTTTATGGTTTCGCTCAAACATTTATATGGAATCTTGCAACGACTTTTTGAAAATGTTGTAACTAGATGTTTTAAAAAACCTCACAGTAATCTTTCTTTAAATGTTTTGTGAAATGCTCCAGCAAGGTCGATGCAAGATTCCTTTGTAAGATTTCAATGTTAGGTTATTATCTTAAAACGATATTTTAATGTTGTGTTTCTTTAAAAGATATCTGTAAGGTTTCAATATAACCTTCCTACAAGTTTTCACTTAAAACCTTACATTGAATCTTTCACTGAAATCTTTTGTGCTATGTGGGTACTATTTTGATATTTCAGAATTTTTTTTTGGAAACAAAGAAGTTTCGGAAAGAATTGCCAAGAGTAATAAGTGCTTAGAATAGCTCAAAGAATGCTCTAGAATTTTTTCGAAGCATTTCGAGCCATTTTTTACATTTTTCAAAAATTTACAATTTGTAAAATTAAAAAAAATTGCTCAAAACTCTTTGAAAGAATTCCAGTGCATTCTTTGAGCAATTCTAAGAACTGTTCATTCATGGTGATTTTTCTCGTAAGTTCATATTTTTCAAGAGAAGAAATAATGAATGTATGCTAAAAAATTTTGCATTCTGGACGCCATTTTGAGGCAAAAAATCGATATCTACACAGTATGTCGGAAAAGTTCCCGAACTTCTGAAATAAATCGAAAATTACATCTTAAGAAATTTATTCCAGTTAACTTTCAACATAGTCCCTTTCCCTAGACATGCACTCATTTGAGCGCTCCATAAGTGATTCGAAGGCTCTCTGGTACTCCTCTGAAGTTATCGCTGTAAGACGCTCAGTGCAAGCCGCTTGAATGCTCAGAACATCTTCAAAAAATCGTCCTTTCAAGGCCATTTTTAGCTTGGGAAATAGGAAAAAGTCAGCTGGAGCCAGATCTGGCGAGTATGGGGCGTGATTGATACGTGGGATCTGATTTTCGGCGAGATAACGCTTCACAATGTTCGAAGAATGAGCAGGCGCACTGTCATCCAGCAAACTCCACGGTTCCTTGTACTCGGGCCTGATGCGATTAATCCGGCGCTTCAGACGTTTTAACACCTCTACGTAATACGCAGCATTCACGGTGGTGCTTGGGTGCACCAATTCTTTGTATATCAGGCATTTGGAGTCGAAGTAAGCGATGAGCATCGTCTTTACCAGTGATTTTTGTTGGCGCACTTTTTGAGGCCTCGCACGGCCCGGACTGAGCCAAGCGGATGACTGGCGCTTTGTGGAAGGATCGTATTGAAAGCACTAAGTCTCGTCTCCAGTCACAATTGAGGCTAGAAAGCCCGGAGTGGTGTCGCGAGTCTCGATAAACTCTTGACAACATTGGATGCGAGCTTCTTTCTGCTCTGGTGTGAGAAAGTGCGGAACAAATCGAGAGCAGACCTTCCTGCGGTTCATTTTTTTTTTTTAAATGAACGCGACGCTATCCTTGCTCATGTTCAGTTCGTCTGCCAACATTCTGAGAGACATGTGGCAATCCTGCTTCAGTAGCGCGCGCACGCGAGCCTCGTTTTCGTCGGTAAAAGCTGTTGACGGCCGGCCGCTTCTCTCGTCATCTTCTAACGACTCTCTACCCTTCTTGAACCGACTGAACCACGTGTAAACAGTTGTACGCGACACTACACCTTCACTGTAAGCCGAATCGATCATTTTTTTCGTTTCTGCGAAATTTTTTTTAAGTTTATAGCAGAATTTAATTGCGCCACGATGTTCAAATTTTTTATCCATCGTAGAGCTTGCACCGGGGTACTAAACACACGTTCACTCAAGCACGTCTATCTCGGCAACTAATGAACGGATACTAGTGAAAAAATTCTCAGACACTTCAGAGGGATGTAGCAACATAGTACCGGTGTCGTCCAAGAGGTGGCGCCTCTCGTAAAAGCGCTACAAAATAAGTTTGGAAACTTTTCCGACTTACTGTGTATTATAAAGCAGAGATAGCAGAATTAAGTAAAAAAAATTTACTTTTTTAATAACTCACATACTCACAAATTTGCCGCACTTGTAAGGTATTTACAAATACAGAATATTAGAGCTCACGATACAGAAACACCTTTACGGTTGTTTGGCTTGTCATTGCTGACAACCTCTGCCTGTCTTCTTCGGTCTCTGAAACTTTCTCAGATTAGACGTTCCGAGCCTTTTCTTATTTTTAGTCGAAAATCATTTTTTATTTTTTGTTACGTATCTTGATTTTAATTGTGTTACGCTATAGTTGAGCGAATATGAAATGAGCGAGATATATTTGCATAATGCGCATTTAATATATTAGGTACAAAGTAACTAAGTTGTGATGGAGACGTAAAATATTTATATGATAGCGAAAAAAAATATTTATTCCACGCAGAATTAAGGCTGCTGCTTATTGATGAACGAAATTTGACAAAAGCTAGCCTATCAGCATGCTTACCAGTCGTTCTGGTTCTACGATATGCTGCATATTTAGCTTTCATAAACAAAAACGAATAACTTTCGATGCTCAAGGTTTATAGTCCAATCGAAGTTTGATATTACTGAAAGGAGCATATTTATCAAAAATTTTAATAACAGTGCTAGTGAGTTACTGTGCCATGGCTACTACTCCACCTCTATCAGACACGAACTACGGAGACACGAGAGTAGTATCTCTATCGCGTTTACCGTAAGGGTTTGGGAAAAAACCGGCAGGTGGCAGTACCTCTTCAGCAGTAGAAAGCATGGAGACGGATATAGATAAAGACGCTGTTGCCCCTCCGTTTGAACTATCACGCAATTAAAAAATCGATTTTTTTTTTTTTTTTTTTTTGCATTTTCGGAATGTACATATATTTAAGTATATTCTCTGAAAATTTTTAGAAAATCCGATAAATATTTTCGGAGATATACCTGAATTTGTAAGGCCGCGTCAAAGTGTTAGAAAGCAGGTAGAGTAAGAACTGGAGTAGCAGCTGTACTCACTGCACGCGCTACCTGAGGTTCCTTTTTCTATTGTGTTTTTCCGTAGAAGGCGAGTATAATAATTCCACTAACTACTTCAAGGTCAAATTTGGCTATTATAACCTAAAATAAAAGTATTTCGTCAGTCTAAAGAGTTCTGCCACGTGGTAAAGTCGTGCGTTCAGTTCAAACTTGTTTTTCGTCATTTTTTGTTTTATATTGGAGTAAATTTTATTTATAAGTTATAAAAATGCCCCGAAAAATGTTCAAGATTACATAGAAGTACCAAAAAAATACAAATTTCTAAAGTTAAAAAGAGAACACAGGCTTCTAATCCAAAGACTGCTAAGACGGATAAGAGTAGTTTTAGTGCATCCGCTAAAAAATGCAGGAAGAGATTTTAGTTTCACGTGATTCTTCGATTGAATATAGAATTTTAAATTTCATTACTGTATTTGCTGCGATAAGTGATTATGTGAAATGTAACTCTTGTGACGGAAAAATAAAATTTGAAACTGCTTCTCCCCGTGGACTTGGTTTTAAAATCGTTGTAGTGTGTGCCAAGTGTAAAAATCGTGTTATAAACTCCAGTCCTTTGTGAAGCAGTCTTACAAAATAAACAGACGATTTATATTTGTGATGAGAATTCTGGGACTAGGATTAAAAGGCGCAGCTAAATTTTGTGGCTTGATGGACATGCCTGCTTTTTTAACGCAAAACACTTATGACTTGATTGTTGACAACATTCACTCTTGTGTGAAAGTAGCAGCTGAAAAACTGCTTGAAAAAGCCTGTACCAAGGAAAAAAAAGCGACTGCTGAAAACCAAGATGATGAAAATGATGAATACATCAATGAATACAATAATAATACAAAATCATTATTGTACTTTATGAGTGCATTAGGAGTTTCATTAGGCACCGCAGCTCATGCTTACATTCTGTCAAAAAAGTACCGGGAAATGTCGATTTAAATTTGGCGGGGCAATTTAGGCAGGTAAAATTTTTTTTTTCTAGGTTATTACAACTGTCCTTAATGACTGTGCCAAGTTTGAGCGGAATCTGTCAGCGAGTGTTTTTACAGTAGCTGGTTAAGTCAGTGGTCTTCAGCTCGCGCGCCGAATTTTGTTTTATAGCTTTAATTGACTGAAAATGGGTGCCACAAAGCGGTAATTTAAGTTTTGGGAAGAGGAAGAAGTCACAGGGAGCCGAATACGGCGAATACGGTGGTTGTTCAAGCGTGATTGTTGAGTTTTTGGCAAGAAAGTCGGTCACAATCGTAGCTTGGTGAGACGGCGCGTTATCGTGTCTTGCGGCCACCTTTCTTATGCCCAAAATACCAATTAAAATCGTACGTGTGGACTCGTGGGATATCTCAAGTTCATGTGCAATCTCTCTTAAGCTAGCATGACGGTTTTCAAGCACCATTTCCTGAATTTTATCGACGTTATCTGCGGTCGAAGCTGTCGATGGGCGTCCGGAACGAGGCAAGTCTTCGACGAATTCACGACCCTCCTTGAAGGCTTTGTACCACTCATACGCACGGGTTTTCGATTGTGCTTTATCACCAAAAGCCTTTTACAACATTTTCAATGCATCGGCACACGAAATTTCATTCGCAACACAAAATTTTAGGCAAATTCTTTGTTTAACGTTATCACCCATTGTAAAAAATCGGCACGCACTATTGACATCGACTGACTTAACCAGCTACTGTAAACACACTCGTTGACAGATTCCGCTCAAACTTGGCATAGTCATTAAGAACAGTTGTACCAAACTAGAAAAAAAATTACCTGCCTAAATTGCCCCGCCAGATTTAAGTCGACAATTCCCGGTATTTTTTTGACAGAATGTATGTCGACAAAGAGGACGCAGAGCAGATCTTCCTGCGGTTCATTTTTTCTTTCAAAATCAACGCGACGCTAACCTTGCTCATGCTTAGTTCGTCTGCCAACATTCTAAGAGACATGTGGCAATCCTGCTTCAGTAGCACGCGCACACGAGCCTCGTATTCGTCGGTAACAGCTGTTTACGGCCAGCCGCTTCTCTCGTCATCTTCTAACGACTCTCTACCTTTCTTGAACCGACTGAACCACGTGTAAACAGTTGTACGCGACACTGCGCCTTCACCGTAAGCTGAATCGATCATTTTTTTCGTTTCCGCGAAAGTTTTTTTAAGTTTATAGCAGAATTTAATTGCGCCAAGATGTTTAAATTTCTCATCCATCGTAGAGCTTGCACCTATCTATCTCGGCAACTAATTAACGGAAACTGATGAAAAAATTCTCAGACACTCCAGAGAGATGTAGCAACATAGTACCGGTGTCGTCCAAGAGGTAGCGCCACTCGTACAAGCGCTACAAAATAAGTTTGAGAACTTTTCCGACATACTGCGTAAATTACGTATTTTTAAAGCTTAGACATTTATTCCACGGGTTATTGAGGTTCCAGGTATAGTGCAGTCTGAAAACATTATCAAAATTTGATTTGAAAAAAGAAAGAAGAGTGTGAAAAAATCATGATTTTTTTTGTTAAAACTAAATTTTCTCATAGTTATTATTGGGTATACAACTTTGCTTCCGCCGTTTTGCAATAGATGGCTGTAGCGGTAAGTGGTAGTTAAAATAAATAGATCATAGATGTCATACAATAAGCTTAGGTATTTGTAAACATAACGCCATCAAAATATTAGTCGATTTGCGTCTGCATCATAAAGTTATTCTCGATTAAACATGTCAGCTTACGAGCCAAATTTTCGTCATTTGCGGGAGGTTTTAATTTTCTGCTTTAATATGAGGAAATCTGCGACTGAGGCTCATCGAATGCTCTCAAATACTTATGGTGAGGCCGCTATTAGTGAAGGAACGTGCCGAGAGTGGTTTCAACGCTTCAAGAACGGCGATTTTAACGTCGAAGACTAGCATGGCGGTGGAAGAAAGAAGGTTTTCGAAGATGCAGAATTGGAGGCATCACTTGATCAAGACTCGTGTCAAACGCAACAAGAATTGGCAGGATCATTGGGAGTGACGCAACAAGCTATTTCAAAACGCCTGAGAGTCATGGGAATAATTCAGAAACAAGGAAATTGGGTGCCGTACGAGTTGAAGCCGAGAGATGTTGAACGGCGTTTGTGTGTTTGTGAACAGCGGCTTGCAAGGCAAAGACGGAAGGGATTTCTGCATCGCATTGTGACGGGACAAAAAATGGGTTTACTACGATAATCCCCAGCGTAGAAAATCATGGGGATATCCCGGCCATGCTTCCACGTCGACGGCCAAACTGAATATTCACGGTTCCAAGGTCATGCTCAGTATTTGGTGGGACTAGCTCAGCGTAGTGTATTATGAGTTTTTAAAACCGACTGAAACAATTACAGGCGATCGTTATCGAAGGCAATTAATGCGTTTGAGCCGAGCGTTGAAAGACAAACGGCCGCAATACAACGAGAGACATGATAAAGTTATTTTACAGCATGACAATGCTCGACCACATGTTGCGAAAGTGGTCAAGACATACTTGGAAACTTTGAAATGGGAAGTCCTACCCCACCCGCCGTATTCTTCAGACGTTGCTCATTCGGACTATCACTTGTTTCGATCAATGGCACACGGCCTGGCTGACCAGCACTTCCGGTCTTATAAAGAAGTAAAAAATTGGATCGACTTGTGGATCGATTCAAAAGATGACCAGTTTTTTCAACGCGGGATTCGTATGCTGCCCGAAAGATGAGAGAAAGTAGTGGCCAGCGATGGACAATACTTTGAATCATAAATGTATAACCAGTTTTTTACAATAAAGCCTTGAATTTCGGAAAAAAACGGCGGAAGCAAAGTTGTACACCCAATACATTTAGAGAAATTTCGAGTTCACCATCGGAAAGGACGGACCTTACAGTATAAGAATATGTACTTCTCAATTTTTTTCAACGCGAATAGCCTTAGTTATAGAGCCTTGAAGAGCGATATGTCCCTAGTGGCATTCTGGGCCAAAATGGGTTAAGATAGAAAAATTTATAATTTTTTATTTACCGCAGATGGATTTTTTATTTTTTAAAAATATTTTTCAATTTACAATTTCTAATTTTATAAGAAATATTTAGTTGTTTAATATTCATTTGTTGTTATACTATTATTTATTGTTTAGCCTATTTATATGTTTCTTTTTCTATATAATATGTGATTCTAAATTACTTCTAAACATGTTAGTTTTGAATATTTTAATAATCGCTTTCCAAACCTTTGATTTTGATACTCCTCTTGAAGAGTTGAAAGAAAAAACAAGATCCATTTAATAGTTACGAGAGAACATAGAATCATACATACATACACATAAAAAACCAGTCTTGTTTTGCTGGCGCATTCACTTAAAAAGAAATCAAAAATATACATCATTTCCTTCATTTCAATTACTGATAGATAGATCATTATTGTAAGTTGAGTCTTTTGAAAGCATTTCTTATACCGAAATTTCTATCTTTTAATTAGTAGGTCATTACTTTCCGCAAATAGATGCAAAACGAAGGTGCTACTTATGCTCTTGCGAAAATTCATATCTCGATCAAATTATTTTTGCCCCAAATGTGATATTCTTTTTTGCATAACTTCATATTTTTAAAAATACTACTCAAAAGTGACATTTTATCATAAAGTCAAGTAATTCAATGCAACGTGATAGGCAAAGAGACTTACGAGAATAAATCACTCCGTAGGAATCACATTTTCGCCACGTATACACTCTGACAAGAAAGTATCCGGAAATTCTCATTTAAATTGCCCTCGTTGAGTATTTTAAAGTATTTGAAGTTTCTGTATGTTGGTAGGACTGTCCGTAATTACTATGCCAAACATGAGTGCGGTCTGTCAACTAGTTTGTTTACGACAGCTGTTTAAACCAGTCGACCTCAGTGGTAGTCTGCGAATGTTACAATGGAAAAACGATAACGCACCATCTCATCGAGCCACGATTATTAACGATTTTTAAACCAAACACTTGATAAATACCATCGACAAGCAACTTTATTCGCCTGATCTAGCTCCGTGTGACTTTTTTCTTTTCTCCGGACTGAAATTACCGCTCCGGGGAACCAGATTTGACTCCATAGACGCCATAAAAGAAGATTCGCAGAAGGAGCTGAAGGCCATCCCTGAAAGCGCCTATAAAAAATGTTTTCATGATTGGAAAAAAACGTTGGCATATGTGTATCGCTTCAAATGGAGCATATTTTGAAGAAGATTCAATAAATATTGAAGAAGTTTGATATTTTTGCGTTTTATTTCAAATTTCCGGATACTTTTTTGTCAGAGTGTACGTTGTTTGTCCAAAGTCACGCTAAGAGCGAAAAAATATATAGTTGTTTTAGTTCTCCAAAAAGCTCTATTTTAAGGTCAAATATACCTTTAGAATTTTTGTTAAAAAACATTCAGAAACCATAGCACTAATTTTTTTACATTAAACTTTCTCTAGCAGGTAGGACTAGTCCTTTTTGGGATCCTGCGACGGCTGTTTTTTTCATTATTATAATGTATTAACACATCGTTCAATAAGTCCCGAGACTAACCCAGAGATGGTGCTAGTAGTACCAAACTGGCCACGTTTCCATAGAGTGCGAACCTTTACATAAAACGTGTAAAAATTTCACGTCGATCGGATCACAGACAGCTGAGTTATCAAGGTTAGAGTAAAGTCACTTTGTAATTTGTTTGAAAAATGGAAAAAAGCGAATTTCGCGTGTTGATAAAACATTGTTTTTTAATGGGTAAAAACACCGAAGAAGCCTAGCAATGACTTGAAAAACATTACCCGGACTCCTCTCCATCCAAACCAACGATTTGTCGTTGGTATGCTGAGTTTAAACGTGGTCGTACGGACACAAACGATGCGGAACGTTCGGGTAGGCCATTGGAAGCCATTACACAGGAAAATGTGAGTAAAGTGTTAAAAATTGTAATGAAAAATCGCAAAGTAAAGGTCCGTGAGATTGCAGAAATGACACAGATATCATCTGAAAGCGTATTTACAATCCTTTATGAAAAATTGAGCATGAAAAAGGTTTTTTCAAGTGGGTACCGCGATTGCTTTCAGTAGAACAAAAACAGCAACGAGTCGACGATTCAGAGAGCTGTTTATCGCTATTTACTCGCATTAAAAAGGATTTCCTGCGTCGATACGTGACCATGGATGGAACATGGATACATCATTTCACTCCGGAGTCGAATCGGCAATCATCTGAGTGGCGCATGGCTGGCGAAAGCCGTCCAAAGCGTCCAAAAACGCAGCAGTCTGCTGGCAAAGTCATGGCGTCTGTTTTTTGGGATACACATGGCGTGATTTTCATTGACTACCTGGAAAAAGGTAAATCGATCAACAGTGATTATTATATTGACTTGTTGGTACGTTTAAAGGAGGAGATCGCAGCAAAACGACCGCACATGAAGAAGAAAAAAATCCTTTTTTACCAAGACAATGCACCATGCCACAAGTCCATGAAAACAATGGCGAAATTAAACGAATTGTATTTGCCAGATTTAGCCCCCAGCGACAACTGGCTCTTAGCTGATCTCAAAAAAATGCTCCAGGGAAAGAAATTTGTCTCGAATGAGGAGGTCATTGCCGAAACTGAAGCCTATTTTGAAGCAAAGGATAAATCCTTCTATAAACATGGTATAGAAATGTTGGAAAGGCGTTGGAAAGATTGTATTACTCCAAAAGGAGATTATATTGATGAATAAAAATGGTTTTTGAAAAAAAATGTTGTTTTCGTTGTTAGTCTCGGGACTTATTGAACGATGTGTTATGTCAGATACTAAAAGAAAATAAATACAAGAAAGAATTATATATAAATCAAATACGTTACACTAAAATACGTATTTGAAAAACTGTTAAATATAAGGGTAACTATACCCAAAACTTATTTATTATTAATACTTTCATGTCCTTTTTACTCGCGCACTTACTGACCAATTATGCGTCGCTACGAGTAGTTTATGTCCTTTCTGCTTGCACATATGCAGACTACTTAAGTGCTGCTGCAGCATCAAGAAACAAACGATTAGCTCTAAGACTAGTAACTTCTCATTACGACTCTAATCGTTTAAGTCTAGCTTATTGAAAAAAAGTAGTCGTCATTTTTCTTTATTTGTTGCTTGGACGCGATATTGTAATATGTGGGTAATTGCAGTTCAAGTAATATTTCACTGACAATTTAAATTATAGTATAAATTAATTTATGGAATAAAAGAAAGCTAATGTAGAATTATTTGTGCTAGATTGTGTACATGTGTTAAGTAGTGCAAGGAATTTAAGGGACATAGAGTGGTACAGACTGCATCACAGGAATTAATAAGAAAACGAGTTATTGAGCGATAACTACACTGTATACAGTATAAGAATACAGTAACAGCAGACATGATGGAGTTTATACGAGGACCAATTCAAGTTCAACGTGGTCTTTCAGAATTTGTTCATAAGAATAGAATTGATATCACTGAAAACGGCCGATAGGAAATCAGTAGCTTAAGTGTTTGAGAAACAAATACTGTTTCGACGAAAAGTACCAGACTATTCACTCACGGACTGTGTAATAAAGTTTGAGAACAAACATTTGAATCAGGTTTTAAAAGAATATGATGCTAAATACGTTATATGTCCATCATATCACACCAAGGCAAACAGAGTAACAGAAGCGTAACAGAATTCTGAAAACAATGATTACTACTTTCGTTAGATCGGATCAAAAAACGTAGCATGAATATCTTATCGAGTTTAGATATGGAATTAAGCAATGCAATAAACAACAAGACTTTTACTTGTGTTTTTTAATTTTAAGAGATATTTAAGGTAAAGAGTTTTTGGAGAGAGTTTGTAAGTAGTTCAGATAAGGCAGTTTGATCTTAAAGAATGGAAGGATCAAATAAAGAGATTAGGCACTTTGCAAGACGTAGTCGTATAACACATTAAACCATTGAGAGAGTTAGTGAAAATGAGAAAGATATGAGTGATTGTGTATGCATATAATAAAGCAGGTTACTGAAGATTATAAATTGAAACGACTTTGCCATAGAGGAAGGCATCGAGGCTACAGCCGAATGATTTTACATGAAAAGTTGTATTATTTAATTAGTACTTTATTTCTATTAAGTTTCAAGTGTCGCTAATGCATGCCACTTTTTTCATTTTTGTGAAAATTATTATTTTGAAATAGCAAAGTAGAAGCAATCAATGGCAGATCGTTAATTTTGAAATACTTGATGAAATTTTTAATCGTAATAAATCGTTTCTTAATAAAAAGTGACCAAAGAGGTTTATTGTTTCAACCTAGTTAACATTTTTGTCGCAAAATGCATACGAGCTTATGAACAGAATTATATAATGTTTAACTCCACAGTAAAATAAATATTAGTAGCAAAATTAAAGAGTTATTAGAAAAATAAAAAAAAAAGGAACTTATAATATTGATTCAGTATACAAATTTTAACGAAAAATTTTAAATAAAAATATATAATATTAGGTGTAGTAAAAAGTAATCCATTATTTTGCCAATAGATGGCTTTAGTAGTCTATATCTCCCGTTGTAAAAGTGCCATCGGGTTATACTAGATGGCGTTAGAAAGATAAGATTTCGTACTAAAAAAGCTTTCAATACAGTTTTGTCATTGCTTCACTCAGTATTTTTTTAGCACGCGTCAAAGATGGACACCAACAAAGAGAAAATACGCCATATTTTCCAGTTTTTCTTCGATAAAGGCGAAAACGCCAGCCAGGCAGCTGAAAATGTGTATAGTGTTTATGGTCCTGATACTGTAACAGCCAATCACGCGCAATTTTGGTTTCGTCGATTCCGTTCCGGTAATTTTGACGTCAAAGATGCTCCACGCTCTGGAAGGCCAATTGTCGAAAATGTCGATAAAATAATGGAAATCGTCGAGTCCGACCGTCACGTAAGCACTGTTTCGATTGCCCAAAAGCTAAACATTGCACAAAAAACCGTTTTGAACCACTTAAATAAGGCTGGATACAAAAAGAAGTTCGATGTATAGGTGCCACACGAGTTATCGCAAAGAAACCTCATGGACCGAATTTCCATCTGCGAATCGCTGCTGAATCGCAACAATATCGATCCATTTCTAAAGCGGATGGTTACTGGTGATGAAAAGTGGGTCATTTACGACAACGTCAAGCGACAACGGTCGTGGTCAAATCGCGGTGAGCCGGCGCAAACGGTGGCCAAGATGGGATTGACAGTCAGGAAGGTTTTGCTGTGTGTTTGGTGGGACAAGCAGGGAATCATCTACTATGAGCTGCTCTCCTACGGCCGAACTCTTAATTTGGACCTGTACTGTCAACAATTGGACCGTCTCAAAAAAGCATTCGCCCAGAAGCGGCCAGCTTTGGCTAATAGGAGAGGAATTATGTTCCATCAGGACAACGCCAGGCCGCATACATCGATAGTGACTCGCCAGAAGCTCCGGGAGCTTAGTTGGGAAGTTCTTATGCATCCACCTTTTAGTCCAGACCTAGCACTAAGTGATTACCACCTGTTCCTGTCTATGACGAATGATTTTGCAGGTGAAAAATTCACCTTAAGAGAAGATTGTGAAAATCGACTGTCCCAGTTTTTTGACAATAGGGACAAGGGTTTCTATGAGAGAGGCATTATGAAATTACCTCCAAAATGGCAACAAGTTATCGAACAAAACGGTGCATATTTGACCTAAATCGTATTATTCTATCTATGCTAAATAAAACCTTCAATTTAATGCAAAAATAATGGATTTCTTTTTACGACACCAAATATTAATGTAGATTAATATTTGTGTTGAATAAAAAAGAATACAAAACTTTACATTTTAATGCAGTGATTGCACAAATAGATTTAAGTTTCATTCAAATTATTTTAAGCATTATAGCTACTCACCCATTCAGGTTGTCTATTAAATAAAGCACTGCTTGGATGAATATATACAACTTGACTATCGACAAGTGTACGATATCCTTCTTGAGGATCTTTTTTGGCAGCATTTCTAAAAAATCCAGAACATACAGCTTTCTGAATACAAATAGTATTTTTTCCTGCTGAAACAACATCAAGTTTGTGCCTGCAAGACAGAAATTTTTAATTTTAATAAATAATAATTATTTATTTTTAATGATATAATCTTTTTATTACAAAATAAAAAAAAAAAAATTAATGAAATTATAAAAGAAAATACACTAAAAAATAAAAATGTACAATAATTCCATTATACTAAATAAATTGATAGTACCTGTCCATGATACCTAATAACTGTTTTCGAACATCTTGAGCACGTTTTAGCGTGCGTATTTGTACAAAATTTTCATAGCACCAAGCATTACTAAATTTATTATTTTTCCATGAATTATAAACAGCGAGAAGCGTTAAATGATCACCTTCGGCTTGATTAAATTTAGCTTTCTTTTGGTCAGCTAAAGATTGTTTGTCTTTTGGTCTAAAATAATTCAAATTTTATAGAAAATGAGTTGCACAAAGTATATAGTAAATAAAGCATTTTTACCTGTAAAATACATTCTGAACAGATAACATGCTTACTATAGTCAAAATTTCATCAGAACATTTTAAATGAACGCTCATAATGAGCATTTTTGATAAATTCGGTTCTAGAGGAAATTCAGCCATTCTTCTACCAAGGCGTGTTAATAAACCCTCGTCATCTAGAGCACTAAGACTATGTAAAGATTCTAATGCCATAATAAGAGATTCTACAGGTGGTGCATCCATGAAATCAAAATGCAATAAATCATTTATGCCCATAGTTTTTAATTGAAGAACAGTTGTTGCTAAATTTGTGCGTTGGATTTCTGGTACAGGTGTGGGTAACATTTCATCTCTGAATAAATTATAATAAAATAGATTGTTTTTTTAATAAAAAATATAACTAAATTATAAAGCATGTAAATTTTTGCTAAATATTGTAAATAACTTCCATTATTTTTGAAAAAATATTATAAAAATTAAGAAGCTTGTAATTTTTTAAAATAGATAATAAAGTTAAAAATAAATATTAAATAAATATCTGTTTATATATATATATATATACATATATCTATACCTAGCAATTCATTTAAAATAAATATTCAATTAGGTGTAGTAAAAAGTAATCCATTATTTTGCCAATAAATGGCTTTAGTAGTCTGTATCTCCCGTTGTAAAAGTGCCATCGGGTTACACTAGATGGCGTTAGAAAGATAAGATTTCGTACTAAAAAAGCTTTAAATACAGTTTTGTGATTGCTTAACTCAGTTTTTTTTTAGCACGCGTCAAAGATGGACACCAACAAAGAGAAAATACGCCATATTTTACAGTTTTTCTTTGATAAAGGCGAAAACGCCAGCCAGGCAGCTGAAAATGTGTATAGTGTTTATGGTCCTGATACTGTAACAGCCAATCACGCGCAATTTTGGTTTCGTCGATTCCGTTCCGGTAATTTAGACGTCAAAGATGCTCCACGCTCTGGAAGGCTAATTGTCGAAAATGTCGATAAAATAATGGAAATCGTCGAGTCCGACCATCACGTAAGCACTGTTTCGATTGCCCAGGAGCTAAACATTGCACAAAAAACCGTTTGGAACCACTTAAATAAGGCTGGATACAAAAAGAAGTTCGATGTATGGGTGCCACACGAGTTATCGCAAAGAAACCTCATGAACCGAATTCCCATCTGCGAATCGCTGCTAAATCGCAACAATATCGATCCATTTCTGAAGCGGATGGTTACTGGTGATGAAAAGTGGGTCATTTACGACAACGTCAAGCGACAACGGTCGTGGTCAAATCGCGGTGAGCCGGCGCAAACGGTGGCCAAGACAGGATTGACAGTCAGGAAGGTTTTGCTGTGTGTTTGGTGGGACAAGCAGGGAATCATCTACTATGAGCTGCTCTCCTACGGTGGAACTTTTAATTCGGACCTGTACTGTCAACAATTGGACCGTCTGAAAAAAGCAATCGCCCAGAAGCGGCCAGCTTTGGCCAATAGGAGAGGAATTATGTTTCATCAGGACAACGCCAGGCCGCATACATCGATAGTGACTCGCCAGAAGCTTCGAGAGCTTGGTTGGGAAGTTCTTATGCATCCACCTTTTAGTCTGGACCTGGCACCAAGTGATTACCACCTGTTTTTGTTTATGACGAATGATTTTGCAGGTGAAAAATTCGCCTCAAGAGAAGATTGTGAAAATCGACTGTCCCAGTTTTTTGACAATAGGGAAAAGGGTTTTTACGAGAAAGGCATTATGAAATTACCTCCAAAATGGCAACAAGTTATCGAACAAAACGGTGCATATTTGACCTAAATCGTATCATTCTATCTATGCTAAATAAAACCTTCAATTTATTGCAAAAATAATGGATTTCTTTTTACTACACCTAATATTATTTTTCAACGTCGATTTCGAATGAAATTTTAACTAAAAAATCTTTTTCATTTTTGTGAAAATTTACATATGCCTTATTTTTGATACTTTTTTTTTTCTAAAGACTTGCTTTCCCGGAGACATTTGCGCTTGGGGTAGGTTAAAAATTAAAGGAGTCAAGCGATTGTCAAGCATCGAGTCATTGAGTGTTTGGCTCGCTTAAATATTTAACTATGTACTTTATCGGTTGCGACGTAACACAAACAATCAAAAAAGAGAAGAGACATTTTCAAGGAATTCTACTTGAATATTTAGATTGATTTATGCTATATGTACTTGTAAACAGACAGAAGAAAACGGTATTTTATCATTTATGAGTTTATATGAGTATAATGCATGAGCATTGGAAAAAGCTTAATCCCATAAATGAAAAAATAGGGTCAATTGTTTATCGACAAGGTCTATACCGCTCATCGACTTATTGTAGTTAATGATGCACGTTGGTTTTATTTTGGCTTAAATAAGGACTTATTTCTGTTAACGAGAATGTAAGTTTATTGACAGTAGTTATTATATACGAGATGTGTTTAGTAAATAAAGACAATTTTTAAATTACGCGGGTTGCATATGTATTGGAATGAAGCTTGAAGGAATTCGCTGGTATGCACTTGAGGCCTGTGCCAATCTTTTTGTTCAGGAATTGAAATAAAGTTTCCTTTTTTTTTTATATTATATATGACAATACAAGGAGATACACTCTATTAATTTTAAATTTAGAAGAATGTGTACAAGTATAATGTATCGCAAGTAATGCGTGCGCTTTCGTTGACGAATGTCGCGAGAGTGTCGCACTCGTTTTGTTTAACTCTCGCCGCGAAGCGAGACGACGCTGTTACAACTATGCTTCTTACGCTCTAAATACAAACAAAGTAAATATGTGTTTACAAGTGTAAGCCTGAATATTTTGACGCGCAATAAGTCGAACAGTAAATTTTAATATATATCTCATATTCTTGAACAACATACATTTGAGTTACAATGTTTTCTTTTTTTTTTTTTTAATAAGTTGGTACACATACCCCTAACATACGTTGACAATATCAGTTATCTTGCACGTTCGTGTTGTTTTCAGCAGACACAAAAAGTAACTGTCTTTACACGTGCGTGACGATTTTTCGTCGTTTAAAAAAATGGAGCTAAGCTCACACATCGTAGCTGATTCATAATTTTTTGGCTGAGAACACCACAATCATGCCCTAGCCTCTATGTTCACTAGATCTAGCCCCATGCGTTTTTTTATTTCTAAAACTAATAAGTACCCATAAAGAACAGAGGCTGCCCACAATTGAGCAGATAAAAACCTAACCGCTCAAGGAATTAAAAGCTATACCAAAAACCGCCTTATTCACAAGTGTATAATATCTAATGGGTATTTCTTTGAAGGGGGCAACATAAATATTGATGAATAAATCAATTTTTTTTTTTACATATCAAAATTATCTTAATTTATTGAAGATATTCCGTACACATCTTTTTTGCGTTTCTCGCTCAAAACTATGGGTTCTAATTTAGAAAAATTGACTTGTCCTTAAAATGATTTTGAATATTGACCTCAAAGTCAAATCCATTAGTAGCAAAAGCTTACCCCTTTTATCCTGTATCGTCGGCCTCACCGTCATCCTTAAATTTTCCGCATAATTTTTTGGTTTTTGCTTTTTTTTTAATTTTCTTTAACCGCTAAATGCATCACATGTAAATATAGCAAAGTAGTACACAATTAACGATGCTTATTATTATTATCAACCACTGACAAAATGGGAAAAGTCCAAGAAGAACAGATGTACTCTCAACGGCTCGATGCTATATCTTCTAATAGTATAGCATACCCAGACGATATGTAGAACTCTTGATCACACATAAACTTTCCATACCACTAAAATAAAGCGAATCATATAAATATTTGAATCTGTACGCGTTTTCATAGTTTCGATAGTAGTTTTTCATCCGGAAATTTCGAAGTTTTGGAATCGCCATCTGCCATATTAGATCAGCCATATTAAAAGCATTTGCATTGATTACGGCAAATTAAATATATTTACGAGATTTCCGTCAGTTTTGAAAAATCAAAAACATTTTTTTGGCTATTTCCAATTTTTTTTCCACCACCGACGTTAGCGTTACTCGAAGTGCACCACATGCACAATGCACGGTAGGTTAATACTTCGCGCGCGTGCGTGTGCTTGTGTGTAGGCATATGCGTGTGTGTGTGTGTGCGTATGTGTCTGTGTGTGTGTCAAAACGAAGTACGTGAAAATCTGTAAAATGAGATGAACCGATCAATTCACAAGTATGTCAACTCTTTCAATTAATTTTCAAATCGACATTAGAAACTTAAGCATTTAATAGGAAGAGAAATTCTATATTCGACAATTGCGAAACATTACATACAGTGTGAGGAAAGAATTTATAATAAATTTAAATTATCAAAAAACTCAAAATGGCTGATCCAATGTGGCGGATGGCCATTTCAAAACTTCAAAATTTTCGGATAGAAAAAAATACTATCGAATTTTGCGTGAAGTTTTAAAAAGAAGTGTCCCATGCATTTTTATCGCTGAGACGTACGAGGTCTGGCTATTAAATAACGAGACTGGTTACGAAAAAGGGTTTTATTATAAAAACTACTCTACATTTGAATGCTCCCCTTCAATATACTTCCCTTCCCTCGCCACACACCTTTTCATACGTTTTTTCCATTGATCGAAGCAGTGCTGGAAGTCTTCTTTGGTGAGGGCCTTTAGGAGCTCCGCCGTTTTTTGCTTTACCGCTTCCATCGACTCAAATCGTGTTTCTTTCAAAGCAGATTTTATCTTCGGAAACAAAATAAAGTCGCACGGTGCCAAATCTGATGAGTACAGCGCGTGTTCGGGCACTGGAGTGCGCTTACCGGCCAAATACTGCTTCACAGATAGCGCGTTATGGGCAGGTGCGTTGTCCTGGTGCAATATCCACGAGTTGTTCTTCCACAACTCGGGCCGTTTCTTACGAACTCGTTCTCGCAGTGTTGCCAAAACTGATAAATAGTAAGTCTGGTTGACAGTCTAACCCTCTGGAACCCATTCAGTCATCACGATACCGTTAATGTCGAAAAAAACGATCAACATTGTCTTGAATTTGGTTGGTCATCTTCAGTGCTCACTCGGCCCTCACTGAAGCGCTCACACCACTCAAAAACACGCGCACGAGATAGAAAATTGTCCCCATAGGCCTCTTGCAACAATTTACAGCACTCAGTCGGAGTTTTTTTCAATTTAACGAGAAATTTGAGATTGATACGTTGCTCCTGTTTTTCGTCACACATGGTTTTCGGCACGAGAAAAAAACACGTTCGTTTCAAACCGCTACTGCACAAATACAATAATAGTGACGAGAACGTGTTTTGGTACGTGCATAGACAAGATATCTAGATACCTAACGCACTACTCGTTTTTTTCCCCACCCCTCTACGGCGCCCTCTAGGCGCGCAGTCTCGTTATTTAATAGCCAGACCTCGTATTGTTTTTAAGCGAAAAATCGCCGAAATTTCGAATTTTTTTCTGTTTTTACTGAACAATAAAATAATGGTTTTGATTTCATCAAATTTGCAGCATCTATGGCACTTGTCAAGAATGATTGCAGATACTTGCAACTTGGCACAAATTTAAGTGATACTTCAAGCCAAAATAAACCTACAGTTTGTTTTTATTCCGCAACTTTAAGCAAAATGGCGGCCTCTAGATAAAAAAAAAGGCAAAAATGCCTTTTTTAACAAAAATTTCACTTAATTTTTGCGAGAACAGGAAAAAACAAAAAGTTGGTGAAAATTTTTTTGGTACAGCTTTCTAGAAAAAATATTCTCAACTTTTAAAATTACTTTCGAAAATTTTTGTAGAGCCATTATTAAGGGACTTATAAGTATTTTAAGTGAAGAACGACTTTATTACTTCCACAGTTGATAACTCGGTCAAAACAAAATCGTAATTAGACTCATAAAAAAAAGGGAAGGGACGGGTTCAAACTTTTCGATGCTTGATTTCGAATTGCTTAAAAAAATTCCTGTCAAATTTATGGAATTTATAAATGAAAAAAATTGAGGAAAAATTAAAATTATTTTAGGCCCTAAGGCCACTCAGGGATTTTTTAGAAATCGTTTTCCTTTATTTTTTCTTTTTTCAACTGGTCCCTTAAAACCTCAAAAATGATATACCAAAAGATTATGGCCGAAAAATATCTCTAGGTACTTATTTATCAAAGTGAAGTCCAAGGCTGACAGGTAAGCAGGAAGCCTCTAATGACTAGAACGAATGGTGCTCATGATAAAACGCTGAAGCTGCGAATAGTTTGACTAAGTATAAACATAAGCCAGCTCTTGCAATTGAAGTTATTAAGCTATCAAGCCAGTCTACGAAGAATAGACCAAAGATGATTTTCTTACTTAATGCATCGGCGGTTATATTTAAAACTATAACGAAAGTTTTAATTCAACTGTGTGGACATTGGTCCTTAAATAACACTTCTAGTGGTACATCTGTATTGAATATAGCTGTAAATATTGCAGTTTGCGTGTACAATGATGACTTTGCTTCAATTCTGCATAGAATAAAAGCGATGGATTTAGAAATTAGTCCAAACATCTATAAAATATGCTTGGAGATTAACAAACAGCGCATAAAGCTTGCAAAGAGATCGCTGCCTGAAAATGCGGAAGAGTGAAGGATCACTTTAAATTCAAAAAGAAATGAAAGAGCAGGACACTAATCTAGAAGGTCAGTTATATGGAACAGACATTGCGGATTGAAAGTATTGCGAAATTTTTTGACTTTCTATAACTTTAAGCTTTAAACATGTTTATCTCAAATCTCCATATTTTGAGTTGACCGTACCAATAACCCGAACAAGTTTTATTCATTTCACTTCAAATTTAAACAAGATCTTTAAAAATATATTGTCTAAATAAGTACATAGGATTTTTTCTTTTATATGGCGTAGTTCTTTTGTTATTAACAATTTTCTGGCAATTTTTTCTGCGGATTTTGCAAGTTTGACTTTGGAAGTGCGCCTTGTAGTATGTGTAACTACTAAATGCCGCACTAAAGGCTTTATTGCAGTATGAAAAATACGAACTTCACCAAGAACGCGCGCCTCAAGTTAAATACGAGGGCGGTTCAATAAATACCCGTGTTTAACGACAGAGGGCGTTCCTGAGGGAAGTTGGTATTATCATTGTGTGCTGCCATCTATCAAACGACGGTAAAACAAATTTCAGACTGATTGATAAGTTAGTTTGGATTTGGCAACCATTCGAGTGAGACGTGTTTCGTGATTTTCGCTAAGATGGAAAAAGAGCAGTATCGTTTGGTAATTCGCTTTTTGTTTTTGGATAGAAAAAAAATGTGAGGAAATAAAAGCAAATGTAGATGCTGTTTATGGGAACACTTCGCCATCTATGATCACAGTTAGATATTGGTTCAACGAATTTAAACGTGGGCGAACATCCGTTTTTGATGAGGAGCGACCGGGACGCCCGACAGACGTGGTTACCGAGAAAATCATTCAAAAAGTCTACGACATGATTCTCGCTGATTCACGAACGAAAGTGCGCGAAGTAGCAGAGGCCGTAGGTGTGTCGACCCGAACGGCAATTGATATTTTACATGATAAGTTGGCGATGAGAAAATTGTCGGCCCGATGGGTGCCGCGATTGCTCACGGTGGACAACAAGCGGATGTGGCTGTTAACTTCGAAGCAGCGTTTGGAGCAATTTAAGCGAGATCCGAAGGAGTTTTTGCGTCAAGTTGTCACCGTTGATGAAACCTGGATTCATCATTACACACCAGAAACTAAGCAACAATCAAAACAATGGATTTCTCCCGGTAAATCTGCTCCAAAGAAGGCGAAGACGATCCCATCGGCCGGAAAGGTCATCGCGACGATTTTTTGGGATGCAAACGGCGTCATCCCCATGGATTTTTTTGAAAAAGAAAGAACGATTACTGGACAATACTATAGTGAGTCATTGGACCGCTTTGACAAAAAATTGAAGAAGACACGGCCGCATTTGGCGAAAAAGAAGGTGCTGTTCCACCATGATAACGCACTAGCACATTCATCTGGAGTTGTCGCCGCCAAACTGCATAAATTGCGTTATAAATTGCTGCCGCACCCCCTGTATTCACCCGGTCTGGCTCCCTGCGACTTTTTCTTTTCCTAAAATGAAGCAATGGCTCGCGGGAAAAAAATTTAGCTCAAACAAGGAAGTTATCGCCAAGACAGAGGAGTATTTTGGAAAGTTCGACAAATCCTATTATTTGGAGGGGTTAAAAAAATGGCAGGAACGTTAGAAGAAGTGTATCTTTCTAAAAGGGGACTATGTTGAGAAATAAAAAAAAAATTTTTTGAAAAAATGGTGTCTTTATTTCTAACACGGGTACTTATTGAATCGCCCTCGTATATCCACACCCTTAAATAAGATCTTGAATGTCCTCTGGAAAATCAATACAACAATATCCCCGTAACAAATCTCAGTCCCCTCACCGAGACCGTCTCAGGACTTTGGACACATACAACATGACTAAAACTTATACAAACATTGTAGGCTTGAATAACCTTTTAGCTTATGCTGACTACAATATACCGTATCGTTACGATGTATCCAGCGTTTATTTCCCCGGATCAATCGTTAACAACCAACCATTGACCGTCAATCAACGGTCAACCGTCAATCGTTACTGCAGATGGAAGGATAGATAGTCCTACTTGGTCAACTTATATACATAACCCCAATCCTTCAAACATTTTTAAAATAACAGAAACAAATGTAATTCCTGAAGCTCCAGACTTTCTGCATAGACAGCCTCCTTTACATCCGTGTATGCAATAACCATACCCTTATGAACGGTATTTTATTCCATCACTCATGTATCCAAATGCTTATTACTCATATTCCCTAAAAATCCTTCGCCACTAACTCTGGAAATGAAGAGACTCATATATAAGCCTAATAGCCGCCGAAATGCATCGACAACTTTGTACGATGTTACCTCAAATGCAACCGTTCCAACCAATCGTAGTAACAGAAATTTAAACTACCAAGGCGTTCGTCGCACACGTTGGCGTTTCACGACAAAACGTGAGGTTCTTGTGCGTAGACGAATCTGCCACATTTGCGGAATCGGCAACTGACCAACAGTTAACACTTTGTTCAATAGGTCACAAGACTAACAACGAAAACAACATTTTTTTTCAAAAATCATTTTTATTTATATATATATCTTTCTTTTAGAGTGATACAATCTTTCCAACGCCTTTCCAATATTTCTATACCATGTTTATAGAAGGATTTATCCTTTGCTTCAAAATAGGCTTCAGTTTCGGCAATGACCTCCTCATTCAAGCCAAATTTTTTTTCCTGGAGCATTTTTTTGAGATCAGCAAAGAGCCAGTAGTCGCTAAGGGCTAAATCTGGCGAATACGGGGGGTAGGAAAACAAATCAAAGCCCAATTCGTTCATTTTTGCCATTGTTTTCATAGACTTGTGGCATGGTGCATTGTCTTGGTGAAAAAGGATTTTTTTCTTCTTCATGTGCGGTCGTTTTGCTGCGATCTCCTCCTTCAAACGTACCAACAAGTCAATATAATAATCACTGTTGATCGATTTACCTTTTTCCAGGTAGTCAATGAAAATCACGCCATGTATCCCAAAAAAACAGACGCCATGACTTTGCCAGCAGACTGCTGCGTTTTTGGACGCTTTGGGCGGCTTTCGCCAGCCATGCGCCACTCAGATGATTGCCGATTCGACTCCGGAGTAAAATGATGTATCCATGTTTCATCCATGGTCACGTATCGACGCAGGAAATCCATTTTATTGCGAGTAAATAGCGAGAAACAGCTCTCTGAATCGTCGACTCGCTGCTGTTTTTGTTCCACTGAAAGCAATCGCGGCACCCACTTGGAAAAAACCTTTTCCATGCTCAATTTTTCATGAAGGATTGTAAATACGCTTCCAGATAATATCTGTGTCATTTCTGTAATCTCATGGACCTTTACTTTGCGATTTTTCATTACAATTTTTAACACTTCACTCACATTTTCCTGTGTAACGGCTTCCAATGGCCTACCCGAACCTTCCGCATTGTTTGTGTCCGTACGACTACGTTTAAACTCAGCATACCAACGACAAATCGTTGGTTTGGATGAAGAGGAGTCCGGGTTATGTTTTCTAAGCCATTGCTGGGCTTATACGGTGATTTTACCCATTAAAAAACAATGTTTTATCAACACTCGAAACTCGCTTTTTTCCATTTTTCAAACAAATTACAAAGTGACTTTACTTTAACCTCGATAACTCTGCTGTCTGTGATCCGATCGACGTGAAATTTTTACACATTTCATGTAAAGGTTCGCACTCTATGGAAACGTGGCCAGTTTGGTACTACTAGCACCATCTCTGGGTAAGTCTCGAGACTTATTGAACGATGTGTTGTACTTAAGTTTTCGTAGCTAAAAGGCGGTAACGTTACATGCCTATTAGACACCGCAGTAACAGTCAACATCGTAAAAAAAGAGGCCTCAAAGTTCGGTTCTCTAATCAATATAGACGATTGCTTATCAATCTTAGGAATAATTTCCGAAGGCATAGATTTAACAGGATCTATCAAACTCCATATTTTTGCTAATAAACATACCTTCTACGTATTATCTTATTACCCTACAATTCGGCAATAAAAGAATAAATAATCTTAGGATCAAAATTTTTCGAAGTCAAAGGAACAAAAATCTGCTATGAAATTAAAACCCTTATTATGAGAAGTAAACCCATCGACTTCATATATTTATTAAAGAAAAGGAAAGAAGAAGAAAAGATAAGCTTATCTAAAGTAACAAAGGCAACGAACCTTCTCAAGAAACTAACATTTTTTCAATCCGAAATATCTGTTATGCCGAATAGTCACGCTTACGCTAGCATTACTACACAATCGGAATTAGATACCAGCGAATCAACACCAAATAACATTTAGGGTAAAGATAACGTTACGATTAGCAGCATTTAAGAGATTGAGGCACAGACAAAAATTCCACCTCAAGAATTGGAACCATTCGATTTCGAAGATAGTGACAGATCTTAAGAATATTTTATCTCAACACCCGCACACTTTAATATAAACGTGAGAATAGAATACATATGCAATAAACTAAAACAACTCTATTATTTTATATCGAAAGCTAAAGCTCTGAAAACTATAGTCCAGAAGTTCTCGGACCTTTTCTACATCAAGGAACACAATGCCCTAAAACAAAGATCATGCGCCACAGTATACAAACCATCGACAACATCTTAATCAAAACGGAAATGTATTAATACCCGCCAGTACTTTACCAAGAAGTACGCATATGATAACGAAAATATTGGATGAGGGTAACATCCAAGAATCTCGAAGCCTGTAGAACAGCAATTTACGGATCGTCCCGAAAAAAACTCTAGCAGATGGTAGAAAGCGCTATTGTCTAGTAATAGATTATAGAAAATTAAACGCCAAAACACCTCGGACGCATACCCACTACCTAACATCAACGAAATAATAAAACAACTGGAAGGCGTGAAATACTTACATGTCTTCGAACTTGCCAGCGGATTCCACCAAATAGAAGTAGCACCTGTAGACAAAGCAAAAATCACGTTTAGCACACTATACGGACACTGAAAATACATCTGCACGCCCTTTGGACTGTGTAACGCCCCTACAACATTTCAATAACTCTTAGATTAGGTACTTAGTGGACTACAAGGAATAGAACTATCTATTTTCTTAGACGATATAATTATCTACTCCCAAACATTAAAAGAGTACGGAAAAAGTATTTAAATTATTCGATCACCTTAAGGAAGCAAGTCTAAAACTTCAACTAGACAACTGCAAACTCATGATACCAGAGGTAAAGAGCCACCAATTTGGGGAGTACGGTATAAAACCTGACCCAGAGAAAGCTGCAGTAGAGAAGTTTTCGACCTTGCGTAACATTACTAACGTACGGCAATTCCTCGGCCTAGCCGATGACTACCATCGATTTATTACAAACTTTTCCGAGAAAGCAAAACCAATTAAAAACTTGTTTGGCAAAGAAAGAACCTTCTCATGGGGGCCAGAACAGGTAGAAAGTTTCACAACGTTAAAAAGAGCCCTATGTAAAGCAGCTATGTTGGTAACAGCCAACCTCAACCGCCACTTTATATTTACCACCGACGCATCCAACGAATCAATCGGAGCCGTCCTCAGCCAACGAGAAATAAAATCAGGACAACCCGTTGCATATAGATCCAGATCCTGAAATGAAAGCGAATAAAATTATTTTACCATAGAGAAAGAACGCTTAGCAATAATAGACGCTGTTAGTCATTTTAGACACTACCTGTACGGGCGCCACTTCACCATGATAGGAGATCATAAACCATTAATTTGGATTAAATCCATAAAAGACCCTATGAGCAGACTGAAACGTTAGCGAGTCAAGCTAAGAGGTTATAGCTGTACCTTTATTTATATGCCCAGTCGATTAAACGTTAACATAGACCGCGATTTACATAAACAACTAACAGACAACGTAAGACCAACTAGTTCTCCGGAAGTGCGAGCACTACCATTTAAGGTACCTAAGCCAATTAAAACATAAATGGCTAGACAAATCGAAGTGCATAATGTCAGCATCAACATCGACGAATTTAATAAACAAGCCACTGGCGTTAGCCTGCACAGCAGAAAAAAAGACGGTAAAATTATCCGCAGACTGAACGAATAGGCAATCCAGCACGGCCGAGCGAACTTAGATTCAAGTTCGATAAGCAAAACATTGTTACACAGACGACAACCAAGAACATAAGCTTCATTGTCACGCGATTATCGACGCGACAGAAAGTGACATGTCAGATCTAACTCAAACCACCGATCCACTGAGCGAAGCAGAAGCCCCTTCTATCTCTCTTGAAGACCAATTATTCAAACTGTCATTACGAAAACAATTTTCCGTCCCCACAGAAGACGAGAACTCTCTCGGAATACAACCACCACTTAAAATACCAACCTGAGCAAGTGAGTTGAACACTCCATATCATACAAAAAACAAAAGAATAATGAAACTACCGATCAATGCAACAAACAAAGCCACGCCAAATAAGGTAACGCAAGTAATGTTACTAGATTCCTTATCAACCTTGTTAGAAAATGAGGCAATCAAAGACTTAACATTGAGAAAATCGATAAGTCCTTCGAGAGCGTTCAATACTTTCGACGGTAGCAAAACGTATGAAAAAATTTATAAAATGGCATCTTTATTATTATCCTGTAACAACGCCTGTAAATTCATCGAAAATTGGAAACATCGATCTCTTCCTCCTTCCCTTCTGTGTATTTGTACATCACAGCACTACTTCTACTAGACTCGTAACTCTATATATTGAAACGTAGTCTACGATTTAGAGACAAAAGAGCCCTTTTCATTGGTAGACAAGACTTTATCTCCATTTGCTTTACCCTCCTTTCTCCGTATTTCTCTTTTACGATCGCACCCAGCTCTAAGATAATGAACCATGCGAAAGACGCAACCACGTCTCTCCCTACCTAAGCACCCAACAGACATCAGCCCAAATCATATTAAATCGAACGACCCTTCCACAAAGCCTAGTAAAAATCAAGGTATTACTACTGCATGAAGTTAATCTCTGACCAAGTAGGTCAATCCCTATTGACTCCCCCACCCCTTATCTTTACTAAATAGCACCCAACGTTATCTGCAAAAAAACTCTAGCCAATTCAGTATTTTGAAAATTCGTAAAGCAAAACATAGATAAATCGATCAATCTTTAGTTTTAGTTTATGATGGATCAAGTTAATTAACAAATTATTTCATCAATTGAAATACATACATGTAACATCCTCACAGATCCCATTGCTTCTATTGATAATTTTAATGCGAAACATCAAAAAGCGCGCTTTAGCGCTTAGGAGTAAATGCAAAAGATAGAAGCTCTAGCCTGGCGATATTAAATAGAAGTAAACGACGCTTCTGAAGAATAAATACGTGTGTCAGCATGTGCGCGTGCGCACACGCTGGTGAAAGTAGACAGCGCTGCCCTCTCAACTGCGCTTTACTGTAAACACAGAGTCTAGGCCTGTGTGTATTGATCTGCCCACCCACTTTGAATAACCACATATAAAAAATATATAAAGAAGTATTACAAAAATATAACACTGTTAACCCATTAAGGACCAAAAGGATACTTGTTACATATTTTTTTCCGCGGCATAAATAACTATGAAATCGTTTGTGAAAAACATCGAAAAATATCATTTCTGATATGAAATTTCCTAAACTTTCGATTAGTGGAGACAGAATTTCAAAAAAAATGCATATTAAAAAAGTTGTTATTGTTTATTTAACAAAAAACACGAAATTTCGATAAAAAAAAATGTTTCGTTCTATATTTTCGCATCGAAACTGAAAGCCAATATTTTCAAACTGTGCATTTTTTGCGTCCATGGACCATAACCTTCAAAATCCTTTATAAGCTTTTTGAAAATTAAACATGGCGGTATCCAATATGGCGGCTTAAAGATAACATTTTTTTGCTTATTCTAGTATTTTAAAAAAAAAACTTTTTTGTGAGGAATGTTTGTGAAAATTAATATAGGGGTTTTTTGGGTCGCTGATCATGAATCTGCTGTTAGTTTTTCCAAATTCAAGATGGTGGATCCAATATGGCGGCTGAAAATTTTCAAAATTATTCAAATTTTATGAAAATTTGTATATAGAGGTTTTTTGGGTCGCTGATTATGAATTTGGTAATTATTTTTCCGAATTCAAAATGGCGGCTAATAATTTTCAAAATTATTCAAATTTCATGAAAATTGGTATACGAGGTCTGGCTATTAAATAACGAGACTGCGCGCCTAGAGGGCGCCGTAGAGGGGTGGGAAAAAAAACAAGTAGTGCGTTGGGTATCTAGATATCTTGTCTATGCACGTACCAGAACACGTTCTCGTCACTATTATTGTATTTGTGTAGTAGCGGTTTGAAACGAACGTGTTTTTTTCTCGTGCCGAAAACCATGTGTGACGAAAAACAGGAGCAACGTATCAATCTCAAATTTCTCGTTAAATTGAAAAAAACTCCGACTGAGTGCTATAAATTGTTGCAAGAGGCCTATGAGGACAATTCTCTATTTCGTGCGCGTGTTTTTGAGTGGCGTAAGCGCTTCAGTGAGGGCCGAGTGAGCACTGAAGATAACCAACGCCCAGGTCGCCCTGTCACTGTTTCAACTCCGGAAACAGTGATCAAAATCAACCAAATTGTGCGTGCAGATCGTCAAATGAGCATCCGGATGATTGCCGAGGCTGTAAACGCCGATAAAGAAACAGTTACACAAATTTTACACGAGGAATTACACATGACAAAAGTCTGTGCGAAGTTGGTGCCAAAAAACCTGACTACTGACCAAAAGCTCTTGCGTCAACAGATCTGCTCAGATTTCCTTGAAAGGTTAAAAAAAGATTTCGGACTGATGAAAAACATTATTACTTGCGACAAAACGTGGATTTTTAAATACGATGTTGAAACAAAGCGGCAATCGATGCATTGGAAGACGCCTGAATCGCCCAGAATCAAAAAAGCAGGGATGTCCGAATTAAAATTCAAGGCAATGTTGATCGTTTTTTTTGACATTAACGGTATCGTGATGACTAAATAGGTTCCAGAGGGTCAGACTGTCAACCAGACTAACTATTTGTCAGTTTTGGCAACACTGCAAGAACGAGTTCGTAAGAAACGGCCCGAGTTGTGGAAGAACAACTCGTGGATTTTGCACCAGGACAACGCACCTGCCCATAACGCGCTATCTGTGAAGCAGTATTCTACCGGTAAGCGCACTTCAGTGCTTGAACACGCGCCGTACTCGCCAGATTTGGCACCGTGCGACTTTTTTTTGTTACCGAAGATAAAATCTGCTTTGAAAGGGACCCGATTTGAGTCGATGGAAGCGGTAAAGCAAAAAACGGCAGAGCTTCTAAAGGCCCTCACCAAAGAAGACTTCCAGCACTGCTTCGATTAATGGAAAAAACGTATGGAAAGGTGTGTGGCGAGGGAAGGGGAGTATATTGAAGGGGAGCATTCGAATGTAGAATAATTTTCATAATAAAACCTTTTTTTGTAACCAGTCTCGTTATTTAATAGCCAGACCTCGTATAGGGTTTTTTTGGGTCGCTGATTATGAATTTGGTAATTATTTTTCCAAATTTAAAAAGTCAGATTCAATACGGTTAAGGTTAATGCTAAAAATTATTCTTATTTTATAAAAATTAGAATGTAGGAGTTTTTACGATTACCAATTCTATGAAAATATCGTCTTTAAGCCGTAAATTCACGTTGCCCAGCTCTTACCACGTGAAGGTAAACGACAAAACTAAGAGCCTTATTTTTCTTTTTTTTTTTTTTTAGTTTTCATATTTTTAAATTTTTTGTTTTTTTTTTTGTATTTTTTATTATTATTCATGTTATAATTTATTGGTGTTAACCCGTTGTGGTCACTCGGGGTCCAGATGACCCCAGACAAAATTAGTAAATAAATGTTCTATAAAAAAATGTTTTTCAGTGTTATATTTTATGATAATGCTTACCCTATTCACATTTCTAAATTACGTCAAAACGGCCCACTTCACTTTTCAAAATAAATATACTTTTTCCGGCCGATCATTATAAGTTGTATTTTTCTTAAAAGTATATATTATCAAGAGTACAACCCCGAAACGTGTCCGCTGTATCTCAAAAATTGAATGTTTTATGACTTTTTTAGTAAAAAAACCCAAAATTTCAAAAAAAATTTTCATTCAACAATTTCATTATAAAAAAAATTATAAAGAGGTAAATGAACTATTTTCTCTCAAAGAGGTAGTTATAAACTATGTCCAAACCAATTTTCAAGTCAATCCAATAAATGGGAGAGAAATGGCGGAGGTTTTTCCGCGTGGGGTCACGCTGACCCCATATGACCACTACGCTATTATTCGGAGGTGTGACCACAACGGGTTAAAGTAGAAAACATGAGGAACATACATGAACTTTGCAGTCTTTACACAATTGTTGTACTGAGAGAGCATTTTTGGAAATTTTGATACATTTATATAAAGAAACAGTTATAGATGTGTGAGATTTACTTATTTTTGCTTTTGCAAGGTAATATTTTGCAATCTCCATAGCGAGATCTTTTGTACCAAATTTTTTTATGTACGTAATGCCGAAGAACTGTTGCAATAGTCATCGAAGATTGAATGAATTTCATAAATATCGGCCAAGTCCATTTCTTTGCTTTTATATTTGGCATCAAATTACTGCAATCGTAAAAACTCCTACATTTCAATTTTTATAGAATAAAAATAGTTTTCAGCATTAACCATTATCGTATTGGATCTGCTCTCTTGAATTTGGAAACATAATTACCAAATTCATAATCAGCGACCCAAAAAAACCCTATATACCAATTTTCATGAAATTTGAATAATTTTGAAAATTTTTAGCCGCCATATTAGATCTGCCATTTTGAATTTGGAAATATAATTATCAAATTCATAATCAGCGACCCAAAATACCTCTGTATACCAATTTTCATGAAATTTGAATAATTTTGAATATTTTTAGCCGCCATATTGGATTTGCCATTATGAATTTGGAAAAACAATTATCAAATTCATAATCAGCGACTTAAAATACCTCTATATACCAATTTTTATAAAATTTGGATAATTTTGAACATTTTTAGCCGCCATATTGGATCCACCATTTTGAATTTGGAAAAACTAATAGCAGATTCATGATAAGTGACCCAACAAACCCCTATAAACTAATTATCACAAACATCCATCGCAAAAAAGTTGTTTTATTCAAAAATACTAGAATAAGCAAAAAAATGTTATCTTTAAGCCGCCATATTGGATACCGCCATGTTTAATTTCTAAAAAGCTTATAGATGATTTTGAAGGTTAGGGTTCATGGACGCAAAAAATGCACAGTTTTAAAATATTAGCTTCCAGTTTCGATGCGAAAATATAGAACAAAACATTTTTTTTTATCGAAATTTCGTGCTTTTTAATAAATAAACAATAACAACTTTTATAATATGCATTTTTTTTTTTAATTCTGACTTCGCTAATTGAAAGATCAGGAAATTTTCCATTGAAAATAATATTTTTGGATGTTTTTCACAAACAATTTCATAGTTAGTTATGTCGCCGAAAAAAATATGTAAAAAGTGTCCTTTTGATCCTTAATGGGTTAACACAGCGATAATTAAAGGAATTTACATTTTCGGAAACTAGTTTAAACAGGATGTAACAAAAGTAACGATACTAGAGAATAACTTTCCAAAATCGTATTTTCTGAGAAAATTTCTTAGGCAAACGTTATAGAGTTTGAACCATAGCATCGATTGGACCAAAGCATTAGTCGCTGACCTTAAGGTCGTTTAAGGTCATTTCTAGGCCAACTCTTATTTTTCAACAGGGAATCCCTATTTTTTAATATAGAAATGACAAGAGCAGAAAATTTAACGCTAGGATATGTACCTGACTCTGGGAAAAAGTTATCCCAGAAGGTCTTTTGGAGGTCAATTTAATTAAGGATGAATCTTGAACCAGGTTTCAGAATAAAAAATCTTGTAGACGGAAGTTACAGGTTTCGTACCGCGCGATTAACTGATGACCTTGATTTTTTCTTGGAGGTCATTTTCGAAAGCTATTTCAAGTTCAATTTTTTTTTTTAAATGGCAACCCCAATTTTTTACTTTTATAATAGAAAAAGCGGAAAATTTGCTCTCAGCATGACTCAGGACCAATAAGTCAAAAAAGGACCCAAACTTGAAATATTCAATTGTGACTGGTGACGAGACATGGTGTTTTCAATATGATCCCGAAACCAAGCGTCAAAGTGCTGATTGGAAGCACTTAACCGAGCCCAATCCGAAAAAAAGTCGTCTTTGAAACTCAAAAGTGAAGACAATGTTGATTTGTTTCTACGATTCGGAGGGTATTAGTCATCGTGAATTAGTTCCACCTGGTCAAACGATAAATGCTGTGTTTTATCTTGGTGTTATGAAGCGTTTGCTCAGCCGTATTAGTCGTGTGCGGCCACAATACCGTGAAAAAGGGAGCTGGCGTTTGTTGCATGATAATGCCTCGTCTCATCGATCGAACTTGATCACGGATTTTTTGATCAAAAATTCTATTTTAACTATCAACCATTCACCGTACTCGCCGGATTTGGCTTCGTGCGACCTCTACTTGTTCTTCAAATTGCACTTGCCTATGAAAGGAAAATGTTATGCCGACGTAGAGGCCATCCAAAGAGCGACGACCGACATACTAAAGTCGATGGATAAAAATGATCTCAAAAACTCATTTGATATGTTAATTGATCGTGCGAAACGTTGTATTGATGCGGAAGGAGACTATTTTGAATAAAATAAATGAGATTTGCCGGAATATTGAATTTTTGTCTTTATTTTGAAAAAGTTCCGTTTTCCATGGGACACACTGTGTATATTCGAAAACATTACCATCAGCTGCTTGGCAGAAAGCTATCCTTTCATAAAAGTGATCCACCGCATTTCCGATTGTCTGAGCATCAATAAGTGCTGCCTCTTGGATGATTCTTTGTCTTGATTCTTTCAAGTCTTTTCGTTGGGTTAAATAAACCCTTACTTCCAAATATTCCCAGAAGAAGTAATCGAGTGGCGCTAAGTCTGGCTAACGTAGTAGCCACTTAATCTTTTCTCGTCTACCAATCCATTGATTGGAAAAAGTTTGATTTAAGTATCCTGCAACGTCTTTTCCGTAATGTTCTAGAGCGCCATCTTGTTGAAACCTAATGTACTCAATACTTTCAACTGATATTTGTCTTATTTCTGGTAGTATTTTATTCCGTGACATGGTTTTATAACTTTAAGCATTCAAATTACCATCAATAAAGAAGGACCAATTAATCTATTAAAGACTAGCGTCCCCCGTCGCGGCTTTGCCCGTGATATTTGTCCATAGTGTTCAATATTTTTAATTATTATTAACATAAAGTTATAGCATGCCTTGCCGCGGCTTCTCCCGCGTTATACTTTAAAGAAACTCTTAATGCTAGATAATTATATATAAATGGCTTCTGCCCACGACTTCGCTTGCGTGGAATTTGGTCTATCACATAAAGTTTTGTGACAGACCATTTTAAATAAATAATTACAATATTACAATACAAAGTACATAGCTAATTTAATGATATGTTTTCAGTTTTGTCGGTTTAACTTATCTACTGCAATATACTTCTGTAAACTAAGTTACGTGATTTATTCTGTTCAGCGAAAATATGTAGATTTTGCGAGTAAGAAACAAGTAAGCAAGCTACGTAGAGCTGACCATGAGAAAAATATGGCGCGCCTAAGTGGATACCTGCTACGTTTGTAGTTTGCCCTTGCGATTTATTGATGGTCATTGAAAATGCAACTTTTAATTGGAACTGCAAACGTTAAAAGTTAAAGAATAAGTTATTGGGTATTATTGGGATGCGTGGTATAAGCACATTGTCACCCTTAGCTTCTCTAGTTAAAATTGTGGGCTTCACAATATGCCTCCCTAGTTCAGTGACACGGAATCTAGTACCGTTGCATAATCTTGGTGCGTCCAAGTTGCGCATTAACAAAACGGGTATATCTACCTTCAATTCCAGCTTATGGGATGGCACTCCGGATATCACCAAAGAATTTAGAAATTCCACAGAGTAGCTCGTACAGTCTTCGGATGACATGACTGTATCGATGGAGTTGAACGTTGTACCGTCCGTCCACCGCTTCGCAATGTTGCAGCGATTCCAGAGGAAACTACAGCTAATGCAACATTATGGTCCCTGCGAACTTTTGCTAGAAGCAAATCAAGCGAAAAAGTTTTTCCTGTACCACCACCCGGGGCACCAAGGAAAAAAAGTCCGCTTTCACCACTCTCAACTCGTCGTCATATTTTGTGATAAATCTCGTCGCTCACGTAGGAGACGTGGCTCAGTTTCGCACACGTGAATGTCTAATTTAGTGGTACATATCATAACTCAGCTCTCTTTTCAAATCGTTTGACAGCTCTCCTCTAAGCCGCGGTGTGGGCATACCAAAATCGGACAATGTCTTTCAAAAAATTGTTATTATTTTGTCCTCGATAAGCCCCAATATCTAATTAAAACAAAGATCATCGTTGACACGATCCATTATTTTAAATCTGTGCATGATGTTCTCTGATAACGCAGTTTTGTACTTGTGCCATAGTTGCAGAGGATTGGATAAACCGCAAATGCATATCAATATGGCAAACAGCTGTCTTACTTGCGCCGGTGAGCGACACAGCACGGCCTCATTTATGGTGGCGCCCTAGTAGTTATCATCTTCCGACAACCCCATCTTCACACACACCTGCCAAAAAGTTGCCAATTCTTGGCCGTCAACTATTTGTAAATCCAAAAAGTTGGTAGGACCCCTTATTACATTTAGCAGCATTTGCAAACAATAACATTCAAATTTTCTAAAGTGCACAGTGTAAATGCGGCCTAGAGCGTCTCCTTCCTTCACACCTGGCTAGCCATCAACAGGTGTTTCTTGTAAACGACGTTTTCATTTCTTCCGCGCCGCATTCCAAGTATAGTAGCGAGGCACGTTAATGTGAAGCAATGTTTTTGCAAATGCGTCACTTTGGAACAACAGGAAAAATGCCGTTGGTGTCGTTTTAGGTGGTGCTGCCAATCTCTCTCTAAAATTATTTTCAGTAAAGTAAACCCTCTCACCATTGGGTAAGTGAATCGCGAGATGAGTGACGGTTGGGTGTCTCTCGTGCAGAGGCAGACCTAAGATCCGCCAGGCTGCTTCGTTACTACTAACATATCGGCCGGCACTAAATGTTTGCACCTCATCTCTCGGGTCAATGCTTACATTCCCTTGCTGGCGGATGTTAAAAATAGCCTGGTCGCTACCTTTATTAATATATTTACAGATATATTTTATCGCCTGTACCGTATTACAAAACTCAACATTTATATAGAAATTAAAAATTTTTGATAAGAGGGGAGAATACGGGACTACTCAACTATTGTCCACCAATATTTCTTGTGTTCCTCTACGGGTTTTAATAATCGTTGTGCGTCCTTCATTCTCTGGTGCTCTGCGCCTGTAAAAACGATAACCTTTGTCATTGGTTTGAGTATCTTTTAAAAGCTTCCTCGGATATTTTTTGGTACATTTTCCTTCCTTCATGCACAAGGCCCGTGAATCATATTCTTTGTCACCGTATCATAGAGCTTTTGATCTGTTTCCGGGTTTGGTATCTCAGCACATATGATTTCGTCAATTTGGTTCGGACGCAATTTTTTCTTTAACCACAGCAGTAAGTGCACGTGAGGCAAACCTCGATTTCGCCACTTGATCGAGTACATGAAACATTGCATATCAACAAATATGTTACCTTATGTAAGTAGAGCTAATAACTGCTGCACTTTTATTTTAAATACTTGGGCTATTAAGTCATGCCTGTCTGTTAAATTTTGCCTAGGCATAAGCTCTTTGGTGACTTCTGGGCAGGAGAGATAACATGCCATTGTAATAAATAAATTAGGCCTCCCATTATTATGTACGTATATGAACGCATCTTGTGTGTATTTATGTAGGTATCTCGGGCTATTTACAAATGATGACGGAAGAATCACCATCTGACCCAAGTTATTTGGATGCGAATCCGCATCATTTCTTATTGCATCTTGCAAGTGAATATAATTTTCTGCGCGTATTTTTTTTGATTTAAAGAAATGAACCTTAAGCGCTCACTCTCCATCTTTACATACATATCAAGTAGAAACTGATGAAAGAGGAGCCTACATCCAAGCAGTAAATTAAAATCGCTGCGATGGGCTATCAAGTGATAGGTATACAAATCTTTGCAGGAGACCTTTTTGTTTGGCATTGGGCGTTAGGTAACTGGATTTATCTAAGGAATGTCAATACTGTACCCTTTTTGTCCTTTCCAAAAAATAATTGGGTACTGGAGAGCGTCATAGAATCTGAGTGTGTCGGGAACCCTAGTGAGCATGCTATCGTGCGCCTGTACGATGATGTCCCGAGAAGTAGTTTGTTCACTACGAACTATTACAGCAGCTAATTTATGTGTAGTTGAGGCATTGGATCGTCTCTCATATTGACCACGTAGTACACGGTCTGGGTGGATCACTACTTTGAAATGATCGTTATTGATCATTCTGTATCTAGCCGTTTTAAATTCATGCACCAAAATGTTATGGTCGTTAAGTACTCGTTGTAATTTTTGAACTATGTGTCTTTCTACCCCTTGCACATACTCAGTACGCCTATCGATTTGTGCTTCGTCGTCACCCATGAAATAGACTTGTAAAAATTGTGGTTGCAAACTGGCCGCAGGAAGTGAAGAAAAGATTCTGTGGTCAACTTATCCTTGTATTGTGAAGGTCGGGCAAAATCGTGGCATTCAGACAATTTTATCTGTTCCAAAAGAAGTCATATGAAAGCACATGTTGTATTTTCTTATACTTCTTAGAAAATGGCGAGACTCATCTGGTTTATTAGAGAAAAGCTCTCTCAAAGGTTCAATTGACTTGTCTACAGAAGGAATGGCTACTTTCCCGCCTGAATCACACATACCTGCTGCTTCCTGTTTCCACTTAAGAGCAACGCAATATCTGCAATCTATGCTCATCGCTTCTATTTTTATAAGCTTATGAGCTACATAATCAAGAGTCTCGGGGTACTCAAATGTAGCTTTACTAAACACCGCCCACGTGTTTCTTGTAAATGTTTGACGTTGCTGCGCTGCCCTTCAGCAACAGCGCGTCTGCGAGATTCAGCTGCTTCAAATGTTTCCGTGGCTCTTTGGGACGCCATGTAAGTCGCTTGCTGCTGACGTCGAACTTGTGACTGTTCTGGTGTCTCTGCAGCTCGCTGAGAAATCAGATAGTCAGAATGCTGTTGACGCCGAGCTTGGGACTGTTCTGGTGTCTCCGCAGCTCTATGTACCGCCTCACGCACCGCCTGCTCAAGCCTTCGCAGCTCGACTTGTTGAGACATCTAGAAATATTAGACTTACGCTTTCGCGGCATTATTGTAAGTACTAATTTGAAAATAAAAAAAAAAAAAAAAAAACAAAATTGGTAGTAATTTTCAAACAAAATACAAAAACATTTCCAATAGCTAACCTATACCTAAAACTAACCGTTATTGTTAACCAAACAAAATTATAATAATCCAATGAAAACAAGAAAAAAATCTATTCAATCTAAAAGTAATATTCTAATATCGAGTCGATTTCTAAACGCAATGTTACTGAAGATAGCTGAAACAAAACAAAATTAAAAGACAACTGTCATCTGCTCTTCACTTGAAAATGGTATTCGTAAGAATGCCGAAACATAGTGAATAAATATACAATTTACGCAGCCAAAACCGTTATAAAGTGTTTTATTTTAATTTGTAGTACCCGCGAAAGCATGAGAAATCATTGTAAAAATATACTTACTTAATACTTACAAAAACTATACCTAAATAACTAAAAATACAATCCTATAATCAAATAGACAAAAATAAATCAATTCTATCGACTCATAGTAGGCGCTTAATGGCGCTCCATTCAGGTCAATCTTATCGTGATAACTTTTAAACTATTCGTCCATGATACTTAGTATAAAAGACAAAATTTATCGACAAAATAAATATAGATAAAAATAAATATAGATAAATAAATAAATAGCTAGACACACTACACTTTTGATCTTAGCCCATAGACCGAGAAGCGATATCGTTACAGCAACCAGCGAGCTCTTTTATGCCCTACAGAATGCTTTTTTACTTGCGCATTTTGCGGGTTTGTCGACGCCACCTACCGTTCGTCAGCGGTAACTAAAAATTCGACGCAGACGAGCAGGAATATACATTCGCGTGCACATGCGTAGCTTGTGAATGGAAATTGTACGAAATTTTGAATGTTTTGAATGTTTGTTCAATGCAAAAGGCATTGAAATGAAAATAAAAAAAAAAAAAAAAATAAACGTAACTCCAACGGTTTAGGCAGCGCACGCCAAGATATCTCTTAGATGGCAGGATTTTTTCCGACTTACTTGATACTTATTGTAAAATTACACAAAATCTTTATAAATTATAGCCCGTATGTTATTCTGATGTATAAGCTAAATTACTGTAAAGTTTCATCTAAATCCGTTCAGTAGTTTTAGCGTGAAAGAGTAACAAACATCCTCACAAACTTAAACATTTATAATATAAGTAGAAGTAGGATAAGAAGTAGGATTAACAAGATTAATAGGAAGTAGGATATGTTATTTTGATGTATAGGCTATATTACTCTAAAGTTTCATCTAAATCTGTTCAGTGGTTTTAACGTGAAAGAGTAACAAACATCCTCACAAACTTTCGCATTTATAATATTAGTAGGAAGTAGGATACCTGCCCAGATGTCTAGTTTCTGAGGATATTGCGTATGCGCTTCGACCATCCAATAAGGACTAACGTCTGAATAGTATCAAAAATTATGTTTGTTAACATGTCCATTCAATTCAAACGTAACTTTATTAAAAAAACGATGTTATAAAGAAAATTATTATCATTATCGATATTTCTCATTATTTCATCTTCAACTTTCATCCGGCATTCTGGATCTTTATTATTTAAATGTTGTACTAAGTGTATTTTATGAGATTGAAATTTTATTAATTTTCAAGTTGTTTGTACAGACATATGGCTTACGCTATGTTGCAATGCCGCTCGACGAGCAGAAAGATGAATCTTCCGAAAAAAGTGCAATTTTGAGTCAAATTTCTTTGTTAGTTGCCAATCGCAGCCTACTTGGTCTAGGTAGATCTTTAAAACGTAATATTACGACGAATTTTCTAATTAAATGAGATACAGATATTTTCGGAATAGGTGTAGTATTTACACGAAAAGTTTGATTAAAAACCTGTTGTACATCGTTAAGAGATCTTTCTCTATCGCCCCACCTAAGCAACATAAAAATAGATATTCGCTCTTGCCCATTGGCAATTGAAAGAGCAGAAAATTTCACGTTCAAATATGTAAACAGGTCAAAATTTCCCGCTCTTTCAAATGCCAATGAAAAAAAGGGAATTTTTATTAAAAAATGAGTGGAGCTTGAAATAACCTTGAAGGAATTCAAAGGACATTATCAAGGTCATGCCTACAGTTAACACTTCATAAACCTTGCTAGATTTAATACATCGGTTTAAAAAAAATTGGGGAGTTCCTATGCCAAAAGATAACCAGAACATGTTCATGTTTAAATGGCCTTGGCTGACCTTCAAGGTCAACGTGTCCTTATGACCTAAGTACATATTTGAATATGAAATTTCCCGCTCTTTTAATTGCCAATATCAAAAAAGAGAATTCTTTTTCAAAAAACATGACCTGACCTTAGAATGCCCTTGAAGGACATCGTCAAGGTCAAAATAGAGGTTACCATTGAATCCCTCGTTGAAAGTTACTTAAGGATTAACCTTGACCATATTCCGAAATAACCCACCTTAGGAAATATGCAGCCGTTTTGGAACTTTTGTGATACCCTGTATACACACACACATATATATACAGTCTGTCAAGTAAGAGCGTGGTCGTGTTAATTTATAAAAAAATTTATTTCATAAAACTTTCATATTTATATATACATTGTACACATTACAAACAATGATGCAATTCGGTCAATAATGTGTCCAGTCACCACCGGCGTCGATAATTGCCTGGCATCTCCGAGGCATGCTTTCTACTAATTAGGCGGCGTATTCTAGTAGCAAGGATCTCCAGATCCGACGAATTTCGTAAGACAACTGCTTCAAAGTGTATGTGCGTCTTCCACGAAGCTTCCGTTTAATATATGCCCACACATTTTCAATAGGGTTTGCATCGGGCGACTGCGACGGCCAATCCAATGTAACGATGCCAGATTGAGTCTTCCACTGAGTACAGAGCTTGCTGCGGTGTTTAGGATCGTTGTCCTCTTGCAGAATCCAATCTTTATTTTTTGTGATGAACCATCGTTTGGCAGATGGCAGTAAAGCCTTTTTGTAGATTTTTATCATTTTCTCGGCATTTAGGTTGTCAATAAAGAGGTGCAAAGTGCCGAATCCCTGCTTTGAGAAGCAGCCCCAAAGATGCACCTTTATTCCATGTTTTACGGTCCGCTGAACAAGCCTATTGGTGGAAGTTGACCAGACTCGCGTGAGGACAGAACGTGCCCATATAGAACATTCATCAGTAAAAATGACATTTTCAAAATCTCTATCAATATTCTCATGCGCCCAAGCGAGTCGCTTTGTCACATGTTTTTCAGTCAACAGAGGCTTCTTCATTGTGTTGCGCCATTTCAGATGATGAGTACGAAGATGGGTTCGGATAGTTTCGTAGGATATATCTAAACCTTTTGCCATTAATTTTGCTTGTCCTTGTCGCAGTGTTAAAGCAGGATTCCGCGAAAACAGATTCACTATTCTTTTTTCATCTTTTTTGTTCACTTTTCCTATCGAGCCACGTTCTGGTAAATCATCGACATTTTTAGCCACTTTATATCGCTGTATCCACTTCTGTACAAATGCCTTCGACTTTCTCATATATTTAGCAGCCGCTGATTGCGACATTTTGGGACCTTTCGGGTGGATGCTAAGGAACACAGCCTCGTAGCGCGACGCGTACTTAGCACTCATGGCGTTTAACGTGATTCTCTTTCAAAAGATCAACGACAACTGAATCTTTGTTGACAATGAATCAAGGACAAAGCTTCCCTCTATCGGTTTGCAAAGGAATTAGAGCAAAATCTTTCATTACCTGTCGGTGAAGTCGACCACGCTCTTACTTGACAGACTGTACTAGTACATATATATATATATATACATATATATATATATGTAACAGATCGGCTGAAAAATTCGTAGGCTGACACATAGATGAGGTTACTAGAATTAAATTCGTTCGTGAGATATAACATTGTGATTGAAGCAACTTCCGTCATTGTGAGAAAAATGGATAAAAAAGAATTACGTGTCTAAATGAAGCATTGCTTCTTAGTGAAAAAAATACTGAAGCCAAGACTTGGCTTGATAAACATTATTCGGACTCTGCACCAGGGCAATCAACCGTTGAAAAGTGGTTTGTTAAATTTAAACGAAGCGAAATTAGCGTCGAAGACAATGCACGCAGTGGACGTCTGAAAGAGGCTGTTACCGACGAAAACATCAAAAAAGTTCATAAAATAATTTTGAATGATCGTAAAGTAAAGTTGATCAAGAGAACTCAGACTCTAAAGATATCTAATGAACGTGTTGGACATATCGTGCATGAATATTTGAACATGCAAAAGTTGTGTGCAAAGTGGGTGCTGTGTTGATGATTCGAAGCAATGTTTAGAAATAGTCAACCGTAATAAAGACGAATTTGTCAGACAATATGTGACGATGGATGAAACACGGCTCTATCACTACACTCCAGAGTCCAACCGACAGTCAGCTGAGTGGACAGCACGTAATAAACCGAATCTAAAGCGTGGAAAGACACAACAGTCGGCTGGCAAGGTTATGGCATCAGTATTCTAGGATAAGCATAGTATAATATTCATCGATTACTTTAAAAAGGGCCAAACCATTAGCAGCAATTATTACATAGCATTGTTAGAGCGTTTGACGGATGAAATCACGAAAAAACGGCCCTATTTGCAGAAGAAAAAAGTGCTGTTTCATCAAGACAATGCACCGTGTCACAAATCAATTAAAACGATGGCAAAATTGTATGAATTAAGCTGCGCATTGCTTCCCTATCTACCGTATTCGCCAGATACTTCCCCCAGTGACTTCCTCCTGTTTATCGACCTCAAAAGAATGCTCGCTGAAAAAGAATTCAGCACTAATGAAGAGGTACTAGCCGAAACTGACGCCTATTTTAATGCTAAAGAGAAATCGTACTATAAGAATGGTATCGAAAAATTATATGACCTCTATAATCATTGTATCGCTGTCGAAGGTAACTATATTGAATAATGTTTGTGCATGTGTCTCATTTCTTTCTTTTTTTAAAATAGAAGACTTCCAAATAACGAAGGATTATTCAATTCTACTGGTTCGAAGACAAATTGTGCAACAACACATGTACGCAGAAGGTCGCAATGTAATAATCTTTAAATCAGTAAAAATATCGGCGAAAATAGAATTTATTCTCCTATTTAATTTTAAACAAACAATAACTGTACTTAATTTAATTTTTTACTTAAATCTACGGTTAATTTGAAATAAACTTTGAAGTGTAGCAAGCGCGTTAATTTGAATTTGTGCACGCAAGTGCGGATGCGTGTGATCGGCGGCTAACTCAAACAAAGACTGACCACGAGGCGTCAAGTAAAATATTAATTGTCGTAAAGTCTACAGGTTTGACAGAAGTTGATACACGGGCTACCGCGAGAACAAGTGTACCGCGTTACAAAAGAAAAGGATGCGAAACCGCGAGCGCTGCCGAGAAGTCCCGAACGCGTCGAATTGCTCGCAAGCTCTCGAGAGCACGATATCGGCTCGAACAAATAATAAAATCGAATTTTACCAAAAAAATGTGTTTTACTATGTTAGCCTACGAACTTTTCAGCCGAACTGTTATATTTATCTATATATATATATATATATATATATATATAAAATATTATCTATCTTATTTTTAAATAAAATAAACAATTAATTAAGTAAATTAATTGTTTAGTAATTTGAATTTGACAATGATGATATTGTAAAAATATCTATATAACCTTATATTTATCATATTCTGATTATATAATAATTCATAATAATTCTTAATAAAAATATTAATAAAGATTGATTGAATGTATCACAATATTCTGCAAGATTTATTTATATTATCATCGGTATTGTTTAAAATCAATGTTATGGACATAGAAAGTATTACAGCTTTTTTAATTTATTTTTATTTCTTTCAAAAATATTCACATACAATTTAAATAAAATCTCTTATTAGAAAATATTTGATATTTTGTCCACTAAAGTATTTTGTGACAGGTGGCTTATCGAGATTAGGCCACCTGCCATGCAGTGCGAGATAGAGTTCGCGGCGACTATACGCGGCGCCATCGATCAAGCGATTGATGGCTTGACGCGGAAAAAGACGCGAGAATCCGCGGCGTACCGAAACGCGTCACTATCGATTAAGAATCGATAGCGCTATGCGGGAAAACAGATAGGCGATAGGGGAAAGAGCAGTCCTCCCCTCAAGCCGTCTTCTCGTTCGGCCGGTTCGACGTGCCGCACGCGCTTTGATTTATTCACGAAGTTTTCGCATTGTTATTTTTGAGGGATTCTTTCGCCGTGAGCCCGCAGCAGATATCAGGAGGACGATCCCTGCGATTAATTATAAAAAGTAAGTGGCCACCTCGTGTTAGTAGAGAAGTCCGCGAATATTTATTTTTAGTTTCCTGACGCGTGTGCGATCGCGTCAGGCATATATAGATATAGAGGAGCGTACGCGCGAGACCGCGTAAATCTAAATCGATTAGGACGTGCGAGTGCGAGTGAGAGGATCGATCTCTCTCTCGCACTATCATACAATAGCCGTACGAGTAAGAGAAAGCCACTCTTACTCGTACAATCTTCGAGCACGCAGTTAAGCGAGAGGAACGAGCTCTCTTGCTCAACCATAGACTGCATCGTCGAGTGTGAGAAACGCTCTCACTCAAGCAGTCATAAACTACGGCGGTATAGAGGGAGAACTGCTCTCTCTATATCCGTCGTCCATAGACTACACGTGTGTGTGTAGCCACGTGAATCAAAGAGGGTGCGCATGCGCAGTGCACACCTCGGGAATTAGTATTGCGTGTGAGGCAATACTAATTGCTCTTCGCGTAAACGGACCTCTCCGCCATATTTATTACGTTCCTGTATTATTTTTGTGGTTTCTGTATTAAATAAGTTTTAAGCACTGAGCCAGTGCCTCTTTTCTTATTTTAATTCCCTTTAGCGTCCCTATCCCGAATACCGCCGCCTCCGCGGGTGTGCCAATCTAGCATTGGCACACAAACTGAGCAGCCGAGCCCGGTGGAAGCATCACCGGCAGTAGGGCCATAGGCAAGGCCTTACACACGAGAGAATAAAAGCAGGACCAGAAGAAGGTCCTGCATTGCTAACGGGACGTAAGCAAATTACTACCGTTACAATTTATACAGACTAACTAAAGATTAATATCTTAATACTCAATTTACACTTTGTACATTGTAATGCCACTGGGGATCAGGGTGGCGTATAGACGTAAGGGGAAGCGGGCGGGTTGCTTGCTAGGGCAAGTTAAACAACTGATTTGAAAAAAGACACGCACAACTACGTTTATTTGAACTGAAATTACAAAATACAAGAATTGATCGCGTTTTTACGCGAGCCCAGGGCGCCAGCTACACTCGTGTAGCGCGGTTTCGTGCGCGGCAAATACGTTGCGCGGCTAGCTCCCGATTAGAGCGGTTGCGGGTATGCAAGACGCGAAAAGACGAAAATGGCGCGTAGCACGCGTCGCGGTCGCACACATACAGCCGGGAAGGATACGGGGACGATTCGTTGCAGGGATGCCTCCTGGTAACAGCTGCTGCACCTGGGTGCACTTACCAGATATTCTTCCACGCTTCAGACTACAATACCGGTTTTTCCGCTCTCGCACGCTCGTTTTCATTTTATCAAAGACGGATACTGAATCGAACGGCTACTACTACTGCTCGCGATTTGTTGCTCAAACGAACCCGGACGGAGTGAACGAGAAGCTCTTGCGTGGCACTTTCGCAAGCGCGGATTTTAGATCATCGTTCTGCGCCGGCGCAACGTACGTGTTAAGTACGTTACGCGACGCAGCCGCCACGCGCGTTTAGGTTATCCGCTCGCAAGTGCCAGTGTTGTTGTGTCTTCCCTGGAGCAGCGAGAATCTTCCTCAGATGTCCAGAGAGTCCAGGTAAGTCGACGCGTTCCATAGCTGGTAGACGTCGACTCATTTGTCTATTTTCTTTCCTTTTCAGGTGCGGCAGTACGGAGGATCAAAAGCTGCGGATCGGACGATGAGCGGTTGAGAAAGCGAAGCAGCGGTGTCGGTGACAGCGATAGCCTGCTCGCAGCAGCAGCGAGGCCACGCTATTAGACACTTCCAGGTGCGTAATTACTTGCACTGAAATGCTGTGATTATGTGTTGTTGCTTGCCTTCTAACCTCCTCTTCCATTTTCCTATGATGTTGTGTGGCAGCTTGTACTTCTCTTCCAAGGTGCAGCTGCTACTACTATTTTCTACTTTGTTAAATTACTGTCTGGGAGGTTGCAGGTACGGGGACCACTACAAGGACAGAAAGGAGCTTGGAGAGGAAGGAGCTTGGAGAGGAACCCTGCTGCAGTGTGTGCGAGCACTGCCACGACTAGCCAGGGGCTCCTAAAACTAGCTCCTCGCTAGAACCTGTGATTGAGCTCAAAGCCCCTGTACCTGGGGGAGGTAAGGTATGCACAGCCCTGCGTGGCTCTTAGTTAGGCTCCAGCGTGGCAGTCCTGCGAGACTGCCAAGATTATAAAATGGGGGGGGGTATTTCAGCTACGAGGAGGCACACAAGCTATGCTTTGGCCTCCTCATGTAACTGGTGCAAAAACATCACGTCACAACATATAAGAAGTTTCAAATTAGCGGTCTTTGCGTATCGATTTATCAAAGAGATTAATTTGTTTTGCATGTATACAATTTATACATAACGGAAATTTGCATTTTTATTGCTAATCGCAGTATTTCTTAGTTTATCGTTTTCTAAAACGAAAGTGTATAATTTTGATATTTGTGGTATTGTGATCTATTACAATATATTACATTATATAAATGTATTTTTAAAGTTCGTGTGATATTAACAAAATTTTGTGAATCATGTATTATTCCTCTTTTGAATTTTTTCGAAAAATTAATTGATGTTTTAAATATAATAATTATTTATATTTTACCTTACCTAAAAATATAATAACATTATAAATTAATTTTTTTAATCATCACATTAAATTGTAACATCTTATTTACACAGAAGTCTAATTTGATTTTTTCTATTATAAGCAGAACAATTTTATACTCCAGTACTACTATGAAATAGTGTCTCTTCATATTGATACACAGTCAACCCCGAAAATATCAGTGAAAAAAAGCATGGTTTACCCTTTTGAAAATCTTTACGTATCAGACACAGAAATCATCTAAGTTGATTTCGTTGTTCTTGAGAAGCATTTAGCAAGACTATCGAGCAATAGCTCAAATGAGAAAAAAATAGCACCTCTGCAAATCTCTTTTGTAACTATTCAGAAATACAGGGTGACAAATGAAAAGTTGCCCAAAGTATATACATCTCTTTTCCTCTCTACTGTATCGTATCAGGCTGGGCACACGTAGGTACATTCTAGAATGTTGTCAGTTTCTATTGAGACGCCGTAAAGAGCAATACGTGTACTTTAAAATGAGTGACCTTACGAACGAAGAAAAGGTGTATCTCATCGAGTGCTTTTATTCTAGAGGTAAAAACTATACTGAAACGTATATAGGTTTTTGTACTTAGTTTGGAAGTAAAAGAGTAGCCAGTCAAAATACTCTTAGAAGGTAAGATTAAAAAAAATTATATTTGGCTTTATCATACGACCGCATTTTTTAATAGTTATCAAATTTCTTTTTACTTCTTTCTCAGAGTAATTGATAACTTTATTAATTATTATACTCTTGACGATCATCGTCATGATCTTCCTGGTCCTTCATACACAGTTACAACAGAAGATAAGGTTGCCGAGGTTGAAGAACATTTTAAGAATAATCCAAATCGAAAAGCTGCAGCAGCTTTAAAACTAAATCGAGAGACACTAAGATTAATAATAAAAAATTTCATTGAGTTACATCCTTACAAAATTTTTTCCTTACGCTAAGAAACCTGGATTAGTCAAGAACTATTATTTTATGCAAGATGGTGCTACGCCGCATAGAACTCAAGAGGTATTTAAAGCTATTTACGAAGTTTATCGTGAACGCGTCATCGGTTTATGATATCCCAAATTTGCACACGCAGGTATAGAATGGCCCCCTTATTCACCGGACTTAAACCCGTGTGATTGCTTCTTATGGGGCTACCTGAAAGATTACTGTTATGCGGAAAAACCCAAGACCAAAGATGATTTGATAAAAGCTATTAGAAAAGAAATTTTTAGTATTTCTTCATCTAAAATTGAACAAGTTTTTCATAGTTTCCGAAAACGGCTTGAATATTGTGCAAGTTTAGATGGGGATCACTTTGAAAATATTTACCATTAACCCTTAGCGAACGAATGCCGCCATACTCGCGACTGGTCATCGTTCTATAAAAATGCGCTCGTTCGTTAAGGGTTAATATTTAATCCCTAGCCAGGTTTTGTCATTTTTTTTAAAACGTAATATGTGTCTGTTGAAAACTTTCGATTAAACTTAAACCTATTTCAAATAAAAATGACCACTTCACTGATTTAATATGTATTTTTATTATTTTTTTCCCTTCACTCATCTTAAAATTATAAGTGATTACTTTAGGCGATTTCCTATTTGTCACCCTGTATATTTCTAAAAAGATGCAGGTTATAGAGAACTTAATTAACATTTTTAGTCATGTAGTTTACTTTAGGTTTTAACCATAATTTTGAGTCTAAGACCATCCCAAAGCTAATTTAAGTGTGAAAAAGGAATATGAACATTAGCTTTAAGATTAATAAAGCTTTGTTTTCTTTAAAATTCGTTAAAGAAATTATAATAAACAAAACAAATTCTCCAAATTTTCCTCGTATTGTTTGTGACCTGGTGCTTTGTACCAGTTACTTGAGGAAAAAAATAGGTCTCATCTGCCTCCTCGAAGCAAGCAAGTTTGTATATACAATTTGAACAGCCACGTGAACTTGATATCAAGACCTTAAATAATAGCCACGCAAGAATTTATATATGGTGATCTCCTTCTAGGTCGATAAGCGTTAAGCTCAGGCACCAACTCCAGTGGGGAGCATGTTTCGGAAGCTCATACCAAGTGATTTGCAGTGCTAGCACACACTGCAAAAAAGCTTCTTTTTTTCTCATTCGCATACCTTGTTATCCTCGATAATCTGGAACCTCCCGAACAGAAATAGATCAAGGGGTTAAGCCACTCAAGAAGACAAAGAAATAGGCTTTTTTAGAATTTTTTTTCAGAAATACTACAAAATAAATCAAGATTCCAATAAAGAGTATTTATTACACATATAAGTCACTGTATACAACAATTTTTTTGAAGCGATTAATATCAAAATGGCGACTGTGCAGCGTTTTTCCGATGACGTCTCCGTTTTTTCAAGCTCCTGTGATTTTTGAATTATAATGAGCCAATTTTTTTCTTTTTTTTGATTTTATGTAATAACTGCTATACGAGGTCTGGCTATAAAATAACGAGACTGCGCGCCTATAGGGCGCCGTAGAGGGGTGGGGAAAAAAACAAGTAGTGCGTTGGGTATCTAGATATCTTGTCTATGCACGTACCAAAACAGGTACTCGTCACTATTATTGTATTTGTGCAGTAGCGGTTTGAAACGAACGTGTTTTTTTCTCGTGCCGAAAACCATGTGTGACGAAAAACCGGAGCAACGTATCAATCTCAAATTTCTCGTTAAATTGAAAAAAACTCCGACTGAGTGCTGTAAATTGTTGCAAGAGGCCTATGGGGACAATTCTCTATCTCGTGCGCGTGTTTTTGAGTGGTGTAAGCGCTTCAGCGAGGGCCGAGTGAGCACTGAAAATGACCAACGTTCAGGTCACCCTGTCACTGTTTTAACTCCGGAAACAGTGACCAAAATCAACAAAATTGTGCGTGCAGATCGTCGAATGAGCATCCCGATGATTGCCGAGGCTGTAAACGCCAATGAATAAACGGTTAGACAAATTTTACACGAGGAATTACACATGACAAAAGTCTGTGCGAAGTCGGTGCCAAAAAACCTGACTCCTGACCAAAAGCTCTTGCGTCAACAGGTCTGCTTAAAAAAAGATTCCGGACTAATGAAAAACATTATTACTTGCGACGAAACATGGATTTTTCAATACGATGTTGAAACAAAGCGGCAATCGATGCATTGGAAGACGCCTAAATCGCCCAGAATCAAAAAAGCAAGGATATCCAAATCAAAATTCAAGGCAATGTTGATCGTTTTTTTCGACATTAACGGTATCGTGATGACTGAATGGGTTCCAGAGGGTCAGACTGTCAACCGAACTTACTATTTGTCAGTTTTGGCAACACTGCGAGAACGAGTTCGTAAGATACGGCCCGAGTTGTGAAAGAACAACTCGTGGATTTTGCACCAGGACAACGCACCTGCCCATAACGCGCTATCTGTAAAGCAGTATTCGGCCGGTTAGCGCACTCCAGTGCTCGAACACGCGCCGTACTCACCAGATTTGGCACCGTGCGACTTTTTTTTGTTTCCGAAGATAAAATCTGCTTTGAAAGGGACCCGATTTGAGTCGATGGAAGCGGTAAAGCAGAAAACGGCAGAGCTCCTAAAGGCCCTCACCAAAGAAGACTTCCAGCACTGCTTCGATCAATGGAAAAAACGTATGGAAAGGTGTGTGGCGAGGGAAGGGGAGTATATTGAAGGGGAGCATTCGAATGTAGAATAATTTTCATAATAAAACCTTTTTTTGTAACCAGTCTCGTTATTTAATAGCCAGACCTTGTAGAAGTACGTAGGTTTTTTTTAATATATTAATATTTGGTCAAATGGCGCGCTTCCAAAGTAGGAAGTGAAAAATTTGCCTAAAAAATTATCAGATAATTCTTAATAACAAATGAACTATGCAATATAAAAAAAATTCCATGTACTCTCATAGACAATGTATTCTTAAAGATATATTTAATATTTTAAGTGAATCGGTTAAAAATTGTCTGGGTTATGTTTCCAGCCAACTTTAAAAATGCAGTTTTGAGATACACGCATTTGAAGTTTTGAGTAGTGGAAAATCATGAATAATTTTGCAATACCTTTAATCTGCGATGCCTGTACCATACAATTGGCCTTCCAGATTATTGTCCTGCTCTTGCTTTTCTTTTCTGCTTGATCTTAAAGCAATCCTTGCCTCTTTTACCCATTCAGACAGCGATCTCTCTGCATGCTTTATGCGCTGTTTGTCGATTTCTACAGTCTGTCAAGTAAGAGCGTGGTCGTGTTAATTTAAAAACAAATATATTTCATAAAACTTTTATATTTATATATACATTGTACACATTACAAACAATGATGCAATTCGGTCAATAATGTGTCCAGTCACCACCAGCGTCGATAATTGCTTGGCATCTCCGAGGCATGCTTTCTACTAATTTGACGGCGTATTCTAGTGGCAAGGATCTCCAGATCCGACGAATTTCGTAAGACAACTGCTTCAAAGTGTATGTGCGTCTTCCACTAAGCTTCCGTTTAATATATGCCCACACATTTTCAATAGGGTTTGCATCGGGCGACTGCGATGGCCAATCCAATGTAACGATGCCAGATTGAGTCTTTCACTGAGTACAGAGCTTGCTGCGGTGTTTAGGATCGTTGTCCTCCTGCAGAATCCAATCTTAAGTTTTTGTGATAAACCATCGTTTGGCAGATGGCAGTAAAGCCTTTTTGTAAATTTTTATCATTTTCTCAGCATTTAGGTTGTCAATAAAGAGGTGCAAAGTGCCGAATCCCTGCTTTGAGAAGCAGCCCCAAAGATGCACCTTTATTCCATGTTTTACGGTCCGCTGAACAAGCCTATTGGTGGAAGTTGACCAGGCTCGCGTGAGGACAGAACGTGCCCATACAGAACATTCATCAGTAAAAATGACATTTTCAAAATCTCTATCAATATTCTCATGCGCCCAAGCGAGTCGCTTTGTCACATGTTTTTCAGTCAACAGAGGCTTCTTCATTGTGTTGCGCCATTTCAGATGATGAGTACGAAGATGGGTTCGGATAGTTCCGTAGGATATATCTAAACCTTTTGCCATTAATTTTGCTTGTCCTTGCCGCAGTGTTAAAGCAGGATTCCGCGAAAACAGATTCACTATTCTTTTTTCATCTTTTTTGTTCACTTTTCCTATCGAGCCACGTTCTGGTAAATCGTCGACATTTTTAGCCACTTTATATCGCTGTATCCACTTCTGTACAAATGCCTTCGACTTTCTTATATATTTAGCAGCCGCTGATTGCGACATTTTGGGACCTTCTGGGTGCATGCAAGGAACACAGCCTCGTAGCGCGACGCGTACTTAGCACTTATGGCGTTTAACGTGATTCTCTTTCAAAAGATTAACGACAACTGAGTCTTTGTTGACAATGCATCAAGGACAAAGCTTTCCTCTATCGGCTTGCGAAGGAATTAGAGCAAAATCGTTCATTACCTGTCAGTGAAGTCAACCACGCTCTTACTTGACAGACTGTAGGCATATTTTGTAGCTGTTCGGGTCGATTTTCCAGTCCATTGCCTCCGTTATGTGCAAAATTGAGGAAAACCTGTCATTGTACACGCAAACTGCAATATTCGTAGTCACATCCAAGGCTGTTTTACCACTCGAAATGGATTTTGAGGCCAATGCCCATACAGTCTAGTTGAAACTTTCGTTATTATTTCGTGTGTGACAGCCGATGCATCGAGTTAGAAGATTTTTACTAGTCAGTTCTTCATAGACTGGTTTGATAGCTTTATAGACTTCAATTGGAAGAGCTGGCTAATGTTTATACTCAGCCAAAGTATTTGTAGCTTTAGCCCGTTGCCATGAGCACCATGAATCCTCTCTAATAGGACATTTATCATGCTGCGGTTTGGCATCAGTAAAAAGTTTATGATCCAGTGTAGCACATAAAGCACTTCTCATGTTCTCAACTGAATCACTGTTCCTACGAATTGTTAATCCATAATAAATAGATAGCTCGTCTATAAGTTTTCCAGTCAATTTGTCCCTTCCACTGAGATCTTTTATTTTCTTTTTTAAATTACGAAGTCGGGTGCCCATTCGTTTTTTCACGTAATCTATACACTCTTTCTTGAGTACTGTGAAGTCCTCATACGGCTTAGCATCTGTAATGCCTTTAAAAGTCTTAGAATCACCGTCACCAATATAGTGAGTATATTTCACCTGGTGCAAAGTTTCAGAACGCCGAAACATCTCAACAACTGCGTAGACTTCCATTTTTTTTGCCGATCCATAATGATTCAAAGCGCATTCTTTTTTATAATTTTCTTCCTACTCCGCATATTCTTTGGTATCTTCTTTTTAAGCCTAATACTCATACGCCTTACAGTATTTTGATTTCACTACACAATCAACGATTTTTTCACTGATACTGCCAATGCAAATACGAAAACCCACGTTTTGTTAACGAACCATCGCCTGATATTATAATTCCATTTTCTTAATTTTCAATAGAAATGGTTTTCTCTTTATCATACGATTCTTGGAAACTAGATTGGTTGCAGTAGACATTCTTTTGACAACCTTATCATAGAATGAGTAAAAGGTACACCAAGATAATTCCGTGAATGCACAGAATTCTCTCATTTCATGCCAACCAACTCCAAGCAATTGCATGGCAAGTACGATTCTACTGTATATTTCATAGTTTTTGTCAATAAATGAATAACTCGGTATCTTAGTCTTTTCACAATTCTCTTACGATACTACTAGTTTGAATCCCAAACCGCGATTGCCACTTTCAGTAAATTTTACTTCTGATTGGCATACCTCACAAACGACAACGTTCGAAATAGCCAAAAATACTGTAATAAAGTTTATTATACGATAACCAAACACTAAATTTACTTCGATATCATATAGATCTTCTGATTGTTTCAGTTTTTTTACCGATGTACTGACAGTCAAGTCATCTGGTGCTTCTAACTCATATCGATTCAATGGTCTTCTTCGAGACGCTTTTGGTCTCTTGTTGTTGCCAAATGCCGTTTTTCCTCCTTTCTTCTTACTGTACACCACTTCATCACTCATTGTAAAAATAAATTAATAATTACACAAGGAAAAAAAATGAGATTTCACAGAAGTATCGATAAAAATGAGCGTTTGTCATCTAACGTCCTTCTTAAATGCTTGGCTGTGCCTAACTGACTGAAAGGGACGTTCGACAAGTCTAAACTTGTCTAGACTAGTCAAAAAACAAATGATTTCAATAAAATCTGCCGTATACCTGCTCCAATCCCTTAACGTACCTCCCCTCGAGCGCTTACAAAAGGAGACCAGGGGGCCTTGTACTAACATTCGAAAACCGAGTAATTAAAGATTTTTCCCGATCATAATCTTTTGGGACATCATTTTTGAAGTCTTAGGGAACAATTTAAAAAAAAAAAACAATTTTTCGAAAATTCTTGAGTGGCCTAACCACTCAAGGAATATTATACAGACGGCGACTCTTGGGGAAGAAGAGTGCAGGCTATTCCAAACATACAAGAAAGAGGTGGCTGAAGAGCATAGAAAATCAAAAAAACATCAATAGTATGTACAGCACAAGCTCACGCATGCAATTACGCATCTGCATTTCCTTGGAAAGAGTTGGCTCGCTTATGTAGCTAGTACATTGCCGCTGTCCAGGGGCTGTCGTTATGACGTCATTACAACCGCCTGTCACTGCCGCTGTCTGTTCTCCACCGTTGGTCCGCCATTGCTGCTGCACCTAAAACAGTAAAGTAGAACAAAAGATATTAATCACTACCTTACCAGCTATATAACACATCGACTTACCTGGATCCGAGATGACTCCAAACGCTACTCCCTTGCTGCCACAAAAACACCGTACCATCATTATATTGATGCGCATTTAATCAAAACGCTCACTGCTAGCGCGTGATAGTGACAATTGCCGATAGTGCTGAACGCACACAGCAAATGCGTCGCGTAACGTATATTATACGACGCACGTTGTAAAGATACAGAACGGCCATCTCTAAAATCCGCATTCGCGAGCGTGAGTTGACCCCTCTATCCGGTTATGCGCAAGAATACGGTCAAAATTAGAGTGTCGGAAATATCCTAGTTGGATTGTACTTCAGCGCTAGATATCTTTCGTCGATGTAGTTCATCATCTTTCATGTTTATTTTCATCCATTCTCGTCTATTTCGGCTCGGCTGTGTGTGCGAACATGACGCGCTGCATACAGCGCGTTCTTTGTACTCAAGAGCGCGAAATTCGTAAACTAGACGCACGAACAGAAGTACCAGCAAATCGCGTTACAACGAATTTATAACTGCCACCCTGCGTGAACGCTAAATCGTGTAATTTACTATTAATGGAATTGTAAGAACAAACCATCTAAATTTTACTCCAATATTTTTATTTGCGATTCGTTTCAGCTTTAATATTTGTATGCGCCGTGATCTCTAGCAGCGTCATGTATTATATCCTTAATACAAAATAAAAAAATTTTTCTCGTTTTTTCTTCGATTATTCTTTCAGGACAAAGATTACAAAGACGAATTATCTCTACTTTTTCTCAACAGACTAAAGACAAATGTGCTCATGTGCAATACAGAGTTTCAACAACGAGCAGGGAAGGACTTAGAAAACATATCCATATTTTCCATTCTTTCTTTTAAAATTAGAATTCTTATTTAATTAAGATACACTAATCATTTTCTTTTCAAAATTATGTTTTTCAAATTGACAACCACGATAACTCGGTAACTAATTGACCAATTGTTATGAAATTTCGTATACGATATTAATAGACTACATAGTATGTCGGAAAAATTCCCGAACTTTTGAAATAAAAAATCGAAAATTACATCCAAAGAAATTTATTCCAGTTAACTTTTAACATAGTCCTTTTCCCTAGATATACACTCATTTGAGCGCTCCATAAGTGATTCGAAGGCTCTCTGGTACTCCTCTGAAGTTATCGCTGTGAGACGCTCGGTGCAAGCCGCTTGAATGCTCGGTACATCTTCAAAAAATCGTCCTTTCAAGGCCATTTTTAGCTTGGGAAATAGGAAAAAGTCAGCTGGAGCCAGATCTGGCGAGTATGGGGCGTGATTGATGCGTGTGATCTGATTTTCGGCGAGATAACGCTTCACAATGTTCGAAGAATGAGTAGGCGCATTGTCATCCAGCAAACTCCACGGTTCCTTGTACTCGGGCCTGATGCGATTAATCCGGCGCTTTAGACGTTTTAACACCTCTACGTAATACGCAGCATTCACGGTGGTGTTTGGGTGCACCAATTCTTTGTATATCAGGCTTTTGGAGTCGAAGTAAGCGATGAGCATCGTCTTTACCCGTGATTTTTGTTGGCGCACTTTTTGAGGCCTCGCACGGCCCGGACTGAGCCAAGCAGATGACTGGCGCTTCGTGGAAGGATCGTATTGAAAGAACTAAGCCTCGTCTCCAGTCACAATTGAGGTTAGAAAGCCCGGAGTAGTGTCGCGAGTCTCGATAAACTCTTGACAACATTGGATGCGAGCTTCTTTCTGCTGTGGTGTGAGAAAGTGCGGAACAAATCGAGAGCAGACCTTCCTGCGGTTCATTTTTTCTTTTAAAATCAACGCGACGCTATCCTTGCTCATGTTCAGTTCGTCTGCCAACATTCTAAAAGACATGTGGCAATCCTGCTTCAGTAGCACGCGCACGCGAGCCTCGTTTTCATCGGTAACAGCTGTTGACGGCCGGCCGCTTCTCTCGTCATCTTCTAACGACTCTCTACCCTTCTTGAACCGACTAAACCACGTGTAAACAGTTGTACGCGACACTACACCTTCACCGTAAGCCGAGTCGATCATTTTTTTCGTTTCCGCGAAAGTTTTTTTAAGTTTATAGCAGAATTAAATTGCGCCACGATGTTCAAATTTTTCTTCCATCGTAGAGCTTGCACCGGGGTACTAAACACACGTTCACTCAAGCACGTCTATCTCGGCAACTAATGAACGGATACTTGTGAAAAAATTCTCAGACACTCCAGAGGGATGTAGCAACATAGTACCGGTGTCGTCCAAGAGGTGGCGCCACTCGTAAAAGCGCTACAAAATAAGTTTGGAAACTTTTCCGACTTACTGTGTATTATAAAGCAGAGATAGCAGAATTAACCCTCCGTCCATGTCGTGTTTTTTGGCTGATATTTGCACTGCTTGGCGTTTCGCGTATAAATGACTGCCACACTTGGGCCCGCGCGGTCACAGACCCTCAAACCTAAACTTTTTTTCAGTAACACTCAAATGGCGCCACCGTCGCCGGTGTCCGAGAAATTTCAGGTAGAAATTTTCGCCCGGGACCCACGACATGGACGGAGGGTTAAGTGAAAAAAATTTACTTTTTTAATAACTCACATACTCACAAATTTGCCGCACTTGTAAGGTATTTACAAATACAGAATATTAGAGCTCACGATACAGAAACACCTTTACGGTTGTTCGGCTTGTCATTGCTGACAACCTCTGCCTGTCTTCTTCGGTCTCTGAAACTTTCTCAGATTAGACGTTCCGAGCCTTTTCTTATTTTTAGTCGAAAATCATTTTTTATTTTTTGTTACGTATCTTGATTTTAATTGTGTTACGCTATAGTTGAGCAAATATGAAATGAGCGAGATATATTTGCATAATGCGCATTCAATATATTAGGTACAAAGTAACTAAGTTGTGATGGAGACATAAAATATTTATATGATAGCAAAAAATAATATTGATTCCACGCAGAATTAATGCTGTTGCTTATTGATGAACGTAATTTGACAAAAGCTAGCCTATTAGCATGCTTACCAGTCGTTCTGGTTCTATGATATGCTGCATATTTAGCCTTCATAAACAAAAACGAATAACTTTCGATGCTCAAGGTTTATAGTCGAATCGAAGTTTGATATTTCTGAAAGGAGCATTTTTATCAAAAATTTCAATAACAGTGCTAGTGAGTTACTGTGCCATGGCTGACACTCCACCTCTATCAGACACGAACTACGGAGACACGAAAGTAGTATCTCCATCGCGTTTACCTTACGGGTTTGGGAAAAAAAACCGGCAGGTGGTAGTACCTCTTCAGCAGTAGAAAGCATGGAGGCGGCAATAGATAAAGACGCTGTTGCCCCTCCGTTTGAACTATCACGCAATCAAAAAATCGATTTTTTTTTTTTTTTTTTTGCATTTTCGGAATGTACATGTATTTAAGTATATTCTCTAAAAATTTTTAGCAAATCCGATAAATATTTTCGGAGATATACCTGAATTTGTAAGGCCACGTCAGAGTGTTAGAAAGCAGGTAGAGTAAGAACTGGAGTAGCAGCTGTACTCACTGCACGCGCTACCTGAGGTTCCTTTTTCTATTGTGTTTTTTCGTAGAAGACGAGTATAATAAGTCCACTAACTACTTCAAGGTCAAATTTGGCTATTATAACCTAAAATAAAAGTATTTCGTCAGTCTAAAGAGTTCTGCCACGTGGTAAAGTCGTGCGTTCAGTTCAAACTTGTTTTTCGTGATTTTTGGTTTTATATTGGAGTAAATTTTATTTAAAAGTTATAAAAATGCCCTGTAAATGTTTAAGATTACATAGAAGTACCAAAAAAATACAAATTTCTAGAGTTAAAAAGAGAACACAGGCTTCTAATCCAAAGACTGCTAAGACGGATAAGAGTAGTTTTAGTGCATCCGCTAAAAAATGCAGGAAGAGATTTTAGTTTCACGTGATTCTTTGATATAGAATTTAAGATTTCATTACTGTATTTGCTGCGATAAGTGATTATGTGAAATGTAACTCTTGTGACGGAAAAATAAAATTTGAAACTGCTTCTTCTGGTGGACGGTTTTAAAATCGTTGTAGTGTGTGCCAAGTGTAAAAATCGCGTTATGAACTCCAGTCCTTTGTGAAGAATTTTTACGAAATAAACAGACGATTTATATTTGTGATAAGAATTCTGGGACTAGGATTAAAAGGCGCAGCTAAATTTTGTGGCTTGATGGACTGCTGAAAACCAAGATGATGAAAATAATGAATACATCAATGAATACAATAATAATACAAAATCATTATTGTACTTTATGAGTGCATTAGGAGTTTCATTAGGCGCCGCAGCTCATGCTTACATTCTGTCAAAAAAGTACCGGGAATCGTCGATTTAAATCTGGCAGGGCAATTTACGCAGGTAAAATTTTTTTTTCTAGGTTAGTACAACTGTCCTTAATGGCTATGCCAAGATTGAGCGGAATCTGTCAACGAGTTTGTTTACAGTAGCTGGTTAAGTCAGTGGCCTTTAGCTCGCGCGCCGAATTTTGTTTTATGGCTTCAATGGACTGAAAACGGGTGCCATGGAGCGGCAATTTAAGTTTTGGGAAGAGGAAGAAGTCACAGGGAGCCAAATACGGCGAATACGGTGGTTGTTCAAGCGTGTTCGTTGAGTTTTTGGCAAGAAAGTCGGTCACAATCGTAGCTCGGTGAGACGGCGCGTTATCGTGTCTTGCGGCCACCTTTCTTATGCCCAAAATATCAATTAAAATCGTACGTGTGGACTCGTGGGATATCTCAAGTTCATGTGCTATCTCTCTCAAGCTGGCATGACGGTTTTCAATCACCATTTCCTTAATTTTATCGACGTTATCTGCGGTCGAAGCTGTCGATGGGCGTCCGGAACGAGGCAAGTCTTCGACGACTTCACGACCCACCTTGAAGGCTTTGTACCACTCATACGCACGGGTTTTCGATAGTACTTTATCACCAAAAGCCTTTTGCAACATTTTCAATGCATCGGCACACGAAATTTGATTCGCAACACAAAATTTTAGGCAAATTCTTTGTTCAACGTAATCACCCATTGTAAAAAATCGGCACGCACTATTGACATCGACTGACTTAATCAGCTACTGTAAACACACTTGTTGACAGATTTCGCTCAAACTTGGCATAGTCATTAAGGACAGTTGTACCAACCTAGAAAAAAAAAATTACCTGCCAAAATTGCCCTGTCAGATTTAAATCGACAATTCCCGGTATTTTTTTGACAGAATGTATGTCGACAAAGAGGACGCAGAGCGTGTGATGATCTCCGACGCACGAGCGCATGGGAGCACGCGAGAAGGAAGAATGGCTTGACGACAACACCAGCTGGACTTATTAGAAGCTAACGATACTGCAGAAGGTCCCTCTTATGGCCCTGGAATAGATGATACCATGTAAGTTAAAGAAAAAAATTTTAACTATGTGTAAATTACTTCTGAAACTTTAAAAGCGTTTTTCTCAAAACGGTATTTTTAAAGTCGGTGATCTCGATTTCTCAGAAATGGCTGAACCGATCAGTCTCAAATTTTTACACAATTTTCTTAGATATATTCCTCAGGTATTGAACAAAGGAATAAGATTTAAAAAATTATTACTATTTTTTTTTAACAATTCGGAGCAAACATTTCAGTCAAAAACGAAAAATTTTCTTTAAATAGACGCCATTTTGTCAAAAATCAAAGTTTTTATTATTCCTTTGTGCAATACCTGTATTAATCTATGCTCTAAAAGAATTCACCATATTTTTTGATGTCAGATAATTTAAACCGCCGAAATGGAGATCACCGCCAAGCGCCTTTTTTGGAGGTCGTTCGGGACATCATCTACAGGAGCGGTGCACATCAATATTTGTACATGATCGACGCGCTATTGTATTCTGAAAAGTTGGCTCTCTTTGAATTACCATCACTTATAATTGATAAATAAAAACTGATTTATGATTAATGATAAATTAAAAACGTCTTTTTTGAGCCTCGTAACTGCGTATAACCCCTTAATAGTATATTGCCTGATTCAATATACAGATTCTATTTTATCGAAATTGACTAATGGAAAGGAATGTTATCCTTATTTAAAGTTTTCTACGCGTGAAGTCGCGTCAGAAGTTATACTAAATACACGCACGTGAAACTGTGGGTAAAACAGCTAGTTTTAAGTTAAAATTATTATTTATACCTGTATGCTCTTTCAGTATAAAGTCGATAACATTTGCCAGGTCCAGTTCGTCCAGCTCTGCCAGCTCTTTGCTTAGCTGCAGCTTGACTAATAGGTGTAACGATAAGACTATCCATTCCAGTTTTAGAATTATAAACTTTTTGTTTCACAAAACCTGGGTCAACAACGTAATAGATACCGTCAATTGTTAAGCTTGTTTCAGCAATATTTGTTGCAATAACAACCTTTCGTGAGCCCGGAGGTGCTGGCTCAAAAATCCTTGTTTGCATCTCAGAAGGTAATGCAGAGTATACAGGAAGAATTATTAATTCTGGAACATCTGGTCCAAGAGATTTCATGCGTTCGTAAAGAATTTCGCAAGCAGTGTCGATTTCTTCTTGACCAGTAAGAAAGAGTAATATATCTCCAGGTGGTTCTCGGAGATGAATTTGCATTACAGTAATGAGTGCAGCATCTAAATAATCGGTTTCGGGTTCTTTAGTATACATAACCTGTAAAGAATATATTATTTTAATACAAGATATAAAAGATAATTTTCGTAAAAGCTATTTTAAGTGTATATATAATGAATTAAATTATTTAAAATTCTTAATTATAAATCATTTACGAGAAAGAATTTTTTTACGTTTATATGTACGTATTAAGCAAATATTCATTGCATCATAAATAAAAAAAATGTTTAAAACAAAATAAAGTATTAAATTTATTCATCGAATCTCTGTAATTGAATTTGAGTTGAATTTTATTCAAACTGTAATTCGGTCTGCACCATTTAAAGCAAGAATTTTTTTTCTTGGTTCACCTCGTGCATTTACACTTGTCAACTTGAAATAAAACTGAGTAGAAGCAACACTACGAATCACATTGACCAAACATATAAATTGGACAGAAATTAGGGAATTTCATTTTTTAACTGATACACTAATATTTTGTACTGAAAAGGTTAAGAGAATGACTCAAAGAGTTACATCTAGATGAATCTTTAAAACTCACGATTTGAGTTGAGGCATTTTAGTTATTTATAACATTTCATTTACAAACAAATATTTATGATGTTACTTAGCATGAAATTTTACTAAGATTTTGAATCGCGAAAATTGTTTTTGCAATTTATGTGATGTGATTTGTGGAAGATCAATGAAAAAATATTCACCATTATTGCCTTGTGTGATTAATTTATCGTTTTCTTTTCACCTTCGTAGTTCCATTTTTTGTTTAATAGATACTGTATCAAGCTCTTTAAAAATATAGAGGAGAAATCCAAACTTTACTCTTCCAATTCATCCATATCAATAATTCATAATTAAAAAGATAGTGTGAACATTTTTTCATTCATGTTTAACAAACCTCATTGTACGGAAATAACACACTTGAATATAGAACTATCACCGCTAATTCAAAGTTTATTGAATTTTTGTTTTGAGTAATAATATATTTATTTTTTTTTCTTAAAGAATGATGATAAGAATGGGGATAATATACGTTTTTCTTTTATTGATAACGTTTATATAAATATAGGAGTTGGTAAGTTCAGAGTTATGTCAAGATACAGAAAGAATCTTAAGCGCAAATTGAAATAAGTTTTAAAAATGGTCGTTATCTAAGAAATTATGAACTTAAGATATAGAATATACTATATACGATTTGTCTAAAATTATCTAAGAAACTTGGAAGTATCAAAATAAATATAGATTTCCAATTGAGATGCAGAACATGTGTGCAGACGCGAAGACCAATTGGTATAATGCAAATGACATTTTATAAAAAGTTATATATTTTTCTAAATTTTAGTATTTTAATCTATTTTTATGATATTGAGAATAACTTGTCTCCAAATGAACGTCCTGTATATGTAAATATGAATGATACTTTGTAAAGTCTTCCATTTCTCTATTATTTCATTTTCTGTTTATAATTTATAACCCTTTGTTTTTAAAGTTTTAATTATCTTATTAAAATTTTAATCTATCAGGGGTTTACGGATATTTTATTGTACATATGCATTGCTTAAATTTAGCCATTGCAGTTGCGAATGACACAGTAACTGCAAAGTAGATGACTGCCCATTTGATTTGCTTGTTTTTTCAATCGTCTCAACTTGATCGAGAACAAAAGTGAGTTGGATATCTATCTTTGAATTATCTAAAAATATTAGTGACAGAGAAATCTTTTTCTCAATCCACTAAGGAAGATATTTTAAGGAAAAAAGTTTCATTATCTTAACCGTGGCAAGGGAAGTTTATATTTTTATATGAATGACTTCTTATACAACTTTTAAATGTTATACAGAGTCTTTAAAAAGTCCCGGACCGGTTAAATGAGTTAAAACGTAGACGTTACTAAAAAAAATGGTTCGGACAAAAATTGTCAGAAATTTCCATGGCTATCCAACTGCGACCTCGGCCGTGACCTTGATCTTGACCTTTAAAGCCATTTAAAGGTCAAAACAATTTTTTTATAGGGCAACTCCCAATTTTGACACCAGAAGTAAAAAGAACAGACAATTTTACCTCTAGATACGATCTTTAAGGTTAGAAAAATTTGACCTGGAAAGGTCAAGTCAAGGTCAAGTCAAGGTCAAGCAGTGACCGGCTGCATATCTTGAAAATTAGGCGTCGCTCAAAAAAAATGTTTCAGCAAAACGTTGTAGGAAATCGTCCTGGTTGTCCCACGGTAATATCTTGATCTTCAAGGTCATATCAACCCCTTGAGATACAATGACGTCTCTGAGACGTTATGTATTTCACGAGCCATGGTAGACTTTGATGTCTCCGAGACGTCGAGAGATCTCTTCGAAGAATACCGGGCAGTATAATATTATTGGATTATCTGCAACGGCCATTCATCAATGCTGTTTTTTTTTTTAGACAGTCGAAGATGCTTTCCCCCTCTCAATAATTTAAATGGTATTCTACAGACGTGTCAACGCGCATTTTATTCGTATGTCAAGGTGTTAAGGGATAACTTTTTTAAAGCAATCGATAAAATGAGGATTGCATTTATACCAGCTAACAAAGGCAAGGTAGCGTAAAGAAACTGAGACTTGCGTTTATCCCAGTCAACTAAGGCAAGGTGGTGTGATGCCCAGCCAATAGAGTCAAAGCTAGAGTCTACCCCAGCCAGTGAAGGCACGGCAAAGAGCTACACTAGCCAGTTAAGGCAAGGTAGTGTGATGCGCAGCCAGTAAAGGCAAGGCAGAGTGAAGATCATCGGATAAAGGCAATGTTGAATCACTTTAGTCAAATATCAATCAATTCTTTCTATTTTAGCAAATGCTCGAAGATTCCTCTCTTAACTGCCTGGCAATGTACTATGCGGTAGTAAAATGATGCTATAGCTTGACGAATTATGCCTTCATCAATAGAAATAATTTCATCCATTATTTTCTGCTAGAGTTCATCAAGGTTCGCTGGTTTTGTTTAATATACTTTATCTTTAAGGTAGTCCCACAAAAAATAATCAAGCGGACTAAGGTCAGGAGATCTGGTTGGCCATTCTATTGCACCTCCTCTACCTATCCAATCCACCTTCCTGGAAACACTTCATTTAAATAAGCATGTAATCTCACCCATAATAAGGTGGTGCATGGTCTTGCTGGAACAACGTTGGTGATGTAGCACATCACAGGTTGCACCTAGAATCACCATAAAATAATATGTAAAAGAAATTGAATAAAAATTAAAGAAATCAAGGAAAGGTAAGAAATGTGAATATTAAGAGTTAGTAAAAAGTGGGAAAGAAAGTAACGTAAATTAAAGGTAGAAAGATGAAGTAAAAACCGAAGGAACAAAGGTAGTAGATTTAGATATTCAATGGAATATAAGACGACTAAGTGCTGCTTCGATGATGAAGTTCTCTCCTCTGCTCCGGATGTCCTTGGCAGTGCTGTCGATTGTGACGGGTGAGGTTAGGCAGCAGTGCATAGCACTTACGACCGCATTCCCCACACACCCACACGCACGCACGAATCGCGGGTTAGTGTCGAACGAGCAAGTGATAGAAGAAATTGAAGTACGCAGCGATAGTACGCGTACGTGACGCGTCTCGCGACCAAGCGAGCGCGCCAAAATATGAATGGCAATTAGAATGCAGCGGTATCTGTAGAGGCGAACGTCACATATAGTAAACTGACGTCTCGTGACCGTGCAATTATAAATTCGTGAAATACGCATGCGTGAACATTTAAATAATCAAATACGCGAATCAGCCGATCGATGGACGGTCGATATACTGATCGCAAGTTGGAAAGAGGATCAGAGATACCAAAAATCGACTAGCGTAGTAAAAAAGAAGGAAGAAGGCAGAAGCGAGTTCAAACATCAGAGACGGCGAGTTCAGAAAAACCGTGGGCACTCGCTAGAGATAGTAGTAGTCTTGTTCTTGAATCTGAGAGGCACGCACGCGACCACCATTTCGCTCAGTTTTGAATTATCCTTATTGATCACCGAAGTAAAGAAGAGAGATTGAGAAGAAGGAGGAAAAGAAACGAAGAGGAAAGAAGTTAGGAAGAAGAATTAGAGACAGTCGGACAAGACAGAAGGAGGTAAGGCAGTCAAGGAGGACAGCAGAGGAAGGCAACAGTTAGAGATGCGGTGGGTGTCAGCGGCGGCCATTCCACCTCCAAACGACTCAAGGCTCTAAGCAGAACGAAGCCATCCAGGGTCAGCAGAGTGGAGACGGGTGAGAGAGAGATATAGAGAGTGGAGCAAATCGCCAAGGACGAGACATCCTGTATATATCGTGAAATAGTTGTCAATAAATCAAGAAATACGAGGTCTGGCTATTAAATAACGAGACTGGTTACGAAAAAGGGTTTTATTATAAAAATTATTCTACATTCGAATGCTCCCCTTCAATATACTTCCCTTTTCTCGCCACGCACCTTTCCATACGTTTTTTCCATTGATCGAAGCAGTGCTGGAAGTCTTCTTTGATAAGGGCCTTTAAGAATTCTGCCGTTTTTTGCTTTACCGCTTTCATCGACTCGAATCGGTCCCTTTCAAAGCAGATTTTATCTTCGGAAACAAAAAAAAGTCGCACGGTGCCAAATCTGATGAGTACGGCGCATGTTCGAGCACTGGAGTGCGCTTACCGGCCAAATATTGCTTCACAGGTAGCGCGTTATGGGCAGGTGCGTTGTCCTGGTGCAAAATCCATGAGTTGTTCTTCCACAACTCGGGCCGTTTCTTACGAACTCGTTCTCGCAGTGTTGCCAAAACTGACAAATAGTAAGTCTGGTTGACAGTCTGACCCTCTGAAACCCATTCAGTCATCACAAAACCGTTAATGTCGAAAAAAACGATCAACATTGCCTTGAATTTTGATTTGGACATCCTTGCTTTTTTGATTCTAGGCGATTCAGATGTCTTCCAATGCATTGATTGCCGCTTTGTTTCAACATCGTATTGAAAAATCCACATTTCGTTACAAGTAATAATGTTTTTCATCAGTCCGGAATCTTTTTTTAACCTTTCAAGGAAATTTGAGCAGACCTGTTGACGCAAGAGCTTTTGGTCAGGAGTCAGGTTTTTCGGCACCAACTTCGCACAGACTTTTGTCATGTGTAATTCCTCGTGTAAAATGTGTCTAACCGTTTCTTTATCGGCGTTTACAGCCTCGACAATCATCCAGGTGCTCATTCGACGATCTGCACGCACAATTTGGTTGATTTTGGTCACTGTTTCCGGAGTTGAAACAGTGACAGGGCGACCTGGGCGTTGGTCATCTTCAGTGCTCACTCGGCCCTCACTGAAGCGCTTACACCACTCAAAAATACGCGCACGAGATAGAGAATTGTCCCCATAGGCCTCTTGCAACAATTTACAGCACTCAGTCGGAGTTTTTTTCAATTTAACGAGAAATTTGAGATTGATACGTTGCTCCTGTTTTTCGTCACACATGGTTTTCGGCACGAGAAAAAAACACGTTCGTTTCAAACCGCTACTGCACAAATACAATAATAGTGACGAGAACGTGTTTTGGTTCGTGCATAGACAAGATATCTAGATACCCACCCAACGCACTATTCGTTTTTTTCCCCACCCCTCTATGGCGCCCTCTAGGCGCGCAGTCACGTTATTTAATAGCCAGACCTCGTAAATCCAAAACCGTACATGCCATTATTTAGTAGTTGGTTTTCCCGTCCATCTTACAGGTTTTCGCGTTTTTCTAGGAGAGTATTTGCAGCGCATTTCCAGCCAAATCAGCAAACCTCTTCATCTCAGAGGTCGCGTGTTCTTGTGAGTAAGCCGGGACGCTGCCAAGGCCCCCATAAATAATATTAAATTATTAATATTAAAATAAAATTAAGCAGCACGTAACTGCCACGTTACACGTTTGATCAAAATCATTGCCCGCAATCGCGTGAATTGCTGGGATTATTTTATTTCAGAGCATGTCTTCATACTTAACCATAGTAAGATTTCCTTTCATAAAGAATGGCCAAACAATACTGTTGTTTAAACTCCAGCCCAGACATTCACTTTCTGAGGGTATTGAGTACTGCAAGTATCTAACAACCATCCTGAAGTTATATCAGTCCAGTACCTGAAGTTATGTCTATTAACATTGCCATTAAGCTCAAAAGTAGCTGCGTCTGAAAATACAATTCTATTGAAAAAATATTCATCCGCTGTTATTCGGGTCATCATCAAGTCACAAAACTCTACGCGTCTAGCTGGATCATGTTCAAGCATTATATGTACAAGTTTTATCTTGCATGGATAGAGCTTCAACTTTCTTGTCAAAATATTCAGCACTGGCCTGACACTAATATTATGTTGCTGATGCAATTTCGTAAATGTACTGTGCCAATCTTCATTAATTGAAAGAGCAATATCTAGCTGTTTTTCTTTAGTAGTTGCTGTAATTGGACGACCCTATCTAGGAAGATCGTTTATACCTCCATTTAAATTGGAACGCGTAACTGTCCTTTGTTCTGTTGATTTGGATATCGGTTCTATTCCCACTCTAGAAGTATCGTTGAATGACATATGTACATCTTCATTAGATCTCATCCTGTCACCAAATCCTTTCATCATGAGAATAATTATTTGCTCTCGTTCAGTGAGAGGAACCATGATACATTTAAATGGAGGAATAATCTAATAGAAAAATTTAAATTTAAGATGACAATATAAAAATCGATAAGATCGTAAGACCTAAAAATTAGAGAAGGAAGTATGAATAAAGAAAACGGCTAAATCATAGAACAAAATGATACACAGTTCTTAGAAGTAATAAAAAAAATCAAAAGTAAGGAGCGAACTCAATGATGCATATCAAAATTGATGGAGCATTAACATTTAGTATTAATAAACGGAAGCAATTTAGAGATATTCTGAATTGTATTCTTTGGCTCATGCAATTATTACTTCTCATTGATTGAGACTCTCAAGACAGATTTTATAAATTTTAAAATTCAAGATGGCGAATCCAACATGACGGACGGAAAATTTTGAATTTGTTCAAAAGTGTACTGAAAACTTACCACATGGTTTATCGAGGTCGCTGATTACTAATTTAAGATCAGATTTAAAAAACTTAAAATTTTAAGATGGCGGATACAACATGGCGGATGGAAGGGATGAAGGTCAGGGTCGAACTCAAGACTAAGATCGCCGTCGGGTAGCCAAGATAATTTTCTATAACTCATGTCTTAACCTTTTTTTTGAGCGACGCCTACTTTTCAAGATGTCTAGCCGGTCACTGCTTGACCTTGACTTAACCTTCCGAGGTCAAATTTTTTCATCAGCAGCTGACGAGGATTTTAAACACACAATAACCCAAGTTACATACACCAGTATATTTTTCTGTAACCTTAAACATGTCGAGTTTTATGCCTACGAACTACGATTTGCGGACAGCATTGGTTTTTTGTTATCATTTAAAGAAAACTGCTGCAGAATCACATAGAATGCTTGACAAAGCTTACGGTAAGCATGCTCTTGGTAAAAAAACCAGTATTTTAAGTAGTTTAAAAAATTCAGAAGTGGTGATTTTGACGGGAGAAACGTAAGGCATGGGAAACCGCCGAAAAAGTTCGCCGACAATAAATTGCAAGCCTTATTGGATGAAGATAATAGTTAAACTCAACAAGAACTCACAGATGATCTAAGTATGACGCAGAAAGCCGTCTTCATTTGTTTAAAAGCCATGGAAGAGATTCAAAAAGTGAGAAAATAGATTTCGTATGAACTGAATAGAAGGCAGCAAGAAAATCAAAAAACCACTAGTGAAATGCTGCTTAAAAGATACAAAAGAAAGTCATTTTTCTATCGGATTGTATTAGGTGACGATAAATGGATATATTTTGAAAATCCTAAGCGTCGGAAATCATGGATAAATCTAGGCAAACCATCGACATCCACTGCAAGATCAAATTGCTTTAGAAAGAAGACAATGCTCTATTCGGTAGGATCAAAAGGATGTAATCTATTATAAGTTGATAAAACCTGGTGAAATCGTCAACACTGATCGCTACTAACAGCAAATGATCGATTTAAATCGAGCATTGCACGAAAAATGACCGGAATATGAAAAAAGGCAACACAAAGTCATTTTGCTCCCTGATAATAGTCCCATCACACTCGGCAAAACGGGTCAGGAAAACGATTAAGGCGTTCAGTTCAGAAACGCTAGCACCTGCAGCTTATTCTCTAGATTTGGCTCAGCCCGATTATCATCTTTTTAAAACAATGAGACATGCTGTCACTAAACAACGCTTCGATTCGTATAAAATGGCTTGATAGCGAGTTCGCTTAAAAGAAGAACTGTTTTTTTGGCGTGGCATTCATAAACTGCCGAGATGGTGGGAAAAATGTATAAATATTAATGGAGATTATTTTGAATAAATCCAATAACTCAATACAAACTCAAAGATCGTAGGATCTCGTAGCAGAATATATTCGCACAACGATAAAAATCAGATGAGGAAAAAAGAAAATGGAAGCTATTAAATAGATTACCCCCAGAGATTTAAGACGTGAGGTAATGGCTTTTGCAGCCAGATGAGCAAGTACATAAAAAAGGAAATGAGAAGAGGGCTTCTATAGCCTTACTAAAATAGTGGTGGAAGATGATGCGTAAAAGAGAGAGACAGAGGGAGTGAAAGAGAGAAAGAGAAAGAGAGAGGGAGAGGGAGATAGTGACCCAGGATGAGAGTGCATCATAGAACAATCTTATTGGTTAAATCGCTGCCTCACTAACCGGCGCTGGCATCAGGTACAGGAATAGAAAAAAAAATATATAAAAAAAAGGCCAAAAATTTAAAAAGTAGCTCTGTACAAAATAGCAGTATTCTAAAGTGAATGGTATTCTATAATATTTTCGGGTCAAAAATGTTTTATTTTTCACTGATTTTAGAAATACGACGCAGCACTTGACTGGTTGTCTAATGTTAAATAACGTAAAAACATTGATATAAAGTCAAAATGCATGCGTATGATATTATACATAAGTACCGCCATGAAATACTATCTCTTCATATCAGCACGCAGCCAACCCAAAGAGACCTTCGAATATCGCACACAAAGGTTTGACAGTGTCTGAAGTCGATTGCGTAGTTTTTGGAAAGCATTGAGCATAATAAAACAATAATTTATACGAGGGTGAATCAAATGTAAACGGTAATTTAGCTATTCTGCTTAGCACGCACCTAAGAACTAGATGATATAGTATGGCGGTTGCTGGTTCGCTTATAAAGAGTGGGGGAACCAGCTTAGTTAGCGTCCACGTTCGGTTCTGTCCTCAGTACAGCCCAAGATTGAGCAAGAGGTACATCCGTCTGTCGCACAATATGTCATTATAAAGTTTTTAACCAATGAAGGCGTTAAACCGTCGGAAATTTTTACTCGTTTAAAGGCGCAGTTTAGGGACTCTACATTGTCTCAGAATCAAGTGTATACGTGAGCCAGGTAATTTAAGGGTAGGCCAGAATGTGTTGAAAACGAAAGTCATGATCGAAGTCCAAGGATAAGTCTTACAGATGAAAACATCCGTGCCGTTCGAGAGTTTATTGAATGTGATAGGCGGTTAACTAATTCAAAAATCTCGTCAAGAGTGGGTATCAGCTATAGAAGTGCTCAATACATTATGATTGATCATCTTGTCTTCAGAAAAATTAGTGCTCAATGGGTTCCGAGGTTGTTAACCAGGAATCAAAAACAAGTCAGATCAGAGATCACTGAGAGACTCCTGAATCGATTTCGCAAGAAGAAGAGGATTTGAGGCGCATCATCACATGTGATGAGACGTGGGTTCACCATTGTATCCCTGAATCGAAAATGACGAGTAAGGAGTGCCGAAGGAAGGATCAAGGCTGCCGAGTGAAGGCCAAAACTCGCCTCTTAGCGGGAAAAGTGCTTGCAACGATTTTTTTTTTTTTGACTCAAATGGAGTTTTACTCATTGATTTTCTTCAGAAACAACAAACAGTGAATGCGGCCTACTATTGCCAGTTGTTACAGTCAGCGAGAACCTCCTACCGAAACAAAAGACGAGGTATACCCATTAGAGAGGTCATATTTCTCCATGACAACGCTAGACCGCATACCGCGGCTTTGACAACGGATAAACTTGAAGAAATGGGCTGGAAAACACTTGAACGCCCTCCTCATAGTCCAGACTTGTCCCCCTGTAACTACTTTTTGTTCACGCCCCTGAAAGAATCACTTGAAGGAAAACGATTCAAAAATAATGAAAAAATCGAGGAGCACGTGCGCGATTGGCTGAAAACTCGTCCTAACACTTTTTATAAACAAGCAATATTCAAGCTTTCAAAACGGTTGTAAAAGTGTGCAGACAACGCAGGAGAGTACATTGAAAAATGTTGATGATATGGTTTATGCGTAATATTATTCAATAAATATATAAAAAAAATTACCATTTATATTTGATTCACCCTCGTATGAGAGACAAGCATCGTTTCGCTGAGTTGCCTACACAGCTCTACGGAAATGTACTTTTTCAAGAAAACTTACAGTCTAAGTCTATACCAAGGCTGCTTACAGTGTCAGAGAGTGAGATACTAACACTATCTTCAAGATCAATGCAATGTTTTTTTTTGCATCTCACGTACGTCAGTTATGTAGAAGAAAAACAGCAGAAGTCCCACGATAGATCTCTGAGATACTCCGAGATTGGTTCTAAACCGACTCGAATTTTCAGAAGAAGGATAGAAAAAGATAATAACTGACTGCACTCTGTCAGAAACATATGAGTTAAGTGACAGATGAATGGGCAGGTGTGTTGTCGTGGTGAAACAAGATTTTAGTGAGGTTGTTTATTTTTTACTTTGTTCTTCAAACGCCGAAATAACTCTGCGTACTCCTTTTCAGGTAATAAATGAAAATTATTCCTTTGCCATTCAAGAACACAGTCAACAACCTTATCCGCCGATAAAATTGTGTTTACCTTCTTTAGGGTTAGTTCACCTGGTCCAATCCATTGCTTCGACTATTATTTAATTTCAGCGGTGTAGTGGTAAATCCAAGTTTTATCTACGGTTATAAAATGACGCGAAAATTCGCTAGAATTTCGCTTGTATAGCGCCAAATTTTTAATTGAAATTAATTGAAACAGTTTCCCGGATGAATTTTTAATCGACCATTAGCAAACGTGACACTCACCTAGCACAGAGCTTCTCCATTTTCAAATATTCATGTAAAATATTGCTTACACGTTCGGTTAACATCTTTATAACTTCAGCTATTTCCTTCACTTTTAATCTTAATAAAAGAAGTTCATCAGTGACGGGCAAAGCTTTAACAATAATAATGTACGAAATACAATCAACCCCCTCACACGAGAAGAGAAGCGTAAGATCACAACGATAACATCAGTGAAGCTGATTGATTTAAATATGAAGCTGTTGGAATTGGCATTTTTATTATCGTCTCATGCCCCGTTGTCTCATCACAGACGGACACCGACACTCCCGCAAAGTGACGATTTAAAATATCCAGTGAGAAGCCGTTCAATCCCTCTTTCCTCTTAGGCAGAAGCTCAAGATTACGCAACTCCTTCTATGCATTGTTTGACTTAGGAGCATTTAAAAGCTTGTTGTGATAGTGAGCAGTTCTCGTAGCCTCCCAAGGAAACTACCCCACGTGTTCATCTCCGATTTCAATAAAAATAAAATATGTTATAGTTCACCAAAAATGAGAAGACATGTTAAAACAGGTAGAATACAAGAAAAATAAAAAATTCAATACAATATTTAATAAAATGTAGAATATAGTAACGAATATAAAATACTTAATATATTTATTAAAAATAAATTAAAATTAATACGTTAAGATTCAATTTACAACTATATAAATAAAGTTAAAATAAGCTTAAGTGTAAAGAGACAGTAAACAAAAAAGAATTAAAATACTTAATAAAAAATATTTAAATAGCTACATTAAAAATTAAATTTAAATGAATAAGAATTAATTAGAAACTGTGGTGTATGCGAAAACGCATGAGTATCTACGCACTGTATAGTACTGTATATTGTATAACAGTATAACTATAAGCTGTGATTACATGTGTGAAGCCAGCGGGCTATATCCAAAATGTATATACAATAGATCGGCAGTATACGCTTAGCGCGGCTCGCGAATGGTACACATCTCCACGTGCGATATCACTATTGTACTCATTATATTCATAGTCAATAACTCTTTATAAATGACAAGTATTTTTACTCGAAGTAATACTCAGACATTACAATTATGGCGATGAGAATGCTTTGATTTCGTGCCGCGTGCGAATCAAAGATGCGATTAGCGCTTCTCCATTAGTGAAAATGTGGTGTAAGAAATGCAGGACAATTCGTCAACAGGCTGGATCTAGAAGCTCGGCAAAGAAAAAATTGTTACCGAATTACAAAATCGTGGAATGCCATTCAGTGTAAACGATAAAAGCGATATATTACATGCATTATTGCAAGTGTGCGTAAAACTACAGTAGAAATCAAGATAACACAAACGGTATAAGTCCGAGGAAGAGTCAGTACAAAAAGCATTCCGCACGCGTAGACGACAACCGAAATAATTGTAAATGCAGAGGTCACCAATACTGTGTGTTACGTGACGAAATTTTAATAATTAAATTAAATAATTAAATTAAATAATAATAATTAAATTAAGAATTTATAAAAAATTAAATCAAAATTAAACGGTTCAATGTACTACTGCAACACATAAATGTGTACGTTTAATGTGTGAAAATGCTGAGCGCGCAGTTCGACGAACTCTGTACAACAGAGTGTTAGAAAAAGGTGGGTGATACTTGCACTCACGCTGCAAATTGACTCCTGTGGAAAAAACCCAGGAGACATGGAAAATAAACGTGTTCTTACAGTCAGATATTTTTCCCTTTAGAGAGTTGTGTTGCTCAACTCGCCTCGGCACACACATTCAAACAAATGAAATATCTAAGGTTGCATTTTAGTTGGGAGGCGCGGGGAAGGCTCGGGAGTCCACCGAGGCTCGCGCCGATGCCAAATAAGCAAAAATCCCCACGATGCCTCCACCTCAAGGTCTTTAAATATGAGTACCAACGGGCCGCGAGGAGAGAACCGGAGTTGACAGTAGTGACCGGGGGATAGAGTATCAGTCTGATTTTTTTGTCAAGTTAACAACAAGTAGGGAAAAACCTTTTTTTTCATCATTTAATTCTTTTATCAATTTCCGTCACGGAGTACGGCACGCATCGTGCTGTGTTGTGTAGCATACAAAAACCTGTGAACTAAATAAAGTTATTAAAAAGAAAAAGACATTATTGTGAATCATAACTTTCCACTCTTACTCCTCACGGTGATCCCAATAAAAAAAGCAGAGTTCAGCACAAGGTAAGGTTTTAATTTTTTTCTGATTAATGATTCATTAATTATTAAGTAATGGGGCAGAGGCGGCAATTCCCCCCCGAAGTATGTGTTCGGCGCAACGGCAAACGTCCCTTCGGTTCGCGATGCGCGGGCGGGCCCGTACGGGACGCGTTGGCGGGTCCCGCAATAAAATAAATATTTAAATTTCGTGTTGTGCGTGTAGCCCCGCACGTAACAGCGAAATTTTTGGTGGAGGCGCCGGGTAACCGCCAACACTGAGGGACTTTTGTTGTATTAATTATGTCAATTATATTTGAATTATTTAATCAATTATTGACAAAGATTAGTTTTCCTTTTTTTTTTGAAAGCGCTTTTTATATTTTCGTTTATATTATTATATTTTTACAATTTTTAATACATTTTCAACATAAATGAAAACAATTGTCAATAATCTTGAATTATGATTATCTTAATTATCTTAATTATTTACATTTTTGATAATTGTAAAAAAAAAATTTTCTTCTATATAACTCAAAAGTTTTAAAATTAACAAAATTATTTTATCTTGCATAAAATATAGATTTATCAAATGTATGAAATTTAAAAGAATAAGTAATTAAGGGGGGAAATCACAGTAGCACACAAAAAAATAGGCATATTTTTGGGAATTAATTTTGGCTAAATAAAAGTATCAATCGAAAATCTGTAAAGAAGGTTTTATAGCAATACTAAAAAAGTACAAAATGTAATTTTTTCAATAAAAAATATTTAAAAATGGCGGCTGCGCAGCATATGCCCCAAGGCGCCTATTTTTGAAAGCGTGTCGATGGCCGAAGACGTAGACTTCTTAATTTTTGACCTGAAAGAAAAAACCATAATTTTTTAGTTTTCATATAACAACAGCTAGCGAGTTACGTAGGATTTTTTTGATGTATTGATTTTTTCACAAAATGGTGCATGTTTGGAAATAAAGTTAAATTTTTAACTAAAAAAACGCCATCAAATCTTCGATAAAAAAAACTAAGCCACATCAAATAAAAAATCCTACGTAGCTCCATGGAGAAAGATATTTCGAAGCTACTGTCAAAATTTTAAGTCGATCGGTAAAGATTTGCTCGAGTTATGTCTTTGGCGAGCTCAAAAAAAGTGGTTTCGAGAAAAACGCGTTTAAAGTTTTAAATACTGAGAAACCATATAAAAATTTTATATACCTCTAATCTGCAATGCCTGCATCGTACAGTTGACCTTCTAAATCTTCCTCCAACTCTTCTTTTTCTTTCCGCATACGTTTCAAGTCGAGTCGGGCCTGTTTTGCGCCATCACTAATAGATTTTTCCGCCTTCTTGATACGCTTTTCGTCGACCTCCACGCATAGGTTGTAGCTGTTCGGGCCGATTTTCATCCCCATGACTTCGATGATGTGTAAAACTGATATGAATCCGTCATTGAAAACGGATGTTGCGATGTTCGTACCGATGTCAATTATTTTTTTTCCAGAATCCAAGCCTTTTGGTACCATAGCCCAAACAGTAGCGTTGAAACTTTCATTGTTGTTTTGCGTATATCCCCCGATGCAGCGAGTAAGAAGATCATCCGTGACCAGTTTTCCGTAGACAGGTTTTATCACTTCAAAAACTTCTTCACGCATTAGTGGTTTATGCGTATAGCCAGCCAGAATGTTTTCGCATTTTGCCCTTTGCCACGAACACCATGAATTTTCTCCAGTTAGGCAATAGTCGTGTTGCGGATTTTCGTCTGTTGACATTTTATGGAACAGTGTGCCCCATATCGCGCTCTTCATTTTTTCAATCGAATGACAATTTTGACGAATGGCTAATCCAAAGTAAATTGATAGTTCGTCGATCAGCTTACCTGTCAATTTGCCTTTACCTCCTAACCCTTTGGTGTTTTTCTTCAAATTGCGAAGATGGATGCCTATGCGTTTCTGAACATGGTCGATGCATTCTTTTTTTGTTATCGTGATGTTTTCATACGGTTGAGCATCCGTGATACCTTTGAAGGTTTTGGAGTCGCCATCGCCGATTTAACTCACATACTTGACATCATGTAGATCTTCAGAGCGCTGAAACATTTCAATTGCTGCATCGACCTCCATTTTTCCCGCTGATCCGTCATGGTTTGTTTGGCATTCGGCGGCGTGATTTCCTGCCCACTCTTCGTATTCGTCGGTGTCATATTTCTTCTGCCAATACTCGTACGCTTTGCAATATTTACATTTAACTAAAACATCGACAAGTTTACCAGTGTACCAGCCAATCAGGGAAACTTAACCGTATAGAGATGAGAAGCCCTTTTTTAGCCACGATTCGTCACCCGATACCGTGATACCGTTTTTTCTCCTTTCTCGTTACTGATTCTTTTTTCTTCATTCGCTGCATTGGACATGCTATTTTTAGAAACAACATCTGATGCAGCAAAAATATTTTCAATGATTGTGTCGTAAACCGATTGGAAGACCGGGCGAGGCAATTCCATGAACGCACAAAATTTTCTGATGCCTTGCAGTCCAATCCCCAGCAATCTCATGGCAAGAATAATTGTGCGATTAACTTTGTAAGCATTCTTAATAAATGGGCTGTTCGGTATTTCTTTTTTATCACAGTTATCGCAGGATATAACGATTTTAAAACCTAAGCCTCGTTTACTGCTTTCTGTAAAACGCACATCAGAGTGGCATTCTTTGCACACTACGACGTTAGAAATGGCGGCAAAAACTGTAACGAAGTTTACGAGAAGATATCCAAACGTAGGATCCACTTCAATGTCATTACTATCTTTCTCCTTCAACTTGCTTGCCAATGCGCTGACATTTAAATCTTCCGGCTTTTCGATTTCGTGGCGATTTAACGGTAGCTTACGTTTCGGTCGATTTTTGTACGCAGTATCCTTTTTCGTCCCTTTTCTAACACGACTCGACGATGTGTTACTCATAATGACAATGATTTACAAATATCACTGTTTTTTATCACTATTTATGTTATATATGTATGCACGAAAGTGAAGCGTCGTGAAAAAGCGTTGTATTCAACGCAAGAAATTTCTCATCACTGACGCTACACGTGTTTTGTTTGTATGTCTATTACATATAGTGACCACTATAGGAATTCTTAAAATTCTAGACTATTCGGAGGGCACTTTGTTCTCTATGGACTACCGTTATACCTGCACTCATAGTCATAAGTTACAGCGCGCGCCGGGATCACAAAAGACGCTCGGAGCATACCTGAGTGGCGTTACCGCAGAATGAAAAATTTGAGCACTCGGACACTTTTGCCGTGTTCCATCATTTGGTATATTATTTTTAAGACCCTAAAGCACCTTTTAGGCGAAAAAAATTTTTTTCGAAAAATTGAAAATTTTACTGTGATTTCCCCCCTTAATCTATTTTTTACAAAAGTTTCGAAATTTCCAAGATTAAAATAATGAAAAGAGTTAAGTCACCTAAATAATAGTGTCTTTCAAAGTTATAACTGATTTATAAAATCTTCTATATTATGAATTTAAAAGTAGTAACAAAATAGATTACAGTTTGACATATTTATTCAAAAAGGGAAAAGTCTTAATTATTTAAGTTGATTTTACATAACTATTAAATTACTAACATAATAAATAAAAATTTAATTTGAAATATACCCAGGTTGAATGTTGAGAAAACTGAAAATAATAATTTATAACAAAAAAATTATTTTTTTTAAATTATATAAAATATATATGGGTGTATAAAGTAATGTTCATTTGTTAAATACCAAAGTATTATTACATATATATATATATATATATATATATAAATATATATATATATATATATATATATATATATATATTGTCACGGAGAACACTCCGTGCTCCGCGCCGCGTCTTATTTCGCGTATTCGGGATAAGGGGGACCGCCGAAAATAGGTAACGCGACAGTCGCGGACGGGCAGATACGGTACGCGACTAGAGATAGGCTAGTCGAGTGCCGCATAGGAGAGGCTAGGCTAGGTAGACAAGCCGCCTCCCGCCTTTTAGAGCAGTTAAGAGTTCGCCGTCGGACGAGTCACGCGCTTTTATCGGATATTCGCGGAGTTTTTCCGCGGGAAGCATCGAAGTCCCCGCCATTTTGGACGCGCCGACTTCTCGTTTTTTTCTTTTCTTCGCGCGTTTAAAAAGGGTTATTGGTGCTGTGCATCTTTGTGCCTTGGCGAGCACCGGCTGCGCAGGCAGCCAAGAAAATCTACACCGGCCGACGGCACCGACGTGGATAACCGGCGACCGGGAGCAGGTCGATTTTTGTACGGGGCGAGAGTAAGCCGAGTCGTCGTCTCCGCCATCTTCGCCGAGCGTCTAGCGTCTAGCGTGCGCGGCTGGCCAGCCAAAAAGTAAGTCCATTAAGACTTGAAGTTTTCGCGCGTAGAGTTGTTTTTTTTTCCTCTTTGTTGTATTTGCGTAGGAGTAACCTCCGCCGGTTACTCCGTGCTTTAGCGACTTTGTATTTTTCGCGGTTCGTGCGAGTGAGAGAGCGCTATCTCTCTCACTCTCGTATACAGGGCGAGAGAGTTGCGTTCTCTCTCGCACCCATAGAAGCATAAGCGCGCGTGAGTGAGACAGCGGTATCTCTCTCACTCTAGTGGCAGCAGTGCGGGAGAGTCGCTTTCTCTCTCGCACTTGCGGCGTATACGGCGCGCGCGCGAGTGGGAGAAACCTTTATCTCCCACCCGAGTTAGATCGGCGCGAGAGAGTTGCGTTCTCTCTCGCACTCGCGTAGGGCTAGGCGCGCAAGAGAGGGAGAGCGCTTTCTCTCTCACTCCTACGGCGTAGTACGGGAGATCCGTTGTCTCTCTCGTACTCGCAGTAGAAGCGGCGCGCAAGAGTGGGAGAGCGTTCTCTCTCTCGCTCCAACGGGCTCCGTGCGGGAGAGTGTTCTTCTCTCTCGCACCCGTACGTTAGACGGCGCGCGCGAGTGAGAGAGGCCTTTCTCTCTCACTCTCATAGGCGTAGTGCGAGAGGCGTTCTTTCTCTCTCGCACTCGTAGAATACGCCGCGCGCGGGAGCCGTTCTCGCGCATTATATCGCGCCTCACCGCCTGCGCTCCTCGTACGCGGCAATCACAATTTATTTTGCTTTCTCTTGTCTTTGTAATTATTATTGTTAATTAATTTATTATTTATTATTTCATTTTTTTTATTAAATTATTTTATTCATATTTTTGATTGGTTTTCCTGTTTTTTTTTCTCTCCTATATTATTTTTCCTGTGTTTTTGTTTTGTTTATGGTGCGAGCTTCTCTCGCTTAAATCGTTTAATCTTTTTCTTTCTTTTTATTTCATTTACTTTACTTTTCTTTTCATTTTTTTTATTATTTCTGCGACGAGGAGCTTTCAGCTCTCCTCCCGGATACCGCTCTCTCCGAGATCAACTAGCCAGGTGATGACGACGCACGAGCCGCGCAACGACGATTGCGCGGCGTTGCAACGGGTAAGTTAGGTCCGTAGACCGGCTTCTCGAGCCTGGACCCAGGAGCAAAGTCGTCCGAGACTTTAGCTTCTAACAAGGGGGCGCAGCGGGCATTTCCGCGCCTTTTGCGGATTGCGCGTTCCCCGAAGCTAATTGCTCCTGTGGCAGGTAACGCTAAATCTGCCTCCCCGTTACAATATATATATATATATATATATATATATATATATATATATATATATATATATATATTTACTAGTCTTATTGAAAAAGTGGATCAACAGTTTAAATTAATTTAGTAACAGCTTGTTACATTTTTGTAATTCCCACTAATTTTAATCTTGAAAGAAAAAAAAAAAAAAAATTTATAATTTATAATTTTATAATTTTATTCTTAAGGTTTTATTACTTACGTGTTTGAAAAGTATATTAAAAATTAATCATATTAATAAAATTATTATACTAGATATATTGAATTCAAATTAATTAATGATATCTATTAATCCAAACTAAAAATTTGTATTAAATTTAATAATTCTTTTTTGCATCTGAGTAATTAGGTTACATAATTATTTTATGCTTTGCAAAAGAAAACTAGTATAAACCTGACTGTGCGATCTCCAGTCGGATCGCCACAGCGATGAAATTATTAAAATATTGATAATAAATTTTTATAGGATGGAATGTTCTTATTTTTTGACAAATGAAAATATTTTTATTGTTTTATTGTGAATACAAACATTTTCATTTTAATAATAATGATCTATATGTTGATAATAAATATATTAAAATAATTTTATTCTATGTCTTAAAGAGAATTAATGTAGTTCTCTCCGCGCGAAGCCCGGCCGTCGGATCGCCGCGATGTGAAAATGATTATGCTACGAATGCGGTGGCAATTTTTACATTGATACAACAAAATACCATGCGGAAAATTTTGTTTAACATTATACAGTGGAAGTGGGATATGTGTATATGTATGTATATGGCATACATATAAATAAACAAAATATACATAAAAAAATTATATACATAAAGAAAAGTGAAAGTGAATAATATAAGTGGAAAAGTGACTGTGAATAATGAAGCAAAAGGATAAACTAAATAAAAAATTATTATTTAATAATAACATTTTGTAAAAAAAAAAAAAAAAAAAAAAGGGAGAAAAATATTTTATTTAATAATAATTTTAAATATTTAATAAAATTATTAAATTGAATTATTAAATAATTATTTAATAAAATTATTAAATATCAAACTCATTGAATTTATTTCAAAATATGGTCATGTCAATATAATAGTGATGTAAATAATTTTGGAAAAAAATATAGGATTAAAAATTCAATCAGAAATGATAAAAGAAAAGCATTTTTATTAAAATACTTGGTATATTGAATAGAAATTCTAGATATTCAAGTGTTTTATTTTGAGATCTAATGCCGTTCTTTCCGTGATTTGCCCGGCCGTCGGATCGCCGAGGCATGCGAGTGATCATGCTAGGAATGCAGCGATAAATATTACGTCACGGCGAGATAACGCGCAGCTGATCTTCAAGGTTCTTTTTTCTTATTCTCTCACATGTAAATTTAAAGTGATTTAAAATTTTATAAATAAAAATAATAAGCAGTAGAGAAAGTGTGAAAATGTGAGCTTGTGATCTTCAACTATACGCTCTGTGACGAAAGGAGTAAAAGTTAACATTAGTGTGAAAGTGATCTATAAAAGAAAAATAAAGAAGTAAAATAAATGAAATGATAGATAAATAATGAAATGCGTGAATAAATAAAAGTGAATAAAATAAAAGAATAATAAAATCAAAGAATAATAAATAAAATAAAATAATATAAAAGAAAGTGAATTAAAAATATATGCGCGAATTAAAATAAAAAGAATAATATAAATGAAATAAAGGAAAATAAATGAAAAATAATGAAATACGTGAAGGAATAATATAAAAATTAATAAAATAAAAGAATAATAAAATAAAAGAATAAAATAAAAGAATAACGAATAAAATAAAATAAAATAAAAGGAAGTGATGTAAAAACATACATACGAAATAAAATAAAATAAAACGAATAATATCAAGGAAATAAAGAAGAAAAATAAGTAAAATAATAATAAAAGTGCGTGAATAAATAAAACAAAAGAATAATAAATAAAAGAAACGATAAATAAAATAAACGAAAGATAAATAAAGATAAATAAAATAAAAGAAAGTGAATTAAAAATAAAAATATATGTGCGAATTAAAATAAAAGAATAATAATAATGTGCAGCGAATCAATAAATAAAAAGAATAAATAAAGGAAGAATAATAATAAAATAAAAATAATATATAAATGAATAATAAAAAAGATAAAGAATGTATAAATAAAAGAAAAACAGATAAATAAATTGCAATTTAATAAAAGAAAGGGAAAATAAAACATATATATGTATATATATATATATATATATATATATATATATATATATATATATATATATATATATATATATATGCGGATTAAAATGAGTGAAATAAAACAAATGAAATAATAAATAATTAATAGAAAGAATTACATAAAGAAAGAAACTGCGTTAAAACAAAGTAAAATGAAGTGAGAAGAAAAATATAAATATATAAACATGAATAAATAAAGAGTGAATAATAAAAAAAAAAAAAAAAAAAAAAAAAAAAAAAAAAATTTATAATTACAATAAATGAAAATAACGCGATAGTGAGTAAATGAAGTGTTTTAAATTAGACGAAATTAGTGATAAAGAGTGAATAAATGATTATCAATTAAATGAATTATTATGAGTGAAAATATTAAGGTCACAGAGTGAAGCAAGTTGATTATTTGAAAAAAAAAAAAAAAGTAAAATTACACCTTCTGCTTCAATAATTATTACAATATTACTGAATATTAATGTATGCGTCGTATACCATATTATGGTTCCATGTTATTAACCATATTATAAATAAAAACATAAAAATATATACATTTATTATGTCACGATTATCCCTATACTAATAATCTCCCTGTTAGATTAAATTTACATATTAATTAAAAAATTAACATATTTAAAACTTTTTTATTTTTTTTTCCTAAAAGCATTATGTATAGTAAAGTTAAAATTTTTCTAATTTTCGAACTTTTTTATTATTATGAAAAAAAAAAAAAAAAAGAAAAAAAAAAGTTTATCCTTTTTTAATGTTCTGCATGCAGCAGCCATATTCATACTATTTTGTATGTAGCAGCGCATAATATTATAAATATATTATACTGCATAATAAAGGAAAATTGTCGTTGCCTGTACGTTGCTTTGAACTAAGCTTAGGTTATCCATTAAAACTCTGAATATACGTTTGATAATTTCGGAATTAGCGCGCACAAGCAAACAAACAAACGTACACAATTTTTAATAATAATCTTTGTTATGCTATTTCTTTTTCTACAATACCCGCAATCATCTTTTGGTAATTACCTTTAATGTACAAACACGGCGGTACTACTCTTTCATTATAGTGCAGATTGTTTCGCGAGACTTTATTATTTTACGATGACTAAGTTAAAATTGCATGCATTGAATTAATATTGAGACATACATACAACTGAATAAATAAATTAACCAATGATACATTGCCTTCAGGAATTATTGCGTCGACGAGAAAAGGATTAAGACCTGATCCTTATTGTTCTAGTAGAATTATGCGCTCCTTGACTGCCGTTGGCCTGCAAGCCGCGAGTGCTTTCGCGGACGAGAGTATTTCTCTGCCGAGTTAGCTATCACGTTGCAATTAAGTGGCCGATAGCAGAAAGCGGAAAAAAAAAATAAAAAAAAAAAAAATAAAAAAATAAAAAAAAAAGAAAGATATTTTGAATTAAGTATTATACTTGTTGAAAATTTTTTTGTCACCCTAAGACTCGTTACCAAGATGCCGTGAGGGTTTGCCGCACCTGACTCATAACTGAGTTTGTCGCGTGTTAAGGCCCTCACGATCGAGTGAATGAGCGGCAGGTGATAACCTTCTAATCCTAAGTAAATCTCACGAAATAGTTGGTAGGGTTATGAAGCAAGATTTATTCTTTCCATATTGATTAGGGAAGAACGAATCAGGTCATAACGGTTATCAATGAAAAGGAGATTTCTTCCATCCTTGAAACCCGATATTGCCGTAACGCTATTTTGATATAGCACACATTAAGAGGCAATGTCCTTCCTGGTATTCCCTCCTAGTCGGCGGGCATACGATTTCGACCACCGCTGAGAATCTAAGTATCGGCAGAGGGGTCACCATTAATCAAACCTCGCCACAAATAAAACCTAACAGGTCTTTGATCCGAAATATCGGGTCGCAATAACACTAACAGAGACAATGTATCATGAAATTCAGGCGAGATAGCGGAGGGAAAAGATACATTACTAACGACAACCCATAATCATTAATGTTGTAATCACATTGGTCTCAATAACTAACTGCTGGGTAACTCATGCGAATTAACAATACTTTATAATTATTTTATTATAATGAATCATAAATCGAATACAATCTACTATAATAAATTATAAATAAGCAATATATTGACTAATAATAATACCAAAACTGACAATATAATCGCTAAATAATTGATTTAAATACGTTTGCGTTAATTTAAATGATATATCTCAGCCATAATAGGAAACATTGAAATGTTATATACATACTATAAAATGTTGTATAATACCCAATATATATATATATATATATATATATATATATATATATATATATATATGTATATATAATTATTATAAATACATAATTACTTTCGTTGCCCACTTCGTCGTCCTCATCATCGTACTCATGGTCGTCCTCGCGTATAGTGACGCCGCGTACTCCAACTCGCACCGCATAGCAGTTAGCCTACACACAACGAACGATTTACCGCAATATGTGTGTATACTGTCGATCAAAAAAGTACCAGAAATTATAAATTAAAACAACATTTTTACGTTTGATAATCAACATTTATTAGGCCGCCTTTGAAATAGGCTCCATTTGCTCCGATACATCTATGCCAACGGCACTTCCAATTATCGAAACATTTTTTATAGGCGCTTTCCGGGATGACCTTTAGCTCGCGCACCGAATTTTGTTTTATTGCTTCAATCGACTGAATACGGGTGCCACGTAACCGCAAATTGAGTTTTGGGAAGAGGAAGAAGTCACAGGGAGCCAAATCCGGCGAATACGGTGGTTGTTCAAGCGTGTTCATTGAGTTTTTGGAGAGAAAGTCGGTCACAATCGTAGCTTGGTGTGACGGCGCGTTATCGTCGTGCAAAATCCACGAGTTGTTTGCCCACAAATTTTGCCGCTTCTTACGGACACGCTTACGCAAACGTTTTATAACGCCTAGGTTATACTCTTTGTTTACCTTCTGACACGCTGAAACGAATCCTTAGTGCAGCACGCCACGGATATCGAAGGAAACAATGAGCATCACCTTCACTTTTGAGCGGCTTTGGCGTGGTTTTCTCGGTTTCGGCTCGTTTTTTCCCACCCATTCCGATGCTTGCTGGCTTGTTTGCATATCGTACTCGTACACCCACGTTTCGTCATCAGTTATAATGCATTCCATGAATGCGAGATCGGAATTGGCGCGATCCAGTATGTCCGAAGCGACCTGTTCGAGATGGCATTTTTGAAGAAAATTAAGCTTTTTTGGAACGAATCTTGCGGCCACCTTTCTCATGTCCAAAATATCAATTAAAATCGTACGCGTGGACTCGTGAGATATCTCAAGTTTATGTGCTATCTCTCTCAAGCTGGTATGACGGTTTTCAAGCACCATTTCCTTAATTTTATCGACGTTATCTGCGGTCGAAGCCGTCGATGGGCGTCCGAAACGAGGCAAGTCTTCGACGACTTCACGACCCTCCTTGAAGGCCTTGTACCACTCATACGCACGGGTTTTCGATAGTGCTTTATCACCAAAAACCTTTTGCAACATTTTCAATGCATCGGCACACGAAATTTCATTCGCAACACAAAATTTTAGACAAATTCTTTGTTCAACATAATCGCCCATTGTAAAAAATCGGCACGCACTATTGACATCGACTGACTTAACCAGCTACTGTAAACACACTCGTTGACAGATCCCGCTCAAACTTGGCAGTCATTAAGGACAGTTGTACCAACCAAGAAAAAAAAATTTTTCCTGCCTAAATTGCCCCGCTAGATTTAAATCGACAATTCCCGGTACTTTTTTGACAGAATGTATATATATATATATATATATAAACGAAATCTATAAAAAGATATAATCTGATGTATCGATTTTATATAATCAATTCATAAATTTAAAATAAACTATTATAATCACGTTCAAGAACAGCGTGTCATTTTGTTCGATAATTTAGTCGTTTTCTTAATTAATACTTTCTTCCGTAATTTTTAGATCTTACGATCTTATCGTTTTCCATACTGTAATCTTTAATCAAAATTTATCTATAAGATTATTCCTTTATCTATATGTAATATGGTTCCTCTTACTGAAAGAAAGCAAATAAATATTCTTATGATGAAAGGATACGGTGACAGAATAAGATCTAATGAAGATACCCGGTTTTTACAAGGGAACGACCTCAACCAGACCCCACCGATTTTAATAATTTTTGGATATGTTGTAATATTAAAAAAAATATGCGACACGTGTTCTTTTTTATTGGCTGACATCTGCTTTTAAAGGTTGAAATCCACCCCTGAAAACCACCTCAAAAAATCGTTTTTTTAATATATCTCTGCATCTAATAAATATTTTAAAATAAAATCAACGCCAAAATATTTTTTATAAGTAGGCGCTTCTACTAATATAACTTGAACACCAAGGGGTTGCAATCCCTTTTTCTATAGGGGTCAAAGTTCTATTTTTTTGCTATTTTGGGATTCAAAATCTGTTAAAGAAGGTCGAGTGGGTTAAAAACTGCATTTATAATGAGAAAATAAGAAATTAAAATTGACGTATTCCAGGGTTTTTCGAGAAAAAATTTTTTGGGGGTGTGTTACCCCTAAAAACCACCTCTACCAAATCACAAGCAAGCTAACCCACCTAACCCTAGCCACAGTGTGTCTATTAACTATTTGTTCTGTTATATGTACCATATGACAAGCGAAATATATTAGATAACCAAGCTACCCCTAACCTCTAACCCCTAATTTCAAAAACCCAAAAAACCACCTCTATTAATCACAAGCAGGTAAACCCACGTAACCCTGGCCACAGCATGTTTATCTATTATTCTTTTAACTTAGTATATCCTACATCACAAGCGAGCTATGTCTGCAGAAATCCGATCCTTGACCCCTAACCCGCCCAACCCCAAAAAACCACCCCTATTAAACTACAAGCAGGTAAACCCACGTAACCCTGGCCACAGCATGTTTATCTATTATTCTTTTAACTAAATATATCCTACATCACAAGCGAGCTATGTCCGCAGAAATCCAACCCTTGACCATTAACCCGCCCAACCCCAAAAAACCTCCCCTACTAAACCACAAGCAGGCTAACCCAACTAATCCCTGCCACAGCATATTTATTAATTATTTTTTCTGTTATTTAATTTGTATATCCTATATCACAAGCGAACTATATTAGCTAACCAAGCTACTCCTAACCCCTAACCGTTCAAAATCCAAAAAACTACCCCTATCAAACCACAAGCAAGCTAATCCATCTTAACCTGGCCCCAGCGTGTTTTTTGATGATTTCTTTTTCATAAATAAATATATGCTACATAATAAGCAATTTATGACAGCAAACCATTGTACCCTTAACCCAATGAATCCCTAAAGAACACCCTTACCAACCCACGAGCAGGCTACCGCCTTCAACCCTGACCACAGCGGTGTTTATCGCTCACTTCTTCTTAAAATAATTGTCAAATCAAAACCTGGGATGAAAGAAGTCACGTCTAAAAATAAGTATCTAATGTAATACGTTGTCTTATTATTTTTAAATGAACTTTATTAAAAGTTATTCTTATAAAAGGCTATATTTTTGACTCATATGTAAATTAAAATGTATTATTTGACATAGTTTTCACAGTAATGATAATCTTCAAAGAAGTGCTTGAAACATAATGACTTTTAACACTAACCACATCGTATTATCGCAACATTCTTACATCCTTCTACTTCGCAGTTGACATTACAAGATTCTCAAAAACTAAAATCAACAGGATTATCAGTTTTATCTGGTTTTTGAGCAATATAGCCGCTTTTATACCAGGAATAATTAAAAATATCCATATACCTCGGTGAAGAAAACTGGTTATGTACCAGCAATTGTAATGTTATAATGTTATTTCTTACATGTAAATTCAAGTTATAATCCATCAGCATTACTTGATCTTAAAATTGCCTCACGAAATTGAAGACTCTTCTCTCAATTTACAATAATAGCAAATAATAAATTATGGTGCCACTTCGAAAAATATGTTTGAAATTAAAAAAATTGAGCTTGCTGCGGGATTGTTAGGGGTACCCACACAGCATGAATTAATTCTGAATTAATTCTGAATTGATTCATGATATAATAAAATTATTTCAGAATTAATTCTGTATTAATGCTATGTCCGCTTTTTGATTTCTTCAAAATTAATTTGTAAAATAATTATAAAATAATTCCAAAATTATTGAGGAATCATTTTATAAAATAATTCTGTAATAACATTCGAATTTTATACACACACATATATATATATATTCGAATTAATTTATTATTTGCTATTTTTGTAAATTGAAAGAAGAATCTTCGATTTTTCGCCATTTAAAAAACGGAATTAGTGTTATATATTAAAATTTCAATGTATTTATTTAATATTTATTGTAATTTAGTGTAATAATATCATGCATTGTTCTGTTATTTTTTGTTTAAAGAATAATTTATAACAAAGTTTGATTAGATTACTCTATCATCATTGCTCTTTAAAGAAAGTTATAATGTTTACAGAGCATACGTTATTTGCGTTTTTATCTAATCCATGTTTTGTGGAAGTTAATTTCTTGTGTAAACATCATTGGGCAAAACATCGGGCTTGCGTTTGATAAATAAAAAACAGTTTAACTAAAGTGAATTATTTATTGCGCTCGATGTATAAACACATTCACTTGTATTTTAATGCTTTGAACGTATTGAATTTATTATTTGCATATTTTCAAAACTTACAAATACCAAGCGGTGAGATTAATTTCAAAGAAATTGTATTATCAGAGAAGTTGAAATGAATATTAATAAACGCAGCACACGAGTTCAATGATGTGGACATGATTGTTGAAGAAACGTTGGATTTCCATGAAGAATATAAAGATAGTGATGCTCAAATAGTCGAAGATGAAATACAACATCATTTTCCTGATCCAGAATTTGCACCAACGAATCATTGTACAAATGATGTTGAAGAAGTATCATTTGAGTATTAAAATAATGCCGTAGAATATTGGAGAAGCGAAAAAAAGGGAAAAAAATTTGAAATTAGAAACTGTAAGTAATAGATTTAAGAAAGTTTCATCAATAAGTCAACTTAAACGTTGGGCTAAAACAATCAATAAAGGTGGTACTTATGGAGAAAAAATTGCTCGAATCTACCAGTATACATAAGACAATTTCAAAGCGGCTATTGAAGCTGGTTCGATAGTGCATGACAAGAATATACGTAAATGGGCGTTACAAGCACGAAAAGTACTCGGCTCAGAAGATGTAAGATTCAAGGCTTCTGCGAATTGAGTATTAAAGTTTAAAAAAGCTCATAGCATTGTGTCCAGAAAAATAAATAAATTTATTACTAAAAAACATTAGAAGGTGCTTTAGAGCTTCAAGCTAGTGCTGAAGTTTTTGTTGCTGACGTGAAATCATATACCAAGAATCGGAATAGCAAATATTTATAATTCAGATCAGAGTGGTTTCCAATTAGAAATGGATTCAGGAAGGACATTAGCGATAGAAGGAGAAAAACAATTGGAATGTTTGGTACAGTCAGTTTTATCGACAACGTACAGTTACACAATTTAACCAACTATATCAACTACAGGGAAACTTCTATCACCACTTCTTTAAGTATTAAGAAAAAAATCTGGAAAATCCGGTCCTATAGTACAATCAACTTTAATAAAACGAAATAATGTGCATGTGGAAGCATCAAAATCTGGAAAATTAACTACAGGTGAGATTATTTTTATGTATAATAATGCAATAATATAAAAAAGTATTCTATAGCAACATTTTATTTATTTCAGAGCACTTTAAAATTTGGTTAAAAGAAGTATTTTATCCAAATGTTGGTCCACAATCTATTCTTTTACTTGATTCTTGGAGTGGACATTGTAATATGGTTATAGAGGAAACGATGCCATCGAATAAAATTGTTAAGATTGAAAAAATTCCCACTCGAACAACAGGGAAGCTCCAACCTCTTGATGTATATGGTTTTAGGGTTTAAAAATTTTGTGAGGCAATTTTCAAATCAAGTAATGCTGATGGATTATGACTTGAATTTACATGTAAGAAATAACATTATAACATTACAATCGCTGGTACATAACCATTTTTTTTCACCGAGATATACGGATATTTTTAAATATTCCTGGTATAAAAGCGACTATATTACTCAAAAACCAGGTAAAACTGATAATCCTGTTGATTTTAGTTTTTGAGAATCTTGTAATGTCAACTGCGAAGTAGAAGGATGTAAGAATGTTACAATAATACGATGTGGTTGGTGTAAAAAGTCATTATGTTTCAAGCATTTCTTTGAAGATTATCATTACCGTGAAAACTATGTCAAATAATACATTTTAATTTACATATAAGTCAAAAATATAATCTTTTATAAGAATAACTTTTAATAAAGTTCATTTGAAAATAATAAGACAACGTATTACATTAGATACTTATTTTTAGACGTGACTTCTTTCATCCCAGGTTTTGATTTGACAATTATTTCAAGAAGAAGTGAGCGATAAACACCGCTGTGGTCAGGGTTGAGGGCGGTAGCCTGCTCGTGGGTTGGTAAGGGTGTTCTTTAGGGATTCATTGGGTTGAGGGTACAATGGTTTGCTGTCATAAATTGCTTATTATGTAGGATATATTTATTTATAAAAAAGAAATCATCAAAAAACACGCTGGGGCCAGGTTAAGATTGATTAGCTTGCTTGTGGTTTGATAGGGGTAGTTTTTCGGATTTTGAACGGTTAGGGGTTAGAAGTAGCTTGGTTAGCTAATATAGTTCGCTTGTGATATAGGATATACAAATTAAATAACAGAAAAAATAATTAATAAACATGCTGTGGCAGGGATTAGTTGGGTTAGCCTGCTTGTGGTTTGGTAGGGGAGGTTTTTTGGGGTTGGGCGGGTTAGTGGTCAAGGGTCGAATTTCTGCGGACATAGCTCACTTGTGATGTAGGATATATTTAGTTAAGGGGGGAAATCACAGTAAAATTTTCAATTTTTCGAAAAAAATTTTTTTCGCCTAAAAGGTGCTTTAGGGTCTTAAAAATAATATACCAAATGATGGAACACGGCAAAAGTGTCCGAGTGCCCAAATTTTTCATTCTGCGGTAACGCCACTCAGGTATGCTCCGAGCGCCTTAAAACTTTAAACGCGTTTTTCTCGAAACCATTTTTTTTGAGCTCGCCGAAGACATAACTCAAGAAAATCTTTACCGATCGACTTGAAATTTTGACAGCAGCTTTAAAATATCTTTCTCCACGGAGCTACGTAGGATTTTTTATTTTATATGGCTTAGTTTTTTTAATCGAAGATTTGATGGCATTTTTTTTTGTTAAAAATTTAACTTTATTTTCAAACATGCACTATTTTGTGAAAAATCAATACATCAAAAAAATCCTACGTAGCTCGCTAGCTGTTGTTATATAAAAACTAAAAAATTTTGGTTTTTTCTTCCAGGTCAAAAATTAAAGAGTCTACGTTTTCGGTCATTGACACGCTTTCAAAAATAGGCTCTTTGGGGCATATGCTGCGCAGCCGCCATTTTTAAATATTTTTTATTGAAAAAATTACATTTTGTTCTTTTTTAGTATTGCTATAAAACCTACTTTACAGATTTTTGATTGATACTTTTATTCAGCCAAAATTAATTCCCAAAAATATGCCTATTTTTTGTGTGCTACTGTGATTTCCCCCCTTAAAAGAATAATAGATAAACATGCTGTGGCCAGGGTTACGTGGGTTTACCTGCTTGTGATTGATAGAGGTGATTTTTTGGGTTTTTGAAGTTAGGGGTTAGAGGTTAGGGGTAGCTTGGTTATCTAATATATTTCGCTTGTCATATGGTACATATAACAGAACAAATAATTAAAAGACACACTGTGGCTAGGGTTAGGTGGGTTAGCTTGCTTGTGATTTGGTAGAGGTGGTTTTAAGGGGTAACACACTCCCAAATAATTTTTTCTTAAAAAGCCCGGAAATACGTCAATTTTAATTTCTTATTCTCTCATTATAAATGCAGTTTTCAACCCACTTGACCTTATTTAACAGATTTTGAATCGCAAAATAGCAAAAGAAATAGAACTTTGACCCCTAGAGAAAAAGGCGTTGCAACCGCTTGGTGTTAAAGTTATATCAGTAGAAGCGCCTACTTATAAGAAATATTTTGGCGTTGATTTTATTTAAAAATATTCATTAGAAGAGACATTTTAAAAAAACGATTTTTGGAGGTGGTTTTCAAGGGTGGATTTTACCCTTTAAAAGTGGATGTCAGCTGATAAAAAGAAACACGTGTCGAATATTTTTTTGAGTATTACAACATATTCAAAAATTATTAAAATAGGTGGGGTCGGGTTGGGGTGGTTCTCTTGTTAGTCAACGATACTTTCAGGGTAGGAATGGAACCGATATCTGCATCGACAGAACAAAGGACAATTACGCGTTTTAATTAAAGTGGGGGTATAGAAGATCTTCCTAGATCGGATCGTCCAGTTACAGCAACTTCGAAAGAGAAACTGCTAAATGTTGCTCTTTTAATCAATGAAGATTGCCACAGTACAGTTACGAAATTGCATCAGCAACATGATATTAGTGTCGGATTAATGCATAATATTTTGACAAGAAAGTTGAAGTTCCATCCATCCGAGGCAAAACTTGTACAAGAATTGCTTGAACATGATCCCGCTAGACGCGTAGAGTTTTGTGACTGGATGATGACCCGAATAACTGCGGATGAATATTTTTTAAATAGAATTGTATTTTCAGACGAAGCTACCTACCAGCTTAATGGCAATATCAATAGACATAACTTTAGGTGCTGGAGTAATATTAACCCAAGATGGTTGTCGGATACTCGCAGTACTTAATACCCTCGGAAAGCGAATGTCTGGGCTGGCGTTATAAACAACAGTGTTGTTTGCCCCTTTTTTGCCAATGATTTTGATCAAACGTTGTTCTAGCAAGACGGTGCACCACTTCATTATGAGCGAAGTGTACGTGCTTATTTGAATGGAGTGTTTTCAGGAAGGTGGATAAGCAGAGGAGGTGTAATAGAATGGCCAACCAGATCTCCTGACCTTAGTCCGCTTAATTATTTTTTGTGGGGTTACCTTAAATATTAGTTATATTAAACGAAACCAGCTAACCTCGATGAACTCCAGCAGGAAATGAGGAAAGAAATTATTACTATTGATGAAGGCATAATTCGTCAAGCTGTAGCAGCATTTTACTGCCGCATAACACATTGCCAGGCAGTTTAGGGTGGAAACTTTGAGCATTTGCTGAACTAGAAAGAATTGATTGATATTTGACTAAAGAGATTCAACATTGCCTTCACCTGGTGATCTTCACTCTGCCTTGCCTTTACTGGCTGGGCATGACACCACCTTGCCTTAACTGGCTGGTGCAGCTCTTTGCCGTGCCTTTACTGGCTGAGCATCATACCACCTCACTTTAACTGGCTGGGCATCACATCACCTTGCCTTAGTTGACTGGAATGAACGCAAATCTTAGAAACTTTACGCTACCATACCTTAATTAGCTGATATGACTACAAGCCTCATTTTATCGAATGCTTTGAAAAAATTCTTCCATAATATGACCTTGAACATCAAGATATTACCATGGGATAGCCAGGGCAATATCCTATAACGTTTTGCTGAAACATTTTATGTGAAGGACGCCTACTTTTCAGAATATTTAGCCGGTCACGGCTTGACCTTAATTTGCCCTTCCGAGGTCATATTTTTCCAATGGTGAAGATCGTATCTAGACGTAAAATTGTCCGTCCTTTTTATTTTCGGTGTCCAAATTGGGGATTGCCATAAAAAAAAAATGGGGTTGACCTTAAAATGGCCTTAAAGGTCAAAGTCAAGGTCACGACTGAGTTCGCGATTGGATAGCCAGGGAAATTTCCAACAACTTTTGTACCAATCATTTTTTTTAGTAACGCCTACGTTTCAAGTTAGTCGCAAACAGTGAACAAGGACATAATATTTTTCCTTTATGCTTCAAAACAAGATGTTAGTATACGCGGTCAATTTATATATATAATATCCAATTTTCTTGAAGTTACAATAAAGGAGAATAAAAAGATAAAATTTGTTTCCCTGTAAATAAGAGTTGTTATTATTATTATTACGATTCTTTACTATTTACAATAATTCCAATATTTACAAATTACTTGTAGTAAATAAGAGAAACGACAATTAAAGTCTATTATTCGTCTCTCTTTCACAACACTATTTAATCAATTTACTTTTATTATATTAATTAATTGATTATTCTGTAAAAGTTTTTTATTATTATGATTTCTATATCTCTCTATCTATGTTTTGTTTCTCCCTGCTTTGTTATTGATGATTCATCGCTATCGATTAACTTGGTACTTAACGAGACATCTAGTGGGTATTGATAGATAGGCGCGCAGTGGTATACTAAGCGCGCTAAATTTGAAGAGAGTACATTCTCTTTAAATCTCTCCTTTTCAAGATGGAAATTGTCAGATCTTCAGTCCTCCTTCTCTGCTATTGGTATCATTTTTGTTACATAACATAGAATAGTTTCTTGTTTTCTTCTTTCGGTGTTAATCTTATATATAGAATTAGATATTTTCTCTTGCATTTTAATCGGTCCTATTCTCAATTCGTCTAGTTTTTTTCTGTTGAGTTTGTTTCCGTTTTCTATGTATACTATATCTCCCACGTTGAATTCATGATGTTTCCTATTTTTATCAAATAGTTTTTTATTGTATTTATGAGATTTTTGTGTTCTGTTTCAAGCTAGTTCTTTATCTTTTGACCAATCGTTCACGTCTTTTTGTTTTTTTAATTCTTCTGGTATGTTGCTAGTGTCTGTTCCGTATAATAAATATTCTTATGTAAATCTTGTGATTGTATGTTCTAATTTGCTGTATTTCTCAACACATTCTCTGGCTATCGATGTCCATGCTTTTTTTTTTTCTTTTTCGTTTATTTTACATCTTATTTTGTTTATTAGTGTTTCATTTAATCTTCCGTTCAATCCGTTCGAGAATGGTGTATTTATTGCAGTAAAGATTAGCTGAACTTCTTTCTTCTTTAAGTATTCTTTGAATTCTTTCGATTTTATTCCAGGCTACTGGTCTGTTAGAATCGTTCCAATCTTTTCTATAGCTAGCGCGGTTTGAACTAACTTTATGACATCATTTGCACTCTGGGTTTTGGACGTTAAAATAAAAGCATATCTCGTAAAATAATCTACGAGTAGGTGTAAATATTTTTTTTTTGACCTAGCACCTCCAAATCCTCCGATGGTGTCAATGGACATTATTTTGAAAGGTGTAGTTGTTGGTCCTAACTGTGACATCAAGCCGAATTTGTGTTGTCCTCTTGATTTATTTTTTATACATATGTTACATTCTTTGCATATATTTATATTTTTTTCTAAATTTTTTGCCGTATAGAATAGACTTATTTTCATTTTTGTTTGTGTAATTCCTGTGTAGCACCAGTCTATATGTGTTTTTCTTATCAATTAAATACTATATTTTTCAGACAAAATAATTTTTTTTCCTTTTCCTAACTTTTTGTAATATACGAGGGTGGTCTGAAAGGTTTCCGACCTAACACAGATACAAGACATTTTTTTTTAATTTTTTGATTTCTCAACATAGTCTCCTTGCAATTCTACACACTTCTCCCAGCGATGCTCCCATCTCTTTAACCCATCCAAATAGTACTCGGCGTTTTTCTCTGCAAAATAACTGTTTACGAAGGTGATTATCTCCTCATTTGACGAAAATCTCTGTGCTCCGAGTGCAATTTTCAGATGAGGGAACAAAAAGAAGTCGCTTGGGGCTAGGTCTGGTGAGTAAGGCAGATGGTCAAGCAGCTGAAACCGTAATTCGTGGATTTTCGCCATGGCAACCGCTGAGGTATGAGACGGCGCGTTGTCTTGGTGAAACAGGATTTTCTTTTTCTGCAAATGTGGACGTTTTTCCGCAAGTTCTGCCTTCAGCTTGTCAAGTAATGACGCGTAGTATGCTCCTTGTAATGGTTTTTCCTTTTTAATGATAATCGATTAAAATAATTCCATGACTATCTCAAAAAACAGTCGCCATCACTTTCCCAGCCGAAAAAACAGTTTTTGCTTTTTTTGGAGCCGGTTCCCCCTTTGCAGTCCACTTTTTTGACTGTATTTTTGTTTCGGATGTATAATGGTGTATCCAAGTTTTATCTACAGTAATTAATCGGCGCCAAAACTCGGATTTATTATGCCTAAACTGCGCCAATAGAGCGTTGGAAATGTTCATTCAAACACGTTTTTGGTCTAACGTGAGCAAACGCGGCACCCAACGTGCGGACAGCTTTCTCATGCCTAAATCTTGATTTAATATGTAGCAAACACGTTCTTCGGACATGTTCATAACCTCTGCTATCTCTCTCACTTTAATTCGGCGGTCGCCTAGCACCATTTGGTGAACTTCGGCGATGTTATCGTCAGTGGTTGCAGTTTTTGGACGTCCCGAACGTTCATCGTCTCCCAAGCTCTCACGGACACGTTTAAATTCAGCTGCCCAAAATTTCACTGTGGTAAATTATAGTGCAGAGTTCCCATACACAGAGTTCAACTCATTTTTGATTTGCGTAGGCGTATTGCCTTTCAAAAACAAAAATTTAATGACAGCTCGATACTCAATTTTGTCCATTTTCACAACAACATTCATATCGACTCACTCAAACGACTGTCAACTAACAACTGAGCATCCAAAATGGCTGAAACTTTGGTGAGCAACTGTCAACAGATGAACAACGAAATTCGCTAGCTTTTATTGACGAGTGCTGCTATCTTCACGTTGAGGTCGGAAACTTTTCAGACCACCCTTGTATTCCATCTTTCTTTATTAATTTTTCTTTGTGGTTTTGTATTAGTTTGTTATTTTATTGGTCCAACTTTATTTCATCTATCTCAATCAAATTTACTGTTTTAAGTATATCATCTTCTTTTATATTCGATTCTAACACCTGATTTCTACTCAAACAATCCGCTTCTGTGTTCTATTTACCTGGTATATATTTGATCTTAAAATCGTATTGAGATAGATAATAAGTTAGATCGCCTAATTCTTTGTCAGTTCTTGCTTTTACATTCATATTTTCTAAGGGTTTATGGTCCGAGTATATTTCGAAATATCTTCCTATTAGCCAGTGCTGCCAGTATTTAATCGCTTCCTTTATAGCTAAACACTGCGAGTATATTGCTTTCTTCTTTTTTTGGCATTCGTTCAATTTTTTTAAAAAATAGGCTACTGGTTTATTTTCGCCGTTGTGTTGTGTCTGCTTCAATACAGCTCCCATGCCTTCACTGATGCGTCTGTGTAAATTTTAATTAGAAGGCTTGGGTCAAAGATCTCTAGCATTGGTTGAGAACATAGTAATTACTTGATTTCACTGAAAATCTTCTCACATTCTTCTGTCCATCTAAATTTTTCACTTTTTCTTAATAACTTGTTTAAGGGGTCTAGCATAATCGAACTTTTTGGGATATATTTGTTGTATAAGTTAATTTTCCCTAGAAAGTGTCTAACATTTTTTGGTGTTGATGAGATTGGAAATTTCTGTATTGATATTATATTATCTTTCAGTGGGCTAACTGTGTTGTTTCCTATTATGTGGCCTAAATTTTTAACTGAACTAGCTGCAAACGTACATTTTTTGAATTTAAGTCTGAATCCTTTCTGTTTTATTGATTCTAGCATTTTTTGTATATGATTTAAATGTTCTTCAAACATTTTTGAATGTATTAGTATATCATCTAGGTAATTTACCGAAAATTCCTTTAATTCATGTTTTCTTAATATATTACTCAAAATTGTTTGGAATATTGCTGGTAAAGTCTTGACTCTAAATGGTAGACACGTCCACTGATAATGACCTTCTTGAGTTATAAATCCTATTTTACTCACATCTTCTATTTTTAGTGGTATTGACCAAAAAGCCGAATTGATATCTAGTGTTGTATAATATTCGCAGTCTCTTGCTCTTAACAAGATGCCATCTATTAGTGGAAACGGCTGTGCTTGTGGTATTATATTTTTGTTGAAATCTTTGGAGTCAATACAGAGGCAAGATTGTTTTCTTTCATCTTTCTTATAGGCTAATGTGACTGGCGCAGCGAATGGACTGTATGACTCCTTAATCAAATTTTTTTTCCAACAGCTTTGCTACTTGTTTTTTTATTTCTTTTTTGCCATCTATACTGCATCCGTATGGTCTTTTATTACAGTATTTATCTACTATCAAATCTATTCTAGCCTCGTAATCTTTCACTGTTCCAACATCGTACTTATCTGTGGCAAATACTGATTTGTGTTTTTCTATTAATTTTCTTATCTTAATTTTTTTTCCTTTTTCCAAACGTTCTATTTCAATTTGAAAGTCATCTATTTCCACATGTTCATTAAAATTTACTGAATATTTTGTAGTTTGTTTATTTGGTTCTTCTAATTTGATTGGTTTTCGAAATTTTATTTCTTGTTTTTTTTTGTGAAATTCGTAACTTTTTATTTAGTCTTAGTCCGAATAATGGTATCATATCTAAGCCAATTTTGAAGTCTTCAAAATCTTCTCTCTCTATTATATAAATATCTATTTTTCTTTCTACATCTAAAATTTTTATTTTGATTGTTACCAATCCATCTGTATGTTTTACACCATTAACTGATTTTAAGAATATTTTATTTGTATCTTCTATTTAATTGTTTATATTTACCCATTTAGCATTTATCAAAGAGACTTGAGATCCTGGGTCATAAATTCCATCTAATTCTAATTTGTTTTCTAATAACATCTTGGTTTTAATCAATGGTGTGTTTACATATTTTTTTGTTCCGTGTTGAGATGGACTTTTATCACCGTGTTACTTTTTGTGATCTTTGGTTCATCTTTTTTATCTATTCTGAACCAACATTTGTTTTCTGGGTGGTATCTCATTTCTTTTCCCATTGTTTCACATGTTTTACATGGTTTTTTTTCATTTCTGGGTCTATAATTTTGTTTACTATCTTTATTTTTCTCTATCTTTTCTTTATATTTTTGTAATTCATTAATTAGATCTTTTGTATTTTCTAATTCATCTCTGTTAATTTTTTCTCTAATAAAAACTGGTAATCCAGCTCCAATTCTATCAATTCGAGAATCTTCATGTTCTTTTTTATTTATTTCTAGCAACAATCTTTCTTTTTTTATGGCATAATCTACTTATGATCCTTCTTTGTATCTATAGTTATGTGCATACATTATATTATTTCATCCTTTGTTTGAAAAAGTCTCCATTAATGCTTGCTTCCAAGTTGACCAGTCCTCATTCCATTCTTTTTTTAATGTTCTGGAGCTATACCAGTTTTGACACGCTCCATCTAAAAGTAATCTTAATAATTCCATTTTCGTATTATCTTTTTGAATGTTGAATCTAGCACATTCTTTTTCAAACGTATCTATCCATAGTTTTAACATTAGTTCTCTTGTTGCTAAATTTTTCTATTATGAATTTATGCATAATGTGTTTTAGATTCACTTCTTCTTCTCTTTTTTCTGACTGTTCAATTAATTTATCTAAAATTCTTGATAGTTCTGTACTTTGTCTCATTTCTTCTTGCTTTGCTATTGATGATTCATCGTTATCGATTAACTTGATACTTAACAAGACATCTAGTGGGTATTGATAGATAGGCGCGCAGTGGTATACTAAGCGCGCTAGATTTAAAGAGAGTACATTCTCTTTACATATATAAATCCGGCTTTTTGTATGCATCTTATATAAAATCGGATAAGATATGCGTTTAATAAAATTTATACCTTTTAACAGCTTCAAAACGAAGTAAAAAATTAAAAATTTTTCAGCAAACAATTATTTAATTAATAATTGATAAATCAAATCGATAAAAAGTTCTAATAATAACAAAGTATAAATTGTGTTTGATTTTTCTTCAAAAAATAAGTCATTTTCATTCCAATTTTTTTTTTTTTTTTTTTTATTACAAGGGGGATAGATTTACATCTGATTTTAACAAGGCCAATAATTGACCCATAGTGATGCCCTTATTGGCACGCGAGAATCCCAAGCGATCACCCATCCAAGTACTAACCGAGCCAACACTGCTTAACTCCGGTGATCGGACAAGAACCAGTGCAATCGGCGTGATATAGCCGTTGGCCGTTTTCATTCCCGTTAATCTCAAAAAAAATTAATTGTTTACAAGAATTCTTTCGACAATTTAAGTGAAGCATTGGATAAAAAAAATGATGAGAATAAAGGTTCCACACAACAATTACAAAGAATAAACACGGAATAATTATTTTTTCTTCGTCGGTGTAATTTAGGTTGTAGATTCAATTGAACATGAATTTGAATGACATGAATGAATATGAATGGAATGAAAAAATGCCAGAATCAAGTGATTCTAATTATTATTTTTTTTTTTTTTTTGCTATATGCTATTTTATTTGCTCTTCAGGGAATCCGATTATTATACTATATACATATAGGGAGTACAAATTAGTTCGGTTCGTTTTCAAAAGATGGCTCTGACTATAATAAATATTTATTAGTAACAGCTGAAGTCGATAGTTTCAGAGAGGTTAGACATCTGTCAATAATATTCAATTTATATAGCTTCGAGTTTCATAAAAGAATCTTGTTTTCAATTGTGTTGAATATGTCCAATTTTGTGTTAACCAAGCAGCATTTGCGGGAGGTTTTAGTTTTCTGTTTTAATTGGAAAAAAAGTGCAGCTGAAGCGCATCGAATGCTTGTGGAAGTTTATAGTGACAATGCTCCAACTGATGAATCTTGTAGGGAATGGTTTCGACGTTTCAAGAATGGAGATTTCAGAGTTGAAGACAAGCCTCGCTCTGGACAGCCAAAAAAATTCGAAGACAAAAAGTTGGAGGCATTACACGATGAAGACCCGAGTCAAACGAAAGAGGAGCTTGCAGAATCGTTGGAAGTGACTCAACAAGTAGTTTCTGTACGGTCAAAATCTATAGGAATGATAAAAAAGCAAGGCAATTGGGTGCTTTATGGACTGAAACCGAGAGACATTGACATGCGATTTTTCTGCTGCGAGCAGCTGATTCAAAGGCAACAAAGAAAAAGTTTTTTACATAGAATTGTTGTTGTGGATGAAAAATGGATATTCTATGATAACCCCAAGAAGAAAAAATACTGCGCTTTGCCCGGTCAATCGTTGCCATCGACCTCAACATCAACACCAAAGCCAAATATTCATGATAAGAAGATTATGTTGTGTATCTGGTGGGACCAAAAGGATGTTGTGTACTGTGAGCTAGCTACAACCTGGCGATGCCATAACAGCCGATCGGTATAGGTTGCAATTGATTCGCTTGAGTCGTGCATTACGAGAAAAATGGCTGGAATACAAGGAAAGACATGGCAAATTATATTTCTGCATGACAACGCTCGGCCTCATGTCAGAAAAGTCGTGAAAAAATATTTGGAAACACTCAAATGGGATATTTTGCCGCACCCGCCATATTCTCCGGACGTTGCTCCTTCTGATTACTGGTTCTTTCGAGGGATGTAGCACGATCTGGCAGGTCATTGGTTCACTTCTTTCGCCGAGATAAAAAATTGGCTCCTTACAACGATCATCTCAAAAGACGAGATACTTTTTCGAGATAGACTTTGAAAATTGTCTGAGAGGTGGGAAAAAGTAGTAACTAGCGATGGACGATACTTTGATTTATCTTTTAATTCTTTTTATTTAGAAATAAATACATTTTTGACCACAAAAAAACGGAATGAATTAATTTGTACTCCCTATATATATATATATATATATATATATATATATATATATATATATATATATATATATATATACACACAGCGTGTTCAAAAAGTCCCAGTACGGCTGAATAATCTAAAAAATAAGAATAAGTCTTGGAGAAAAACTTTTGATACAAATTTTTAAAGAAATTTTCTGGGCTATCCGGCGGTGACCTTGGCTTCGACCCTAAATCGGACCTTCAAGGTCATTTGAAGGTCAAAATGATTTTTTTTTAATGGGAACTTCTATTTTTAACACCGGAAATGAATAGAGCGGAAAATTTTACGTTCGAATATGTCCTTGATCATTATCAAAAATTCAACCTCGAATGGACATGGTGAGGGTCGAATTCAGAAATAATAGAGCTGTTTCAAAGGTGGTTACGGTCATGCGAAAGAATAAGAAATTAATTTTTATTAGCAATCTGATGATGACCATGGGCTTAACCTTGTCCTTGACTTTGAGGGAAGGTGGAGATATTTACCCAGCCAGTCAAGGCAAGGATACATCATACCCAGCCAGTTAAGACAAGGAGATATGGCACCCAGCCAGTCAAGGCAAGGAGATATCATACCCAGCCAGGCAAGGCAAGGAGATATCATACTCAGCCAGCTAAAGCAAGGAGATATGGCACCCAGCCAGTCAAGGCAAGGAGATATCATACCCAACCAGGCAAGGCAAGAAGACATCATACCTAGCCAGTTGAGGCAAGGTGTTAAAATTGTTCACCATTAACTTCTTGACAATGTGCTAAACGATAATAGAACGCACCAATAGCATCTTGAATTTTGGTTGCATCGAGTTGTTCTATTTCGTTCAGAATATTTTGTTTTAGTTCTTCGATATCTGTCGGATTAATTCGGTATACTCTATCCTTTAGATATCCCTATGAAAAAAATCAAGTGAGGTAATATCGGGAGATCTAGGCGGCCATTCGATCTCGCCTCTCCGTCCAATCCATCTGTGCGGAATCACATTGTTAAGGTATGTTCGAGCATTAAGACCATAATAAGGACCTACACCATCCTGCTGGAACCAAATATTTTAGAATTTATTACCAACGATTGCCTGAATTGTCGGAATGAAATTGTTCCGTAACAAATTTTCATATTTTCTAGCAGTAAGATTACCCTCAATAAAAAATGGTCCAACAATCCTGTTGTCAATAATACCTGCCCAGACGTTAATTTCTTGAGGGTATTGAGTCGATCGGCTATCAATCATCCAGTGTGGATTATCAGCACTCCAATAGCTCATATTATGTTTATTGACATTACCGTTTAATTCAAACGTACCATCATCAGAAAAAAAAATACAACTTGGAAAACTATCGTCAACTATGATCCGGTCCATCATATTTTCACAAAACTGGATACATCTAACTGGATTATCTTCATTAAGCTTATGCACAAGCTTCACTTTAAAAGGATAGAATTTAAGTTTTTGTTTTAAAATCTTGTGAACTGAACCAATGCTGTGATTATGTTGTCGATGTACTTTTCTGACTGACGTATGAGGATCTTCTATGACTGATAACGCAACATTCATCTGGTTTTCTTCATTCGTAGCTGTTGCAGGACGACCCAATCTAGGAAGATCCTTTACACTACTTGTTAAATTATAGCGGTCAATCGTAATCTTGACCGTATCCTTTGAAATTGGTTGGACTCTTGGAAAATCTCTATTGAATATAAAGCAAACTTGTTCTAACAATCTCTCTTGATCGCCGTAACCTCTTATCATTATAATCTTTATTCGCTCTCCCTCAGTTAATTGCACCATCGTGCTTTCAGAAAACCATTTAAGTAATTAAATGAAATTTAAATCACCAAAATCTACCAAAAATAAACTGTAGTCTAGGTAGAAATCGAAAAATGAAATAAGGGAAATAAAGTAAGAAGACAAATTAACAAAAAATACTCGTAATATGTTTTGATGCAGTGTATCTAATAATTTAAAATATTCTACAAAATATTTCCAACAATCGACAAAACATAAGAGTTTCAGAAAAACCTAGAAGAGCATCTTAGAATCGATATTAGTAAATTCATCTAAAATAAAATAATTTTTATTAAATAGAAAGATCTGCTCAAGAAAAACGAAGTTTGAATTCGAAGTTTTCTTTTGAATCACTGCATTTAAAATTGTAAGTGAATAGAAATAATACATTCTGTCAAAAAAGTACCAGGAATTGTCGATTTAAGGAAAGGTTTTCATCGAGCACGACCAAAAAATCGATTTTTTTTTTTTTTTGCTTGAAAAGTTGGCAAATATCTCGTAGAATACGCTCGTGAAACCCGTTTTGCCGAATTCAATTTATTTTTAAAGTTATAGTCAAAAAACTGAAGTCGTCTTTTTACGTACTAAATCGCGTACTAAAACTTTAAACGCGTTTTTCTCGAAACCATGTTTTTTGAGACGGGCGGCAAGATATCTCAAAAACTATTATCGATATCGAGATGAATTTTTTATTATGAAGGTAATTAAATTTGCTGAATCTTGACCTAAAATCATAATTTTACAATGATTATTTTTATTGTAATTGCACTTTTTAGAGCAAAAAAAGTGCAAAATAATATTTTTTTTTTTGCAAGCCGGCCATTTTATTAATTTTTAACTTTTCTTCGTGATTTTAGTTCAAGATCCAGCGAATGTCTTCTAGTTTATAACAAACTTTGATTTTTTGATTCCAAACAAAAATTGGATGAGTTACCTTGCCGTCCGTGAAGGTGTCTTTTTTTTCGATGACTATTTTTCAATGAATATAACTAATAAACTATTCGGTATTTTTGTTCAAAAAAATTTGTAAAGGAGTTAATAACATACTTAATAAGTACCAAAAAACTTAAGTACTTTATTTATTTCCTTCCATGAGAAAAAAAATCGAGAAAATCACGTAATTTTTGGGTCGCTAGATGAGAACCTCCCCTTAAATCTGGCGGGGCAATTTAGGCAGGTAAAATTTTATTTTCTTGGTTGGTACAACTGTCCTTAATGACTATGCCAAGTTTGAGCGAAATCTGTCAACAAGTGTGTTTACTGTAACTGGTTAAGTCAGTCGATGTCAATAGTGCGTGCCAATTTTTTACAATGAGTGATTACGTTGAACAAAGAATTTGTCTAAAATTTTGTGTTGCGAATGAAATTTCGTGTGCCGATGCATTGAAATGTTGCAAAAGGCTTTTGGTGATAAAGCATTATCAAAAACCCGTGCGTATGAGTAGTACAAAGCCTTCAAGGAGGGTCGTGAAGTCGTCGAAGACTTGCCTCGTTCTGGACGCCCATCGACGGCTTCGACCGCAGATAACGTCGATAAAATTAAGGAAATGGTGCTTGAAAACCGTCATACCAGCTTTAGAAAGATAGCACATGAACTTGAGATATCCCACGAGTCCACACGTACGATTTTAATTGATATTTTGGGCATGAGAAAGGTGGCCGCAAGACTCGTTCCAAAAGAGCTTGATTTTCTTCAAAAACGCTATCGCGAACCGGTCGCTTCGGACACGCTGGATCGCGCCAATTCCGATCCCGCATTCATGAAATGTCATTTAGTACGATATGCAAACAAGTTAGCAAGCATCGGAATGGGTGGGAAAAAACGAGCCGAAACCAAAAAAACCACGCCAAAGCCGCTCAAAAGTGAAGGTGATGATCATAGTTTTCTTCGATATCCGTGGCGTCGTGCACTACGAACTCGTTCCAGCGGGTCAGAAGGTAAACAAAGAGTATTATCTAGGCGTTATGAAACGTTTGCGTGAGCGTATCCATAAAAAGCGGCCAAATTTGTGGGCAAACAACTCGTGGATTTTGCACGACGATAACGCGCCGTCTCACCGAGCTACGATTGTGACCGACTTTCTCGCCAAAAACTTAACGAACACGCTTAAACAACCACCGTATTCGCCGGATTTGGCTCCCTCTGACTTCTTCCTCTTCCCAAAACTTACATTTCCGATCCGTGGCACCCGTTTTCAGTCAATTGAAGCCATAAAACAAAATTCGGCGCGCGAGCTAAAGGCCACTGACTTAACCAGCTACTGTAAACACACTCGTTGACAAATCCCGCTCAAACTTGGCATAGTCATTAAGGACAGTTGTACCAACCTCGAAAAAAAATGTTATCTGCCTAAATTGCCCCACCAGATTTAAATCGACAATTCCTGGTACTCTTTTGACAGCATGTATATATATATATATTAATGCATTTAATAGGAAATGTTTTATATAGATACTAAAATCAATGTAATTGCATATTTTACTATATGATAAAAATTTCTTATCTCTATATGTAATCTATCAGGATTTCATATTAATATATTTAACCTAAATTTCTAACATATTTGTAATCCGTTGAAGTATTCTTCATACGCATTAAATTCTATACAATAAACAAATGACGATACACATTGAATAATTGTATGTATAATGTATTGACATGTAAATATGGAATTATTATAATTATTAATATGCATCATAGACTCATCTCGATACGCATATATGCAATAAAAAACGTGCAATATATGATTTATTAAACCCTGATGCATTCAGAAGTTATATTTTCCAATATTAAGAAAAATAATATATAGTTACTTACAATTATAATAAAGTTAGTAACTTTATATATTACAAAATTGCTATATAACATTCATAACGGTATTTATTGTATACCATAAGTAAAAACTGTCACGGAGAACACTCCGTTTTTCGCGCGTGCTTATATTTCGCGCGATTCCGCGGTCCACGAGCCGAGTTTAATTTCGGTAACGTGACGGCCCCAGGCGGGAAAATACGGTACACGCCGATAGATAGAATAGTCGGGTGCCGTATAGAAAAGATAGGCAAGTTCAGGCTAGGCAAGCTAGCTTCTTCCCACGTTTTCCAGGTAGTTCGTCTTGCTCTGTCAATTAGATCGCGCATAGTTTATTTAGCGCCTTCGCAATTACCACGCGTATATCATCGATAGAGTTTTTGAATCCGCCATTTTGGGACGCGCTACGTCCCATTTTTCCCGCGTCCTTTTTTGTGTTTTTCTTTAGGGAGTTTTTCTCGCGCGCGAAGATCGTGCTGTGCTGCAGTTCGGCGTGCATCGGCTACGCGAGTCGCAAGGAAAGCTCACCGGCCGACGGAGGCACCCAACACCAGCGACCGGAAAAATCCAGCGAGGCTGATCAGGACGACGGTGCGTTACCGGTTCGCCCAATCTGTCTCCCGTCTCCGCGTAGCATGCAAGGCTCGCCAGCCGAAAGGAGTAAGTAGTTTAAAACTACACTTTTGCGCGCGCATCTCTTTTTTGTTCATTTGCGTAGGAGTAACCTCCACCGGTTACTCCTTCCCTTTCTTAGTTAGTTTTTTAGCGGTTCGTGCGAGTGAGAGAGCGCTATCTCTCTTACTCTCGTAGACAGGGCGAGAGAGTTGCGTTCTCTTTTGCACCTATAGAAGCATAAGCGCGCGTGAGTGAGAGAGCGTTATCTCTCTCACTCTAGTGGCAGCTGTGCGGGAGAGTCGCTTTCTCTCTCGCACTTGCGGCATATACGGCGCGCGTGCGAGTGGGAGAAACCTCTATCTCCCACCCGAGTAGGATCAGTGCGAGAGAGTTGCGTTCTCTCTCGCACTCGCGTAAGGCTTGGCGCGCAAGAATAGGAAAGCGCTTTCTCTCTCACTCCTACAGCGCAGTACGGGAGACTCGTTGTCTCTCTCGTACTCGCAGTAGACGCGGCGCGCAAAAGTGGGAGAGCGTTCTCTCTCTCGCTGCAACGGGCTCCGTGCGGGAGAGAGCTCTTCTCTCTCGCACCCGTACGTTAGACGGCGCGCGCGAGTAAGAGAGGCCTTTCTCTCTCGCACTCGTATAGTACGCCGCGCGCGGAAGCCGTTTTCGCGCATTATATCGCGCCTTACTGCCTGCGATCTTCGTACGCGTTAATCACAATTTACTTTTGTTGTTTTATTTTTGTAAACGCTGTCGTTATTTATTATTTATAAAATTTATTAAATTATTTTATTTATTTTATCAATCTTTTTCTTTCTTTCTCCCCTTTCTTTTCTCTTGTATGATCTTATTGATTTTTTTTTATTATTATATTATTTTTCTGAAGTAACGATAGATTGTTTACCTTCCTTTTTCTTGCATCTTTTCATATTTATTTAATTAAATTTCCTTTTTCTTTTTATTGATTTTTCTTGATATTGCTTTATTATTTCTGCGACGAGGAGCTTTCAGCTTTCCTCCCGAATACCGCCCTCTCCGAGATTCAAGTAGCTAGGTGAGGACGACACACGAGCCGCGCAACGACGTTTGCGCGGCGTTGCAACGGGTAAGTTGGGTCCGTAGACCGGCTCCTCAAGCCTGGACCTAGGAGCAAAGTCGTCCGAGACTTTAGCTTCCTAAAAGGGGGCGCAAAGGGCATTTTCGCACCTTTTGCGAATTGCGCGTCCCCCGAAGCTAACTGCTCCTGTCGTGGTTAATGTTTATAACTGCCACCCCGTTACAATACATATATTAAATATGAAATACATTCACAAACCACTTCTACATACAGGGTGTCACAAAAGTATCAAAACGGCTGTATATTTTCTAAGGTGGGGTATTTCGGAAAAAAGGTTAAGGTCAATCCTTAAGTAACTCTTAACGAGGAATTCAATGGCAACCTCTATTTTGACCTTGACGATGTTCTTAAGGTTGTTTCAAGGTTAGCTCATGTTTTTTAAATAGGAAATTTTTTTTCGACATTGGCAATCGAAAGAGCAGAAAATTTTACGTTCAAGTATGTACTTAGGTCATAGGGATACGTTGATCTTGAAGGTCAGCCAAGGTCATCTAAACTTAAGCAAGGTCTGCTTACCTCTTGGCATACGAAATCCCTAATTTTTTTCGAACAAATGTATTTACATTAACGAGGTTTATGAAGTGATGATTGTGAGCGTAACCTTGATGATGTCCTTAAGTCATTTTAATTTTAATTTTTATATACTTTTAGAATTACCCAGGAATAACGGCGTGGACGTAGTAAAATCTGTTCCCTTTGGGGTGCTTGATTTGCGTGAGTGCCCTTGCCTCTCACGCTTGGGGTGCTTGGTTTCCGTGAATCCCCTAGCCTCTCACATTCTCTATCAAGACTTATAATTTATGGTAGATGTATAAACTGTTAACCTTCAGCTTCTTGACAAAAAGCTATTTTATTGTAGAAATGTGCAAGAGCGATACGTATTGATTCTCAGTAAATTGACACAGCATCTTGGAGTATCTGATTCCGCAACTCATCTAAATTTTGTGGTTGAGTTGCGTATACTTTACTCTTTAAACAACCCCATAGGAAAACATCAAGAAACGTTAAATCAGGAGATCTAGCAAGCAACTCGATTTACCTCTTCTTCCAATCCATCTATGAAGAAACTGGCCATCTAAATATTTCCGAAAAAGCCTACTATAATGAGCGGCTGCTCCGTCCTGCTGGAACCATTTTTGATCAAAATCATCACCTGCTAGCTCTTTTGTTTTCAGTATAATTTGATCTCGAGGCAATTCTTCATATCTACCAGCAGTGATATTACCATCGATAACGAAAGGGCCTAAAAATGAATAATTTAATATGCCAGCCCAAACAATTATCTTTTATAGATTTTGAGTGTGATTCTCTAATTTCCAATCAGGATTTGTGTTCGACCAATATCAAAAATTGTGTCTGTTCACTTTGCCTTTCAATGTAAAAGTTGCTTCATCTGAAATTCTATCCGACGATCAGGATTATTTTCATTAAGCTCCTGTACTAAATAAATTTTGTATGGATGAGAATGAATGTTTTTCAAAATCCTTTGTACTGTTTCATAAGAAACATCAAACTGATCACTGGCTCTACGTAAAGAAATATGCGGATCTTCAACAAATTCTTGAGCTATTACAATCTGATTCTCTTCGGCTATAGACTTTGATCGATCAGTTCTCTCAAGATCTTCAATAAATCCATGATTTACAAGGCGCTGTACAGTCCCAGAGACAGTTAATTTTGAGATATGACTAACCCCTTTCTCTATTACGAAAGTTGAAAAGATCTCGAACTTGATCATAAGATCGCACTCGATCATCCAAATCCCGCATCATTAATAAAGATACTCTCTCGCTCTGCAAGTTTAACATGCGCCATAGTATCTTATAAGAATTAAGCCACAAAGTAAATCGTGATAAACAAGTTATTTATAAGTTGTCATATTTGTGCAAAAAGAAAAAAATAATGTCTTAAATTAGTCAATGACTAATAAAATAAAGACTATTGGTTAGAAAAGCAAAAGACTTTTTAAAAAAGAAATATTAATAATACAAAATAGGAACTAAATCGAATTATTTGTAATCAACGAATTACACACTACTTAATCAATCCAAAGTAAATTGACAAACATTAATCAAGGTAATCCAAAAGAAGAGTAGATTCTTATTAATACTGTAATTTAAAATTTAAAAAAAATTAAAAATACTACTATTCTCAAAAGTAATTCGACCTGCATTGAATTTAATGATAATAAAATATATTGAAGATGAACTAAATTCAATGATAATAAACAATAGAAGCACTAAATAATAAGGACACAGATTTTAAAGATAATACATAATCAAGCATTTTGAAATCCGAAAGGACTGACGCGAATTAAGTACAGGCGAAGGGAGCACTTTTTACTACGTCAAAGTTTTTGATCCCGGGTAATTTTAGAAGTAAATAAAAAATAGTTAACCTCTGAATGACTTTCGAAATCATGATTGAGATAGTCAAAAAATAGAAAGCTTATCCTATGTTAAATGCTCTAGTCTGACATTCAAGGTCAACGTGTCCTTATAAGCTAAGTACAAATTTGAACGTAGAATTTCCCGCTCTTTCGATTGCCAATGTCAAAAAAGAGAATTTTTATTAAAAAATAAGTAGAGCTTGAAATAACCTTGAAGTAATCCGAAGGACATCGTCAAGGTCACGCTTATAGTTAACACTTAATTAACCTTGCTAATTTTAAAACATCGGTTTGAAAAAATATTAGGAAGTTTCTATGTCAAAAGATAACCAGACCTTGTTCGTGTTTAATTAGCTTTGACTGACCTTTAAGGCCAACGTGTCCTTATGACTAAAGCACATATTTGAACGTAAAATTTCCCGCTCATTCGATTGCCAATGTCTAAAAAAAAAGATTTCCTATTTAAAAAACATGATATATCCTTGAAACGACCCTGAAGGACATCGTCAACGTCAAAATAGAGGTTGCCATTGAATTACTCGTTGAGAGTTACTGAAGGATTAACCTTGACCATTTTCCGAAATACCCCACATTAGGAAATATACAGCCGTTCCGGGACTTAGGTGACACCCTGTATGTATATATATATATATATATATATATATATATATGTAAATTTGAAACCTCTTTTCAAACTTTGCCGCCTGCCCGTTTGGTCAAGTTACCTTCGGCCAGACGGTTGAGTGACGTTCATTATAAACTATGCATCGGTTGCGGTCAGGGAGACAGACGTCGCTAGACAGACGTCGCTAGGCTGCCACGCTAGGCAGCCACATTTTGCGTGATCATAAATTGTTATTACTTTTTGCTTCACAATTACTATTGTTAATCAAACACTTGGTTAAATCCAACTTGTTGTTGTTTCAGGTATTGTGTTAATCGATATGTTATCAATAATGTAAATAGTGTTAATATGTAACCTTAAATAATATTTAATTACAGTTATTTTACTGCAACAACTCGAGTCGATTTATTCAACTCAGACTCTCATACAACCCTAAGTTTCCCAAATTTGAAACTTATATATATATATATATATATATAGGCATTTTTGTATGTAACAGCTAAAACAGGAAAATAAAATCAAACTATTATACAGGGTGGGCCATTTTAATTTCCCAACCTAAATATCTGAGAATCTATGCAAGATACGGAAAAATTTCAGAGAAAAATTGAAGAAGGTATAGGAAGTCAGATAACGGTGACCTTTAGCTTGACCTTAAAGTTGACCTTCAAGATCAGTTGAAGGTCGACTCTATTTTTTCAAATCGAAACCCTTATTTTTTATGCCGGGATCGGAAAGGGCGAAAAAATCTGCATCAAGTTTGTTTGAAACAAAATTTTGTTTTATGACCTCCAAGAGGTCAAAAATCAAGGTCGAATATCTTAAGCCGTTTCTTGCATTTTCACTGCACTACCTTGGTTTTTAGGAAAAATAAACTAATCTATTAATAATCGAAAGCACTATCAATACTCACCCTACTAACCCTAAGTCCGACCAGTATATATTACCCCCTCCTCGCCCCGATAACCCCCTCCACCTCCCACAACCCCCTTCCTCGCAAGAATAACTGTTTAATCTTGAGTTTCATCCTCCAAATCCCTGTTTTTGATGCTGCAATCGAAATGAACGAAAAATTCTACATTATTTTTGTCCTAGACAAAATTTTATTTTGTGACCTCCAAGAAGTCAAAAATCAAGTCAAATACCTTTAAAGGCGTTTTCATGCTAACGTGACTTTAAAGAATAATAAAATAATTTTGTACACGTGTTTAAACTCGAATTTTTTAGCGAAAAAAAAAAAACATTTTTCACTTAAAAACTGCATAATTTGAAAAAAAGAAATAAAATTTTCAAAAATCGCTATGAGGTCCACTAGATAAACATGTTTGGAACATATTTACACACAAATTAGGCCATTAGGTCGCGTGGTATTATTGGGAAACTTTCCACCGAAATTCACCTTTTTTCAAGGCGCTTTGGAAGATCAGCTATCACACCGCCATTTTGTTTTCAAACTTCATGAGGAAAACACACACACTTGTTTTCTCTCCGAAACCCTTACACCTCATTGATCTCAAATACTATTTATCACTACGCTGCCTATCCAAAGTTCTACTCGCTTGTAGGGAGAGGTGAGTAGGGCATCTGCGGGTAGAGCTTGCGGTGGAAAGAGGAATAATAATAAGTGTGAATTTTAAGTCGACGTCGAAGTTGACTTTCACAATTATTTTAAGGTCATCTTTATATTTTGAGATAAAATCCTTTGTTTTCGATTCTGGAATCAACCTCTATTTCCCAAACCGCTAATCTTCCCTTTTACCTACGTGTACCCTGCAAATATCAAATTTTATCGTTACTGTATACTACTACTCTACTTTCTGAAAATTCAATCTGCTTGTAAAATTTATTTGGTAGGATATTATTCAGTAGATTACAAAATAGGAAAGACAATAAAAACAAAAGTAAACTTTAATTTGACCTTTGAACTAACTTTGCAGGTTATTTTAATATCAACTTAATTATTTATAATAAAAACCTTTATATTTAATGCTGAAATAAAAAGTAGACCGAAAATATTTCAGAAGAAGTTAATTATCTTATCTTTGAAAAGTTACGTATCTCATAAATGTTTTCAATATCTGATTTTAAATCGTAAAAATCGTTAACAAATTTCTGATTTATGTGACTTTTTGTTAAATGACAAAGATAATTATATTTTTTTATATTTTAAATTTCGGCCAATCTTTGAAAGTACATTTACAATACAGTTGCAGTCAGGGCTTAATTTTTTTTTCGTTTCATAAGTTTCTAAAATTTTAATTATTATTTTATCTTAATTCTGCAAACGTGACGAACAGAACTAAAATGGTTGACTATCAGCTCAATGATATTGTTGATATGATAATGGTTCTAGGGGAACGTCATAATAATTATCGTGCTGCGGCAAGACTAAACGCAGAACGCTTTCCTAATAAAAGACATCCTGATCATAGAACAATAAGTCAGTTAGTATAAAGAGCTCGTGGTGGGTAGCTGGTCCGTCAACACAGGCGTCATGAATATGACGAAAATAATGTTAGTGTTGTGACTGTTCTTACAATCATTCATCCTGACTCTCATTTTAGCAGCCACCGAGTTGAAAGAGAAATCGGTATACCTGGAAGAACCTTCTTGAGAATCCTTAAAGTCCTTAGAAACCTTCTCTATCACATAGCTTTAGTTCAAGAGTTACAGTTTCATCATTTTCAACAGCGCGTTGTGTTTTGCCAATGGGCTTTGGATATGATAGAAAATTATCTTGATTTTTTCAATTTTGTACTTTTTTACAAAGTGACGGGGAGCTCAATAGACATAATTGCCATTATTGGTCCGACGAGAATCCTCACTGGCATAGAAAAGTCAATCATCAAAGACGTTGGAGCCTTATGGTATGGTGTGGAATTGCAAATGGGTATTTAATTGCTCCTTACTTTTTGAAGTAAATGTTGATAGGAATACCTATTTACAGTTCATTAGAGATAAGTTACCAGTGATGATGGAAGATGTCGATTTAGAGACGCGACGAAGAACGTGGTTCCAGCACAATGGTGCACCAGCAAATTTTGGACGGATCGTACGAAATTTCTTGAATGAAAACTACAATGGTAGATAGATTGGACGAGGAGGTTCTATAAACTAGCCTGCTTGTTCACCTGATGACATCCCCGGATTTCTTTATGGGGCTACATAACAAATGTTATTTTTGAACAACCACCTACGACAAGATTAGACATGCAAGATCGCATTAGTCGAGCATGTGCTGCGATCCCAAGGCAAACTTTGCTTAACACCGTGCGCCATTTTAAAAGACGTTTGCTTTTGTGCCTTGAAGCAGAGGGACGTAACTCTAAACATTTGCTTCAACGTTAAATTAGTTATCGTATAACCAGTGAGAGGCGAGGGGACTCACTTTAATCTAGCACCCTAAATACTTAGTGACAAGGGGACTCACTTTAATTCAGCACCCCAAAGAAAACAGAACTTACTGCGTCCAGGTCCTTGTTTCTAGCAACTGGATCTGTTTGTCCAATCTATGAACCATTGTAATTTTCATTCAAAAATTCCACATAATCCATGTAAAATGTATTGGTGAACCATCATTCTGGCAACACAATCTTTGTCACTTGTCTAAATCGACATTTTTTATTAGTTCTGGTAACTGATCTCTAACAAACTGTCCATAAATATTCTTATTGATACTCATCAAAAATGTACATACCAATTACATATCCGTTAACGATTCTACATCATACCCATAAGGCTACAAGGTTGTAGTGATTTACTGTCCTACGCCAGTGAGGATTCTCGCCAATAAGTATAATTATGACTATTGCTTTCTTAGCCACTTTAAGATATAGTTTTATCCGAAAAAAAGCATAAAATTTAAATAATCAGAATCATTCTATATCATCTCTAAAGCCTATTTGTAAAAAATAATGTGACTTCAAAACGATAAAACTTTAACTTATGAAATAAAATTATGTGATAAGCATGTATTTAAGGACTTTGAGAATTCTCAGAAACGAAATAAAATAATGGATGGATTTGGCTACTGCTTGGTTACTGATAATATGAGAGTCTAGATAAATGATTACAAGAACAGTCAAAATAGGAGTATTGGTATTGACGTATTCGTGGTAATAACCTATAGAACCCATCTTCGCCAACGGATTAAATTTCGAGTGAAGAACGTGGATAAGCATAAAATTTGAGATTGATGGGGTAATGTTAGGTCGAAGAGGGGTTTTGGATTATTAATTCATTTTCCCTACAAGCCACGGTAATGCAGTGAAAATGCAAGAAACGGCTTAAGATATTCGACCTTGATTTTTGACCTCTTGGAGGTCAGAAAAAAGAGATTTGTTTAAAACAAATTTGATGTAGAATTTTTTGCTCTTTCCGGTTCCGGCATACAAAATAGAGGTTTCCATTTGAAAAAATAAAGTTGACCTTCAACTGACCTTGAAGGTCAACTCCAAGGTCAAGCTGAGGGTCACTGTTATCTGACCCCCTATGTCTTCTTCAACTTTTGTCTGAAACTTTTTTTCGTATCTTGCTTAGATTCTGATATATTTAAGTGGGAAAATTAAAATGACCCACCCAGTATATGGTAGCCCTTTCCGATTTTCACCTATTCCGTTTGATAACACATGGTCCGGCTGAGCAGCGCCTTAATTCTTACGAAGATACCAAAGATTGGATTGATACCTGGATATCGCTTTTCCGACGCGGAATTCATATACATACTGCTAGAAAGATGGGAGAAAGTGGTAATGATGAGCAGAATTTTAAGTAAAACGTTATTGTTCCTTATATTATAAATAAAGCTTTTATTTTGTAAAAGAAACAACGAGAACTTATTTAAGGTCCTAATATATATATATATAGTATATACAGGGTGCGTACGGTATTTGAGGACATGCATAAATGTGACTATAACTTCACGAATTTTTTTTTTGATTTTTTTCCTTTTTAGATAAGAAATGGCGGACTACAACATCACTCAAGAAATGAAGAGACATGCTGTCATCGTCGCTATATGTGCGAACCATACAGATTTAGAGATCTTTAATTTTCTTAATTGCGCCCGTTCATTCCTGCATGAGGTTCGCCGTGAATTGGAAGCATCAGGCGACGATACACAAACAGTTGCAAAACGCAAAAAGCACGAACAACGTTCTGACACTGTCCGCTCTTCAGAATTTTTAGAGCAAGTGAAAGCGATCATAGACAAGGACCCTTCAAAATCAATGAGGGTCCTTTCGAGTGAGCTCAATGTTTCTGAGCGCCTTATTCGTAGAGTTGTCCACGAAGACCTTCCGTATAAGTCTTACGTGATGCGCAGAGGACAGTTCAAGTCGGAACGAACACGAGAACAAAGAGTTCTCCGATCAAAACGTCTTTTAGACAAAATCAAACACCCTGAGGCGCCCAAAATGTTATGGCTTTTTCCCGACGAAAAAAATTTTGACCAAGATCAAAAGACTAATCGCAGAAATGACACATAACTATGTTCAAATCATACGAAGGTTCCTGTTGTTATGCACACAAAATTTCCAGCTACTTTTATGGTTCTAGGTGTTGTCAGCAACAAAGGACATGTTATGCCACCACACTTTTTTACTCAAGGACTTCGAGTGAACTCTGCTGCATACATCGAGGTTTTGGAGACGGTAGTGAAACCCTGGATAGACAATGTAAGCAGAGGCAGACCATACATTTTTCAACAAGACTTTGCTCCTTCACATAAGCGATGGCGACACAAGATTGGATGGCCGAAAATTTTCATAACCACATAACACCAAATCTATGGCCATCTAGCTCCTTAGACCTTAATCCTTTGGATTATTACGTATGAAGCGTAGTTGTGCGTGAGACCAATAAGAGTCCTCATAACACCACTTTTTCGCTGAAGACTGCTATTAATGCCGTTATGGCCAATATGAACAAGGAGCATTTTATTCGGGCATGTAATCGTTTCTGGACCCGGATCAAAGAGGTTATTGCTGCTAATGGCGATTTTATTGAATAACTTTATAGCCATATATTAATTTAACGTTGTATAAAAAATTCCTAAAATTTCATTAAATTTTATTAAAAATACAAGCTTATTAATTTTTCTCTCAAGTTGTCCTAAAATACCCTACGCACACTGTATATATATATATATATATATATACATATATATATATATATATATATATATATATATATATATACATATATACACAGTATTTCGGAAAAGTTCCTGAACTTTTAACTTAAAAAATCAAAAATTACATCTAAAAAAATTTATTCCAGTTAACTTTCAACATAGTCCCCTTCCCTAGATATACACTCATTTGAGCGCTCCATGAGTGATTCGAAGGCTCTCTGGTACTCTTCTAAAGTTATCGCTGTGAGACGCTCGGTGCAAGCCGCTTGAATGCTCGGTACATCTTCAAAAAATCGTCCTTTTAAGGCCATTTTTAGCTTGGGAAATAGGAAAAAGTCGGCTGGAGCCAGATCGGGCGAGTATGGGGCGTGATTGATGCGTGGGATCTGATTTTCGGCGAGATAACGCTTCACAATGTTCGAAGAATGAGCAGGCGCATTGTCATCCAGCAAACTCCACGATCCCGGTTCCTTGTACTCGGGCCTGATGTAATTAATCCGGCGCATCAGACGTTTTAACATCTCTACATAATACGCAGCATACATAGTGGTGTTTGGGGGCACAAATTCTTTGTGTACCAGGCCTTTGGAGTCAAAGTAAGCGATGAGCATCGTCTTTACCCGTGATTTTTGTTGGCGCACTTTTTGAGGCCTCGCACGGCCCGGACTGAGCCAAGCGGATGACTGGCGCTTCGTGAAAGGATCGTATTGAAAGCACCAAGTCTCGTCTCCAGTCACAATTGAGGATAAAAAGCCCGGAGTGGTGTCGCAAGTCTCGATAAAATCTTGACAACATTAGATGCGAGTTTCTTTCTGCTCTGGTGTGAGAAAGTGCGGAACAAATCGAGAGCAGACCTTCCTGCGGTTCATTTTTTCTTTTAAAATCAACGCGACGCTATCCTTGCTTATGTTTAGTTCGTCTGCCAACATTCTGAGAGACATGTGGCAATCCTGCTTTAGTAGCGCGCGCACGCGAGCCTCGTTTTTGTCGGTAACAGCTGTTGACGGCCGGCCGCTTCTCTCGTCATCTTCTAACGACTCTCAACCCTTCTTAAACCGACTAAACCACGTGTAAATAGTTGTACGCGACACTACACCTTGACCATAAGCCGAATCGATCATTTTTTTCGTTTTTGCGAAAGTTTTTTTAACTTTATAGCAGAAATTATTTGCGCCACGATGTTCAAATTTCTCATCTATCGTAGAGCTTGCACCGGGGTACTAAACACACGTTGACTCAAGCACGTCTATCTCGGTAACTAATGAACGGATACTGGTGAAAAAATTCTCAGACACTCCAGAGGGATGTAGCAACATAGTACCGGTGTCGTCTAAGAGGTGGCGCCACTCGTACAAGCGCTACAAAACAGGTTCGGGAACTTTTCCAACATACTGTGTATAACACATCGTTTAATAAGTCCCAAAACTAACCCAGAGATGGTGCTAGTAGCTTAAAACTGGCCACGTTTCCATATAGTGCGAACCTTTACATGAAACGTGTAAAAATTCCACGTCGATCAGATCACAGACAGCAGAGTTATCGAGGTTAATGTAAAGTTACTTTGTAATTTTTTTAAAAAATGGAAAAAAGCGAGTTTCGCGTGTTGATAAAACACTGTTTTTTAATAGGTAAAAACACCGTAGAAGCCCAGCAATGGCTTAAAAAACATTACCCGGACTCATCTCCATCCAAACCAACGATTGGTCGTTGGTATGCTGAGTTTAAACGTGGTCGTACGGATACAAACGATGCGGAACGTTCGGGTAGGCCATTGGAAGCCGTTACACAGGAAAATGTAAGTCAAGTGTTAAAAATTGTAATGAAAAATTGCAAAGTAAAGGTTTGTGAGATTGCAGAAATGAGACAGATATCATCTGGAAGCGTATTTACAATCCTTCATGAAAAATTGAGCATGAAAAAGGTTTTTTCCAAGTGGGTGCCGCGATTGCTTTCAGTGGAACAAAAACAGCAACGAGTCGACGATTCAGGGAGCTGTTTATCGCTATTTACTCGCAATAAAAAGGATTTCCTGCGTCGATATGTGACCATGGATGAAACATGGATACATCATTTCACTTCGGAGTCGAATCGGCAATCATCTGAGTGGTGCATGGCTGGCGAAAGCCGCCCAAAGCGTCCAAAAACGCAGCAGTCTGCTGGCAAAGTCATGGCGTCTGTTTTTTGGGATACACATGGCGTGATTTCCATTGACTACCTGGAAAAAGGTAAATCGATCAACAGTGATTATTATATTGACTTGTTGGTACGTTTGAAGGAGGAGATCGCAGCAAAACGACCGCACATAAAGAAGAAAAAAATCCTTTTTCACCAAGACAATGCACCATGCCACAAGCCCATGAAAGCAATCGCAAAATTGAACGAACCGGGCTTTGATTTGCTTCCCCGCCCCCCGTATTCGCCAGATTTAGCCCCCAGCGACTACTGGCTTTTTGCTGATCTCAAAAAAATGCTCCGCGGAAAGAAATTTTGCTTGAACGAGGAGGTCGTTTCCGAAACTAAAGCCAATTTTAAAGCAAAGGATAAATCCTTTTATAAACATGGTATAGAAATGTTGGAAAGGCGTTGTAAAGATTGTATCACTCTAAAAGGAGATTATATTGAATAATAAAAATGATTTTTAAAAAAGAATGTTGTTTTCGTTGTTAGTCTCGGGACTTATTGAACGATGTGTTATATATATATATATATATATATACAGGGTGAGCCATTATCAGTGACCTACTTAAATTTCTTCGTTGGTGAGCCAGATACAGAAAAATATTTCTGACAAAAGTTGTATAGTTCTGAAGGGGACATAAGATGGTACCATAGGTTTGACCTTGAAGAGTAATTTGAAGGTCACACGAAGGTTGTCTAAAATTTCTTAAATAGAATCTACTATTTCGTGTTACATGTTCTTGTAGATTATTACGGAAGCTTTCCAAAACACTATAATAAAATATTTTTTCATTATGTAATTTTTGAATTATGAAGCTCCAAAGCAGTACTTTGCAGTACTTTGACATAAAGTACAAAATATCTTGTACAATGTTATGTTATGGGTTGATGTTAAGTTGATCCTTAGGTATCATTCGAAAGTCAAATCAACTTTTTATCCAAATCTCTATAGTTGTGCACGGTATACAACAGGAATACGAATCACCTTACTTCTAACGCTATCCAGGAACAACGATGTGGACGTAGTAGAATTCTGTTCTCTTTGGAGTGCTTGATTAACGTGAGTCCCTTTACCTCTTACTATTATAACAATTATAATTATTAACCACGAAGCAAATGTTTGAAGTTGCCTTCATTGGCTTCAAGAAATAAATAGAATCGCCTCTGGAAACGTTGTACTGTTCTTAGCAAAGTTTCTCTTGGAATCGCTGTGCAAGCTCGACGAATCCCGTTCATCTCCTGTATGGCCAAATTATGTCACGCGCTTTTTAGACGAACGCGCGCGATCAAATAAAGAGCCAAAACGCACCGCGCGTGAGGGGTCAACTAGCTCGGCCGCCGGATACCAGAAGGGGGTTCGCGTTAACACTAGATGCGCCGCGCAGCGGCTAACAATTGCACTAGCTCCGCATATGTTATGAATAATTGTTGGTTAGAGAGAATTTCCGAGCGGCTCCGTTCAGATCGTTCCCCGCCGATCACAGGCTAGGGGAGTACGTATGAAAACATTTGTATGTAAACAAGCTTTTTTTGTAAAATTCGATCTTCATCTGTATGTAAACTTGCTTGACTATCCGCCTAATGAAATTGTTGATATTATAACGGTTTTAGGGGAATGTCATAACAATTTTGGTGCAGCGGCAAGTCGGTACGCTGAACGCTTTCCAATTAAGAGACACCCAATTCATAGGACAATATGTAGAGTAAGCGAAAGAGCTCACGGTGGACAACGTTGTTGGCCAACGCAGGCGCCACGAATACGACGAAAATGATGCTCACGCTGTGACTATCCTAGCTGTTATTCATCTTGACCTTCATATTAGCAGTCGCCAAATTGAAAAAGAAATGGGTATACCACAAAGAACGGTTTTAAGAATTCTAAATGTTCTTAGATATCATGCCTACCGCGTAACTTTGATTCAAGAGTTAAGGCCACATCATATTCAAATACGTATTGAATTTTGCCAATCGGCTTTAAGAATGATAGCAAACGATCCTAATTTTTTTAGATTTGTACTTTTTTCTGATGAGGCTAAATTTTGTAGTGATGGACAACTTAATAGGCACAATTCTCATTATTAGTCAAATCAAAATCCCCAGTGGCTCATCTGTAGACCATCAAAATCGATGGAGCCTTATGGTATAGTGTGGCATCGTCAATGGTTATTTCATTGACCCTTATTTTTTTGAGAGAAATTTTGATAGAGATAGCTATTTGGAGTTGCTAAGAGATCGGTTGCCAGAATTGTTAGAAGATGTTCCTTTAGCTACAAGACAAAAAATGTGGCTCCAGCAAGATAGTGCAGCACCACATTTTGCACGAATAGTACAAGACTTCTTAAATTATAACTACAATGAGAAATGAATCGGACGAGGAGGTCCAGTTAACTGGCCTTCTTGCTCACCAGATCTCACATCTACAGATTTTTATTTATAAGGCTACTTAAAAAATGTTGTTTTTGCAGAACGACCAACAACTAAAGCAAACATGAAAAAGACCGTATTCGTCGAGCTTGCGCAGCGATCCCAAGAGAAACTTTACTAAGAACTGTGCAACATTTCCAGAGGCGATTACATTTATGCCTTAAAGCCAATGGAGGTAACTTTGAACATTTGCTTCGTGGTTAGTAATTATGATTGTTATAATAGTGAGAGGCAAGGGGACTCACGGTAAACAAGCACCCCAAATGTGAGAGGCAAAAGGGACTTACAGTAAACAAGCACCCCAAAGGAAACAGAACTTACTACGTTCACGCCGTTGTTTCTAGGTAATGCTAAAAGTAAGATAAACGCATTTAAACAAACAGTACGACAAAGTACTGCTTTGAAGCCTTATAATTTGAAAATTACTGAATGAAAAAATATTCTATTATAGTGTTTTGGAAAGCTCTCAAGATAACCTACAAGAATATGTAACAAGAAATAGTAGGTTCCATTTAAGAAATTTAAGATAACATTCATGTGACCTTTAAATTACTCTTCAAGGTCAAACCAATGGTATCATCTTATGACCCCCTCAAAACTATACAACTTTTGTCGATAACATTTATCTGCATCTGGCTTACCAACGGATAAATTTAGGTGGGTGATTAAAAATGGCTCACCCTGTATATATACAAGTATATATATATGATTTAAATTTTGAACCGCTTACAACTTCAGCATGACGTGAAAACCAAAATTCATTATAGTTTTCCTTAAGGCATTTGAATTAGTAATTATTCGTAGGAAACAAAATTTTTTGCATAAGAGCCTATGTTTATTTATCGACATAATACTGTATGTACATTAACGTTCATACCTAACACGAATTTAAGTCAGCTATCTTTAAAAAATAACTAAGAAGATGAAAATAAAATTTAAAAAAATAATAAATTAACATACCTTAAAACTGAACTAAAGTTTAATTACTTTTTTAATAGCTTGGAATTAGTTAAAGGGAACAGTTGTTCAAACTTTATTACCGTGCATTTTCAAAAATAATTTTGTTTTTCAAAAGGCTTCCAACAATAAATTAATGTAATTGTAAAGAACATGCCAAAGCTTGTTTTTATTTTAAAACTGTGGTTCTTTGTGCTGTGGTTGCGTTAAAATTGTTTTTGTTAACGACGTTTAGTATTATTGGATAAATTGTGATAAAATTTCGTGATAAATTGTTGTAGAGCTATATCTTACATTGCTAATACTGAAAGTGTTTTTTTGCTTTTTAAATAGAATGTTTATTTTTTCTGCTAAATATTCCAGACTGTTCGCTATTGGTCATATTTATCGGGGTCTTGTCTTCATCAGCTGGACCAAAATCGTGCTCTAGCATTCTATATGCTATTATACAATCATTCTAATCTGTCTATTTATTTGCTTTAATTTTATTGTTAACGACAGTAAAATTCAGGCTTAAAACTATCAGTCATATGAGTAAAACTACAACAATAATAAAAATACAATAAAATACAAATAAAATAAATAAAGTCAGAATGTAAAACTACCCAATCATAGAATAAATACAGCCTCTTCCCGCTCATTGATTCCTTAAGTACATTCATACTGTTTAAAGTGTTTAGGAGATTTCTCAAAATAAATAAATAAATTAACACAAATAAATAAAACACCTGTAATTGAGTTCGTAGTTATATTCTCTTGACTGCTTGTTGAAACTTAGTGAAGGAAAGATACTACGTATTTCAGCAGAGAGAAAGTTCCATTAATGCGTATCTTATTCTTGAAAAAATGCTTATCAGTCTCAGTATGTATTAGAAAAGCGACGAGTTCCTTTGTTTTATTTCTATGGAGGTCACTGGATATACAGGGTGTCACACAAGTTTCGGAACGGCTCTATATTTCCTAAGGTGGGGTATTTAGGAAAATGGTCAAGGTCAATCCTAAAGTAACTCTCGACGAGGAATTCAATGGTAACCTCTATTTTGACCTTAACGATGTTCTTCAAGGTCATTTCAAGGTCAGGTCATGTTTTTTAAATAGCAACTTCCTTTTTTGATATTGGCAATTGAAAAAGCGGAAAATTTTACGTTCGAATATGTACTTTTTTCATAAGAACACGTTAATCTTGAAGGTCAGTTAAAGCCATTTGAACATGAACAAGGTCTAGTTATCTTTTAGCATAGGAACTCCCCAATTTTTTATTAAACCGATGCATTAAAATTAGTAAGGTTTATGAAGTGTTGACTGTAGGCGTGACCTTGACGATATCCTTCAAATTCCTTCGAAGTTATTTCAAGCTCTACTTATTTTTTAATAAGAATTCCTTTTTTTGATATTGGCAATCGAAAGAACGGGAAATTTTACGTTCAAATATGTACTTACGTCATTGGGACACGTTGACCTTGAATGTCAGACAAGAGCATTTAACGTAGGATAAGTTTTCTATTTTTCAACTATCTTAGTCATGACCTTTAAAGTCATTTTGACGTTAAGTATTTTTTATTTCCTTTTAATATTAGCCGGAATCAAAAATTTTGATGTAGTAAAAAGTGTTCCCTTCGCCTGTACTTAATTTGCGTCAGTCCTTTTGGATTTCGGAATACTTGATTATCTATTATCTTTAAAATCTGTGTCCTTATTATTAAGAGCCTTTATTATTTATTACCATTGAATTTAATTCATCTTTAATTTATCTTTATCATCATTAAATTCAATGCAGGTCGAATTACGTTTGAGAATAGTAGTATTTTCAACTTTTTTTTTCAACTTTAAATTTCATTATCAATTAGAATCTTATCTCCTTTTAGATTACCTTGATTAATGTTTGTCAATTCACTTTGGATTGATTAGGAAGTGTTTTATTCGTTGATTACAAATAATTCGATTTAGTTCCTATTTTGCATTATTATTATTTCTTTTTTAAAAAGTTTTTTGCTTTTCTAATTAATAGTTTTTATTCTATAAGTAACTGACTAATTCAAGACATAATTTTTTTCTTTTTGCCAAATATTGCAACTTATAAATAACTTGTTCATCACGATTTACTTTGTAGCTTAATTCTTATAAAATACTATGGCGCATGTTAAACATTCAGAGTGAGAGAGAGTATCTTTATTAATGATGCGGGTTTGGGGTGATCGAGTACAATCTTATGATCGATTTATTCTGAAAGGTAATTCGACCTGCATTGAATTTAATGATAATAAAGATAAATTAAAGATGAATTAAATTTAATGATAATAAATATTAAAGGCACTAAATAATAAAGACACAGATTTTAAAGATGATAGACAATCAAGCATTCTGAAATCCGAAAGGACTCACGCAAATCAAGTCACTTTTTACTACATCAAAGTTTTTGATCCCAGGTAATATTAAAAGTAACTAAAAAATAGTTATCCTCAAAATGAATTTTAAGGTCATGACTAAGATAATCGAAAAATAGAAAGCTTATCCTACGTTAAATGCTCTTGTCTGACATTTAAGGTCAACGTGTCCTTATGACCTAAGTACATATTTGAACGTAAAATTTCCAAACTATGGAATTTCGAAACTATGGATTTGAGTAAAAATTGTTTTGAAACAAAATTGTTTCAAATCAGTGACACGATACCTTCAAATTTTTTCAGAATTTTCAAATGGAATTTTGAATTTTTGAAAAAGAAAAAGAATGAAGTTTTTTAAAAGTCGTCTAAAAAATCGGAAAAAATTTGAGAGTATTATTTGACTGATTTTGAGATATTTCTATTCTTATAAAATTTTTTCCGAAGACAATAGTTTCCGAGAAAAAAATTGAAGTTAAAAAAAAACGTTTCCAAGCCAGCAAATAAAATCGCAGTTGCCCAGTCCTCACCGCGGAAAGTTAAACGCAACAAGAAGACCTTCTTTTTCTCACAACTTTATGCATTTTGTGACATAGAATCCGTCATAGGTCGTCGACAAAGAATGTAAGTGTTTACATTCTTGCGCGACCGTCTCCAGGTTGCCAGCTTGTGTAAGCCTGTTTAGCCGCGAAAATGCGGATTTTCAAAAGCCGGCAACGTTCGAAAATCACGCGATTTTCGAACTTGCGGCGACGATCGGCGAGGAATTTTGAGAGCTGCGAGGGAAAGGGAGAGGAGAGCGAGCGTAATGGGCAGTTACGCGGTGCTCTCCTGCGAGTCAGTTACTCTGTGCTCTCCTGCTAGTGAGTTTTCGCTGCGTGTTCCCGTGAAGACGAAGAGATAAGTCCCGCAGTGAACATAGTTTTGTTCCTTTTGATAAGAGTGAGCGTCGCGTGTGAAGCCAGGGGTAAAGGTGTGCGAGAAGAGAGAGAGAGAGAGAGAGAGAGAGAGAGAGAGAGAGAGAGAGAGTAAGGAAGAAGTCGAGAGAGCAGTGCGAAGAAGGAGAGCGAAGACGAAGAAGTGCAGCGAGGAAGTAAGCCGTGGGACCAGAAGATCAAGTTCAGCGGGAGGCGACTAGAGATTGCAACCGCGACATTGCAACGCCTTTCCAACATTTTTATACCATGTTTATAGAAGGATTTATCCTTAGCTTCAAAATAGGCTTCAGTTTTGGAAATGACCTCATTCGAGCAAAATTTTTTTCCCTAGAGCATTTTTTTGAGATCAGCAAAGAGCCAGTAGTCGCTGGGGGCTAAATCTGGCGAATACGGGGGGTGGGGAAGCAAATCAAAGCCCAATTCGTTCAATTTTGCCATTGTTTTCATGGACTTGTGGCATGGTGCATTGTCTTGGTAAAAAAGGATTTTTTTCTTCTTCATGTGCAGTCGTTTTGCTGCGATCTCCTCCTTCAAACGTACCAACAAGTCAATATAATAATCACTGTTGATCAATTTACCTTTTTCCAGGTAGTCAATGAAAATCACGCCATGTGTATCCCAAAAATCTTTGCCAGCAGACTGCTGCGTTTTTGGACGCTTTGGGCGGCTTTCGCCAGCCATGCGCCACTCAGATGATTGCCGATTCGACTCCGAAGTGAAATGATGTATCCATGTTTCATCCATGGTCACCTATCGACGCAGGAAATCCTTTTTATTGCGAGTAGATAGCGATAAACAGCTCCCTGAATCGTCGACTCGTTGCTGTTTTTGTTCCACTGAAAGCAATCGCGGCACTCACTCGGAAAAAACCTTTTTCATGCTCAATTTTTCATGAAGGATTGTAAATACGCTTCTAGATGATATCTGTGTCATTTCTGCAATCTCACGGACCTTCACTTTGCGATTTTTCATTACAATTTTTAACACTTTACTCACATTTTCCTGTGTAACGGCTTCTAATGGCCTACCCGTACGTTCCGCATCGTTTGTGTCCGTACGACCACGTTTAAACTAAGCATACCAACGACAAATTGTTGGTTTGGATGGAGAGGAGTCCGGGTAATGTTTTTCAAGCCATTGCTGGGCTCCTACGGTGTTTTACCCATTAAAAAACAATGTTTTATCAACACGCAAAACTCGCTTTTTTCCATTTTTCAAACAAATTACAAAGTGACTTTACTCTAACCTCGATAACTGCTGTCTGTGATCCGATCGACGTGAAATTTTTACACGTTTCATGTAAAGGTTCGCACTCTATGGAAACGTGGCCAGTTTGGTACAACTAGCACCATCTCTGGGTTAGTCTCGAGACTTATAGAACGATGTGTTACGTCACAATTTGTAACTCATATGAATGTACATATTGTCATTTTACAAGCATTTGTAGGATTTGACGTAATTTTCTGGGTGAGATTACGATATCTTAGGCCCCTCAATAACCCATAATATACTAAGAAACAACAGTCAAATTGAAGGGCCTGAGATATCGTCATCTCCCCATTTTCTGAAATAAGCAGCTCATTGTGTAGCATATTGCTGCCGAATTCCGATAAATATTTTTGCATCGGTGATATTTGCATTCTCAAAAGCGTAGTTTTTCGTGGTGAATTTTTATTTTGATTTTTTATTTTTATTTTCTTTATCCTCCGAAATTATATGATAATTATAAGTTTATTGCCGTTTGTAATATGAACTTCTAACTTTACACATAAATTGATTAATATCCAACTACAATTGGTATTACAACCACAAAGATTATTAACATTATGAATTTGGTTTCTACTATAATTAAAAATGTTAAGTCCACCACAAGTAAAAAAAACCAAAACGAGTTAGTAAAGAAGCCGTAGAGATTCAAACACGTCAAAATAGTGAAAAACATACAATTTATATTCCTTCTTTATGCAATTCTGAAAGCTTTGGTTCTGAATCTAATTTAGATTCAGAAGGTTGTTCAAATAATATTAGAGAAACTATGAATATATTCTATAGACAAGTTTTAGACAGTTATGAAGAGAATTAATCGAAAGTAAAACCACACCCCACTTATAAATAGGTAAAGGGAGAATAGGAACACGATGGAGAGTTTAAAAATAAATGTTTGCTTTCTGATTCTACTAAAAGTTATTTACGAAGTTAGTCGTCAGTTCAGTTATTTGAATTATTTTTTTCTAGCAACTTAGAAAAGTATATACACAGTATGTCGCAAAGGTTCCCCAACTTTTGAAATAAAAAATCGAAAATTACATCTAAAGAAATTTATTCCAGTTAACTTTTAACATAGTCCCCTTCCCTAAATATACACTCATTTGAGCGCTCCATGAGTGATTCGAAGGCTCTTTGGTACTCCTCTGAAGTTATCGCTGTGAGACGCTTGGTGCAAGCCGCTTGAATGCTCGGTACATCTTCAAAAAATCGTCCTTTCAAGGCCATTTTTAGCTTGGGAAATAGGAAAAAGTCGGCTGGAGCCAGATCTGGCGAGTATGAGGCGTGATTGATGCGTGAGATCTGATTTTCGGCGAGATAACGCTTCACAATGTTCGAAGAATGAGCAGGCGCATTGTCATCCAGCAAACTTTACGATCCCGGTTCCTTGTACTCGGGCCTGATGCAATTAATCCGGCGTTACAGACGTTTTAACACCTCTATGTTATACACAGCATTTACGGTGGTGTTTGGGGGCACAAATTCTTTGTGTATTAGGCCTTTGGAGTTGAAGTAAGCGATGAGCATCGTCTTTACCCGTGATTTTTGTTGGCGCACTTTTTGAGGCCTCGCACGGCCCGGACTGAGCCAAGCGGATGACTGGCGCTTCGTGGAAGAATCGTATTGAAAGCACCAAGTCTCGTCTCCAGTCACAATTGAGGTTAGAAAGCCCAGAATGGTGTCGCAAGTCTCGATAAAATCTTGACAACATTGGATGCGAGTTTCTTTCTGCTCTGGTGTGAGAAAGTGCGGAACAAATCGAGAGCAGACCTCCCTGCGGTTCATTTTTTCTTTCAAAATCAACGCGACGCTATCCTTGCTCATGTTTAGTTCGTCTGCCAACATTCTGAGAGACATGTGGCAATCCTGCTTCAGTAGCGCGCGCACGCGAGCCTCGTTTTCATCGGTAACAGCTGTTGACGGCCGGCCGCTTCTCTCGTCATCTTCTAACGACTCTCTACCCTTCTTGAACCGACTGAACCACGTGTAAACAGTTGTACGCGACACTACACCTTCACCGTAAGCCGAGTCGATCATTTTTTTCGTTTCCGCGAAAGTTTTTTTAAGTTTATAGCAGAATTAAATTGCGCCACGATGTTCAAATTTCTCATCCATCGTAGAGCTTGCACCGGGGTACTAAACACACGTTTACTCACGCACGTCTATCTCGGCAACTAATGAACAGATACTGGTGAAAAAATTCTTAGACACTCCAGACGGATGTAACAACATAGTACCGGCGTCGTCCAAGAGGTGGCGCCACTCGTACAAGCGCTACAAAATAAGTTCGGGAACTTTTCCGACATACTGTGTATTAGAAAGTACTGAATGTAATGTCCTGTCTTATTACTAATGGGCAGTTAGATGTATTCTTGAGAATTATCATTATATTTACTTTTAATGAACAAAAATCAGAAAGAGATTATTGGTCTTCTAATGAATTACTAAGATGTAGTCCAAAACATCAGCAATGAGTCGAGATGATTACTTAAAAATAAAACGAAACATAAAGCTGTATGAGTTGCAAGATAAAAATGACAATAAAAGGACTTGAAAAATAAGGAAGGTTCTTAAAATTTGTAGGAAAAAGGTTGCACCATTCTGTTTCTTTGCTACGACTTTATCTGTGGACGAAATTATGGTGAAATTCTATGAAAAAGCTTCAAAGCTTCATACCAAATAAACCAGACCGATTTGGGTTGAAAATGTGGGCGATTAGTAACGTCGATAAATATTCATTCGACTGTGATATCTATTGTAGCAAGGGATCAAATATTTATTCTACATGTAATGAAATGAAACTAGTTAAATGTGCTGTAGGAAGTCGCGTTTTCTTGTTGATGGTTCAAAAGTTGCTTGCCTCAGTTGGTCTTAGGAAAATAGACATGTATCGACGGTACTTTGATAATTATTTTTGCAGTCCCCTCTTACTTGTTCATTTAAAAAATATTGGTCTCAGAGCAACAGGTACTGTGAGGCCAGATAGAGTCAAGGTTAAAAATATTCTTCCAAAGAAAGTAGAACGAGAAACATATATTGTTCACATAAAACAAATAGCGGTATGGATTTTATTACATTTATGGATTCAAGGCCTGTTTCGATTCTTTCTTTAGCATCTAGGGTCACTTCTTTACACGAGATACGATGATTTTCTTTACAAAATCGCTCTAAAGTAGGTTTATAGTACTTATTCCCAAGGTTGCCAAACAGCACAATAATTATATGGGTGTAGTTGATCAACATGATGCACACTGCAGCAATTACTTCCTCACATCAGAATAAAAAAATAGACGAGGCCAATATTACTTACAATTGATTCAATCATCAATTACCAATGCGACAATTCTTAGTAATTTAGTACATGCTAATGAAGTAGGAACTGAAAAATTGTCTTAAAACTTGCAGAATACTATCTTGCTAAATCTAAATTCACAAAAATATGCGAAAGAGTGAATGTTGTAGAGAAAAGAAATTGTAAAAATTTAAAAAAATGTAACGCAAGAACGCAAAAAATGTGCAAAAATTTTAATGTTTACTTGTGTTTATCCTGCTTTCCTATTTTTCACAAGTCATAATATAACATTTATATTGGGTGTACAACTTTGCTTCCGCCGTTTTTTTCCGAAATTCGAGGCTTTATTGTAAAAAACTGGTTATACATTTATGATTCAAAGTATTGTCCATCGCTGGCCACTACTTTCTCCCACCTTTCGGGCAGCATACGAATCCCGCGTTGAAAAAACTGGTCATCTTTTAAATCGATCCACGAATCAATCAAATTTTTAACTTCTTCATAAGACCGGAAGTGCTGGTCAGCCAGGCCGTGTGCCATTGATCAAAACAAGTGATACTCCTAGGGAGCAACGTCCGGAGAATACGGCGGGTGGGGTAGGACTTCCCATTTCAAAGTTTCCAAGTATGTCTTGACCACTTTCACAACATGGGGTCGAGCATTGTCATGCTGTAAAATCACTTTATCATGTCTCTCGTTGTAGATTTACAGGTTTGGAATACATAAAAAAATCTAAAAGCAAAAAAAACTTGAAGAGAAAAATATTTTTTATTAAGAAATTACGTTTTTTTTTTTTTAATTTTCAATTTTTCCATAGTAGAACTCATTTTAGCAACTTGCAGTTGTTACTATTAGAAAAAGCACTTTTTAAAACAGGAAATGGTAGTTCCCAAATTTTTTCCAATGAAATTCATCACTCAGTGACACCTTGGAATTGGTTACCGAAAAACGTCCGTTTAGGCGCTAATGGATTAAAAAAGCCAAAAGTATATAAATTTACTATTTGAACTTAAAAATCTTAATAACAGATTGAATTTTCAAAAAATAAATTAAGTAGAACTACTCATCACTAATTTAGATAGTCGAATTTAATCGCCATGTCAATATAATCGGCAATCAAACTGGTAATTTTTCACTCTTGACAAAATATGCAACAGTTGATTTGAATTCAATTTAAATTTGTAGACCATAAATGACACAAATATCTAAAACATTTTTGATTATTGAATGATTCTAGAATGAGCGCAGTAATCATTAGATTCTTTCTTTAAGACAAAGTTATTATAAATGTTAAAATAAAATAATTATTTTACGAAAGGGTTTTCATTTATTTACCTCAACTTCAAAGGTTCGTCCAGGGATAGTAAATATTGGAGCTTCAAAAAAATACTGTGAAAATTTTACAGCATCTAAAGTTGCACTAGTTACAATTAACTTTAAATCTAATCTTCTTCCTACAGCTTGTTTTAACAATCCAAATAAAACATCGGTATGAATGGTACGTTCGTGAGCTTCATCTAGCATAATTACAGAATAAGTTTTTAAATCGAGATCCATTAAGCATTCGCGTAACAGCATACCATCCGTCATATACCTAAATAATTAATAATAAATATTTCATAATATTCCTATACTTACAAGTAAAATAGTATTAGATAATAAATATTATAATTATAACTAGTAATTTTAACTAGAATAATGCATAATAAAACTGTATTATGAAAATTATGAACAAAACGTTTCAGTGATCAGATATTTATTGTTATTGCATTGTAGTCTTTATTATTTTAGAAATAAGTTCATTAATCTATAAATTAAAGTTAATTTGATAACTGTTTCAAAAAAACATTTTAGCTGATATTTTCCGTTATTAATTATTCTAAATATGAAAAATTTACCATTTGCAATTAAAAAAAATTATAAAACTGAAATATTTTAAAAATATTGAAAAAAAAATTACTAGCATTTCTTCTAAACATGCATTGAAAATAATATGTTCTTATGTGTCACAATTTGAGTAGAAAAAAATAAATAATTTTATATTGTTAAATAATTAATATATTGTAATTAAAATTCTATATCTAATTGATTGCTGCAAAACGTGTAAACAATAATAAGTAAATGAAGTGTTTATCCAATAAAACTCGGAGTTATAAAATTTATATTGGCCATGTACCTTATATTTCCTTAAAGGAGTAATTGATTATTAGCACGTAAAACAAAGTTTTATATTTTCTTTCACGTTTTTATCTGTTTATCATATTATATTTGCTTTCTTTTAGAAAATGTCGAGACCTTCAATAGAGACGTCTAATTGTAACTCTCAAAACAATTCCTTGCATTTATTTTTCACACAGTTTAATAATCTCTAATAGTCAGGGTGTTAGGCATATTTTAAATACTGTAATATCTTATAAAAACGTTACGTTCCTGATTATTTGATATTAATGATGCAACATGTAACATAATAAGAAAACTAATTGATAACAATTATTTTAGAGCAATAATAAAAGGAGGAAAGTTTTTCGAGTGTAAATTTTGTCTGTCATGTTTGATAGTTATCACTTCTTGCAGAAATAACTATTAAATCATTAGTGCTCAAAGTATTTCAATTATTACTAGCTCAATATTTTCTATGACCACCCAAATGATAGAAGATAGTTTGTAATTAGAAATTTGTAAAAAGATTTTGACACTTGAGTTTCAGTTAACATTTTTATTAATTCAGTTTCCATGATGAAATGACTTTCAAATTGAGCCTTCAATGACCTTGACCTTACAATCAAAATCTTATCTGTCATCATAATGTATTCTTCATTTAATTTCTGAAGAAAGAAGATTTTAAAACTATTTTTATACGCCAATTTCCTATTTTTTTTTTTTTATTTCCGAGGTAAAAATAAAAAATTTCCCTTTAAAAAGTCAGTTTAACCTTGCAGCAATCTTAGAAGTTATAGTAAAAATAAAACTTTAGATTACTAGTAGTTAATAAAAAGAAATCCTACAACTTTTATTTAAAACCTTTTTTACACAACTCGATCTTTCTAAGTTTTAGAGTTTACCTCTACTACGGTCAACCACAAGATCAAACGAAAGAATACAAAAGGTCATATTTATTAGAAAAATTTATCGTTCTTCTATTTCCCGATTCAAAAGTAGGTTCCCATTTAAATTTTTAAAGTTGACCTTCGAATGACCTTGAAGATCACATTCGAAGTCAAGTTTATGGTTACTTTTTTCTGACCTCTTTCTAACCTTACAACTTTTGTTTCAAATTTTTTTGCCGTATCTCCTTCGCCTTAAGAAAAAATTGCGCTCATAAATTAAAGTGACTTATCCTATACAATAGAAAATATTTTTTTGAAGTCATACTTAATCAATATTGAATTTCGATGAAAATTGTGGACTCGAAACAGCTGTCCGAAAAGTTAATACGGAGTACTAATGAGTTTCATTGATCTGGGAAAACCTAATTACCTTTAATAGTTATAAAGCCGGAATTAAGTAACTTATAGTAAGCTGCTTAAACAATGATTGCATAAACAAGCTATCGGCAAAAAATATTAATTTTTTTTTTTTTACCATTTTCAGAAAAAAAAAGAATTATGTTGCCAAAAGAAAGCATAACTTAAATAAGTATTTTCTCATAATAAAATTTAAGGTACTTAACAACGGCAATAAGCCAATCTTTCATAATTTGACTAGCTGAAGAAAGCCAAGGTGAGTTTATTAGCCAATAAAGCCATAGTGACCGTATTTTAGTAAGCTTATAGTATAATTTATATTAATTATTTTCAGAGGTAAAGAACAATTATCAAGTCTTGGTTGTCTTATAGTTGGGGCTTTTGTCTAGATTTTTCCCTGTTCCTTTCTGGCTGACTAACTTTCCATTATGCAATCAACTTCAGACTGGTATAGATCGTAGACCCGATGCCTGAACTTAGAATATCACTTGCAACGATATTATTTTCGACCCACAAAATTCAAAATAGCGTCGTCCAATACTAAATTTTTAGGATTTCTTAGAGGTGAACAACTGAATTTTTAGAAAAAAAAAAAAGTCATACGAATAAAAAATATTTAGAATTAACCAAGGAATTTGATAAAATTTTTGTAAAAAATTTTTTGATAGAAAATTTTTTAAAAAATTCTGTAACATCGGTGTTACATTTCCGTCAACAAAATTACGTTGAGTACTTTTCTTTTATCCTTGAGTGACTAAGCACCGAAGCTTATGGGCGCGGGACGGCTGAAGTTTGGATTATGAGATTTCGTAAAGAGTGAGTGTGCGTTTCAGGATTGAGCAGATGCAAGAGGCTCTATTCTAAAAATGGAACCAGCCACGAGCCCTGCGCTGGAGAAGGTCCTAGCGAGCGCATATCAAAGGTAGAGGAAAGATCGGCCACTTTTCAGCAAAAAATTTCTTCAGAGGAAAAAAAAGTATAATTTGTAAAAAAAAGGAAACGAGAAAAAGCATAATTTCAAGTAAACTTACTTTATCTCGTAAAGGCGTAGAAGACCCCCTCTCCCCCTCTCTCCCTCTCCCTCTCTCCTTCCCTCCCTCTCCCCCTCACCCTCTCTCTCTCCCACTCCCTTTCCTTCTCCTTCTATCCTCCTTCTTCTATATAATTATTTTCGATTAATAAAACTTTAATAAATAATAAACTTAAAAAATATAAATATATTTGGTTAATTTTAAATAAATTATAACAAACTTAAATAAGTAATATTATAATATAAATATTTCCGATTAATTTAATTTGAATAAATAAAAAAACTTAACAAATATATATATACTTGTTTAATTTTGAATAAATTATAACTAAATTATATAATGCTAAGCAGATAAGAGGGGGAAGAAGAATAAGAAAAATAAAAAAAAATTTAAAAAATGACGGCGTGCATAACGACGTTACACCCTCCTGCTTCAACGGTTGCTAAGATGATTATGGTATCAATTGGCAAGCGCATTCCAGTACCAGAAATGGTGGTGGCGCATCCCAGACACACCTACGCGGGGATCTTCTAGTGTGTATAGAAAAAAAACCTGTGGATAATGATACTGACGTCGATTGTGTGGTGATCGGGTCTTGGCTTACATGCGTTACTGCTAGATTTGATGATTGCATCTTTCAATTATAGCTGTTTTCTTATTGTCTGAGTGGTTGAATTTGGATGGTGGTGCAATCACGATGAATAATTTAGCTATAGAATTCCAAAAGGCTGCGAGCAGGTGCACCGAACAACCATACATCCTATGGAGTAGGAATTGATTAACGATAGTCCATACGATCATCTTCACTGCTTGTATTACATTAGGATTGGAATGATTGCGGCGCTTACTGTACCGGAACTCAAAAACTTTTTCCATGCCGTTGTCCATGCTGAGTCCAAAACTTTATCTATGGCGTCTTCGTTTACAAGTTTAGCAATACTGCCTACATTGCCGAATAAATCCTGGCCATGGATTTCCCTGGCCACTTCATTTAGTATACAAGGTTTCTCAATTGCGAATAGGATCCTTTTTTGCAATTGTTCTAAGTCGTGTTGAGTGTAAACCCCACTTGTTGCAAGGGAAGAAGGATTTGCATACTTCCAAGTCATCTTTGTGAATGGTTTTAGAACTAGAGGTGGCTTGCCACCCTTTCGTTGTGGCATAATTTTCATCCATTCCTCGTCGACCCTGAAAAAGATTGGTAATATGGCGTTACACGATATCCAGGTACCATTCGACTTCAAGATGTAAGTTTTTGGGGTAAAAAATTGTGTCCCGTTGTTCCAAAAAATTTCTGGTTCTAACACATCGTTCAATAAGTCCCAAAACTAACCCAGAGATGGTGCTAGTAGTACCAAACTGGCCACGTTTCCATAGAGTGCGAATCTTTACATAAAACGTGTAAAAATTTCACGTCGATCGGATCACAGACAGCAGAGTTATCGAGGTTAGAGTAAAGTCACTTTGTAATTTGTTTTAAAAATGGAAAAAAGCGAGTTTCACGTGTTGATAGAACATTGTTTTTTAATAGGTAAAAACACCGTGAAAGCCCAGCAATGGCTTGAAAAACATTACCCGGACTCCTCTCTATCCAAACCAACGATTTGTCGTTGGTATGCTGAGTTTAAACGTGGTCGTACGGACACAAACGATGCGGAACGTTCGGGTAGGCCATTAAAAGCCGTTACACAGAAAAATGTGAGTGGAGTGATAAAAATTGTAATAAAAAATCGCAAAGTTAAGGTCCGTGAGATTGCAGAAATGACACAGATATCATCTGGAAGCGTATTTACAATCCTTCATGAAAAATTGAGCATGAAAAAGGTTTTTTCCGAGTGGGTGCCGCGATTGCTTTCAGTGGAACAAAAACAGCAACAAGTCGACGATTCAGAGAGCTGTTTATCGCTATTTACTCGCAATAAAAAGGATTTCCTGCTTTAATACGTGACCATGGATGAAACATGGATACATCATTTCACTCTGGAGTCGAATCGGCAATCATCTGAGTGGCGCATGGCTGGCAAAAGCCGCCCAAAACGTCCAAAAACGCAGCAGTCTGCTGGCAAAGTCATGGCGTCTGATTTTTGGGATACACATGGCGTGATTTTCATTGACTACCTGGAAAAAGGTAAATCGATTAACAGTGATTATTATATTGACTTGTTGGTACGTTTGAAGGAGGAGATCGCAGCAAAACGACCGCACATGAAGAAGAAAATCCTTTTTCACCAAGACAATGCACCATGCCACAAGTCCATGAAAACAATTGCAAAATTGAACGAATTGGGCTTCGATTTGCTTCCCTACCCCCCGTATTCGCCAGATTTAGCCCCCAGCGACTACTGGCTCTTTGCTGATCTCAAAAAAATGCTCCAGGGAAAAAAATTTGGCTCGAATGAGGAGGTCATTGCCGAAACTGAAGCCTATTTTGAAGCAAAGAATAAATCCTTCTATAAACATGGTATAGAAATGTTGGAAAGGCGTTGGAAAGATTGTATCACTCTAAAAGGAGATTATATTGATAAATAAAACTGATTTTTGAAAAAAAATGTTGTTTTCGTTGTTAGTCTCGGGACTTATTGAACAATGTGTTATCTTGTAATAGAGCATGTTCACCATAAGCTTCTCGTAGTAACCGAACGGATTTAGCAGCAGTTTTCTTCAAATAAAATGATGACAAAAAATTAATGCTGTCCGCAAATACTCTCTGTTTGGTATAAATTTTGACATACTAAACACAACAATACAACACGATGCAGACACTTTTTTAGTCTACGAGGTCTGGCTATTAAATAACGAGACTGCGCGCCTAAAGGGCTCCGTAGAGGAGTGGGGAAAAAAACGAGTAGTGCGTTGGGTATCTAGATATCTTGTCTATGCACGTACCAAAACACGTTCTCGTCACTATTATTGTATTTGTGCAGTAGCGGTTTGAAACGAACGTGTTTTTTTCTCGTGCCGAAAATCATGTGTGACCAAAAACAGGAGCAACGTATCAATCTCAAATTTCTCGTTAAATTAAAAAAAAACTCCGACTAAGTGCTGTAAATTGTTGCAAGAGGCCTATGGGGACAATTTTCTATTTCGTGCGCGTGTTTTTTAATGGTGTGAGCGCTTCAGTGAAGGCCGAGTGAGCACTGAAGATGACCAACGCCCAGGTCGCCCTGTTACTGTTTCAACTCCGGAAACAGTGACCAAAATCAACCAAATTGTGCGTGCAGATCGTCGAATGAGCATCCGGATGATTGCCGAGGCTGTAAACGCCGATAAAGAAACGGTTAGACAAATTTTACACGAGGAATTACACATGACAAAAGTCTGTGCGAAGTTGGTGCCAAAAAACCTGACTCCTGACCAAAAGCTCTTGCGTCAACAGGTCTGCTCAGATTTACTTTGAAGGTTAAGGGGGGAAATCACAGTAAAATTTTTAATTTTTCGAAAAAAATTTTTTTTGCCTAAAAGGTGCTTTAGGGTCTTAAAAATAATATACCAAATGATGGAACACAGCAAAAGTGTCTGAGTGCCCAAATTTTTCATTCTGCGGTAACGCCACTCAGGTATGGTTTCTCAGTACTTAAAACTTTAAACGCGTTTTTCTCTAAACCACTTTTTTTGAGCTCGCCGAAGACATAACTCGAGCAAATCTTTACTGATCGACTTGAAATTTTGACAGTAGCTTCGAAATATCTTTCTCCACGGAGCTACGTACGATTTTTTATTGTATATGACTTGGTTTTTTTTATTAAAGATTTGATGGCGTTTCTTTTTGTTAATTTAACTTTATTTTCAAACATGCACCATTTTGTGAAAAATCAATACATCGAAAAAATCCTACGTAGCTCGCTAGCTGTTGTTATATGAAAACTAAAAAATTTTGGTTTTTTCTTCCAGGTTAAAAATTAAGGAGTCTACGTCTTCGGCCATCGACACGCTTTCAAAAATAGGCGCCTTGGGGCATATGCTGCGCAGCCGCCATTTTTAAATATTTTTTATTGAAAAAATTACATTTTATACTTTTTTAGTATTGCTATAAAACCTACTTTACAGATTTTCGATTGATACTTTTATTCACTAAAAATTAATTCCCGAAAATATGCCTATTTTTTGGGTGCTACTGTGATTTCCCCCCTTAAAAAAAGATTCCGGACTGATAAAAAACATTATTACTTGCGACGAAACGTGGATTTTTCAATACGATGTTGAAACAAAGTGGCAATCGATGCATTGGAAGACGCCTGAATCGCCCAGAATCAAAAAAGCAAGGATGTCCAAATCAAATATCAAGGCAACGTTGATCGTTTTTTTCGACATTAACGGTATCGTGATGACTGAATGGGTTCCAGAGGGTTAGACTGTCAACCAGACTTACTATTTGTCAGTTTTGGCAAGACTGCGAGAACGAGTTTGTAAGAAACGGCCCGAGTTGTGAAAGAACAACTCGTGGATTTTGCACCAGGACAACGCACCTGCCCATAAACGAGCTATCTGTGAAGCAGTATTTGGCCGGTGAGCGCACTACAGTGCTTGAACACGCGCCGTACTCGCCAGATTTGGTACTGTGCGACTTTTTTTTGTTTCCGAACATAAAATCTGCTTTGAAAGGGACCCGATTCTAGTCGATGAAAGCGGTAAAGCGAAAAACGGCAGAGCTCCTAAAAGCCCTCACTAAAGAAGACTTCCAGCACTGCTTCGATCAATGGAAAAAACGTATGGAAAGGTGTGTGGCGAGGGAAGGGGAGTATATTGAAGGGGAGTATTCGAATGTAGAATAATTTTCATAATAAAACCTTTTTCCGTAACCAGTCTCTTTATTTAATAGCCAGACCTCGTATGACTAATCAGATACCCCTGTAACCGAAGAAAACACTGCAGACTGGGCTAACTTCAATTAATCTATGGAAAGATTACAAGAAGTTACAACAACGGTTTGGATATCTTTCAGACGAAGTTCCTATAGATTAAGATAGAATAATCGGACATAAAAGCAACTTCTCTGACGGATATATAGTAGATCTTAAGTTACATGATTATTTAAATAAACTAGACTCTTATGATGATCAGACATGTAATGACGATGAAATGGAACAGAGAATTACTAACATGGAACAGACGCGCATAAAGAACAAGCAGTGTGAGGTCTTAGATCACATATGCATAAAGAAACGGATGACGGAGTCGACGGCGAAGACTCGGACAACAGCACCTATTTACAGGTAAACACACCAAAACCTGTCTCGGATACACCTATATATAGAAGTCAGGAACCTCAAGCTAGGAGTACCCTGGTACCTGGGAAAATAAAGAAACATTTGTGATTTAGTGAATTAAAAAGAAGACCAGAATCATCAGACAAGCCGTTCAGAGCAACTGTCTCTGACTCGACTGAGAAACTCGAAATAAATTATAGCTAATCTCCTCAACCTACTTTTAGTGAGCGTCTCTCCTTACTATCTTTACATCCCCCATCGTTAAAGCAGATGATGACTCTGATACCAACCTAGGTCACCCTTGAACTAACAATGAAGATAAGGAAAGCTGACGACGAACTCTCTATGAAGTTATTAAACCTAAAAAATAACGTTAAAACATCAAGGCAATGCCTCACTTATCTGAGACATAATCTATTGCACTTTATATCAAGTGACTGTGAACCCACGAGTATCGTGACGAGGCTATTAATTGAAGTTAGAGCAATTGAGTCAAAGTAAAAAGCTCAAGTAAAAAAAAAAAGCCGAAAATCGGCCAAATATTAATTACTCCGTACAAAAATGAGAACGTACATTCTTTAGTAATCGAGGACAGACGTTGTGATACACTTGTATTACATAACTTAAAGTTTGTGTAACGACGGGTCGACGTTTCACCGCGTTTCAAATAAACGCGAACTGCTTTTCGCCTTTATGAGCCTAAGTACTGAAACTTATAGGCTCGGGACGGCGGAGGAGTTAAAGTTGTAAGAATTTTTAGGGATAGAGATGAAATTCGGGACTGGACAACCGTATAGGCCGATGTTGGCCTATATGCTGTCCTGGAAAGGACCTACTGAGTATTTTTCGGATAGAGATATTAGCCGATTCTGGCTAATACTATCTCTTTGGAGATATAAAAGAAAAAATACAAAGTCTTAGAAAAACTTACTTTTTATTGAATGTGAGGTGAAAAGAATAAGAAAGATGCTCTGTCTCTTTCTCTGTCTCTCTCTCTCTCTCCTTTGCTGCGGCTGACTTTACGTCGTCTTTTTCTTCTTGTGGTCTCTTCCCGAGGTCCGCTCGTAGTGGATGGTCCGTAGTAATGTTTGTGTAATATGGGGGTCCTCGAGTGCTACCTAAGGTCTGCTGCTTAGTGATCATTTTGTGCCGTATTTAAATGTGTTGGAGAAGCTACTCAGCAAATTCTCTCTTTGACCGGAAAATTCGGGAAAAGGTCAAGTTTTCCAGGCTCCCTCTTCCTGGCGGGCTTCTCGGTTAGAAAGAGGGAGAGTCAGAATTAGAGAGATAGAGATGATCCATTTTTACAGAATTCTTACATAGGTTTATTATATACAATGAAATTATGTTAATTTAAATTGTATGATTGTGTGCCAATTAAAGTTTAACGCATATTGCAAAAAGAACGAAGTTTTTCGTTGCATTTTAAGTGATTAATTTACATAATGATTTTTAGATAAAGAATGAGTATTTAAATAATAAAGAAAAGATTGCTATTATTGACACGAGTGTTTTATTATTACAAAGGAAGAAATAATTGTAGAATGATAGTTTGAATAGTCATTCTTTAGAAGTTATAATTTTTAATTAATGGACTGTTGGAGAAGTACTTATTTGGTTTACTTTATTTCCAAAGATTTATTTAATAGGTGTATGACACGCTAATGTAATTGTAAATTAATATGAAAATAATTGTTCTGTAGGGAGTTAATCGAAGAATTAATTTTAATTACAAAGATCTAATATTTCTATAAAAACACATGTCGCAGACAGTTATTAAAGATATATAAAATAATATAATAATAATAAATATTCACTATAAAATAGTGACATAATTATAAATAGAATAGGTGAATTGTCGCTGTATAAATTAAAATTTAACTAGAGGGATGTTTTTAAAATAGATGCACGTAACAGCTAAACATTGGCTTAATATTAATTATTTATTTTAAAAGAATTTTCATTTAATTAATTAATAATTTATAAAAATAATTTTTATGGGGGTTTTGCAAAAGGAATTTGTGACATTCTAGGTTATTGCATGATGTTTCAAATTACACTATAGATGTTTATTCAAGAAAGGATTACCTTGCAAAAATTTGTGTGTCAATGAAATTCGTATTGACCGATTTAGAAGGGAAAACATTATTTTTAGCTATAGTATGCATGATTTTCATTACTCAAATTTTAGTCAAAATTTAACGAGAGCGGCTATTCAACTTTCGGTTTGAGTTAAGGTTAGTTTTCACAACAGTCTATGTCAGTGGAGAGTGTGTCGCGTAAGTTGTGGAGGGGCTTTATCGTAGTAAGAAAGGTAGAGAAGAAACTTATTGGCTGACACAAGAAAAAAAACGGAGGTCGTGTACCGACATTACATATATAACATGTGCTATTTTTATGTGAGAGGCATAAAGATTAAACTCGTGTTCACGTGCTTGGCGATTTTTCGCTGTTGAAAATAATGGAGCAGAGTTTGTATTAATTTTTGTGTAAAAAATGGTATTAAGTGCTTAAAAACTCTTGAAATACTGACAGTAGCGTACGAAGAGCCAACTCTGAGCAAAAAAAATGTCTATAAGTGGTATAAGTTATCCCAAGAGGGATGAAAAAATTTTAACGATGAACCCCGCTCCGGACGTCTCAGCACGTCAAAAACCGACGAAAATGTTCAGAAAGTGAAAAAAATTGTGTTGAAAAATCGTCGAATCACGATTAGAAAAGTAGCTGATGATCTTAACATATCGTTTGGCTCATGCCAATCGATTTCAACGGATGTTTTGGGTATGGCACGTGTGTCAGCGAAATTCGTTCCAAAATTGCTTAATTTTGATCAGAAGCAGAGTAGTTTTTTGGCCAAAACCAATACTACCATCATGCCTTAGCCACCGTATTCACCAGACTTGGCCCCCTGCGACTTTTTCCTCTTCTCAAAACTGAAAAGGCCCATGAATGGATGAAGATTTGCGACGATTCAGGATATTAAGGCTGCATCGCTGAAGAAGCTCAAGGCAATACCCAAAAGTGCATTTTAGAAGCGCTTTGACGACTGGAAAAAGCGTTGGCACTAGTGCGTTGTATCAGGATGGGATTATTTTGAATGAGATAATATAATTTTAGATGAATAAATGAATATTTTTTATAAAAAATGAAAAGTCACCTTATTTTATCACACCTCGTATTTTGAAGACAAGCATGCATAGATAATATTATAGTATGGAAAAGATGTGTGCAAAATTAGAGAAATTAGAGTAATCGGTTAATAACTTTTTAAGCTATCGTGTCTACTGATTTGGAAAATGTTGCTTTAAAAAATTCTTTAGATTTCAAAAACATCTCATTGATCGATTCGATTGCACCGGAAAAAACCCTGGTGATTCTCTTGACATACTGACATATGTTCTTCATACCATTAACGATTTTCTTTAGTACCTTGTTTATTTTTTCAATAGTCACAACTTAAACAATAGATATTTTTAATTACTGAATCTATAACTTTACTATAGCTGTATCCAATAAACGTCGTGACCACCTTACACCACTACCCAATCATACGCTAAAATCTCTGTTTTACTAACACACGAAATTCTCTTTTTCGACGCACGCAAACGTCAAGAAGCACCACGAGCCGCGTCTTTTCTCTCTTTCTTTCTTTTACTCACGCACGAAGTTATATATCTAGACGCACTTGGGCATCGAAGATCGCCACTAACTGCGATTTCTCTCTCTCTCTCTCTCTCTCTCTCTCTCTCTCACGATCTCTCTCTTCCTCTCACTTACGCTTATTCTGAGGAGACGGTGCATGCGGACACTAGCGTCGTTAATATGCGGACTCCCGCTATACTCCCTCTCATACACCCGAATACGTGCCTGAGACTAGTTACTATTTTTTGCGACTCACCACACCTCGGTACAATAACCCAGGCGACGGTGAAGAAGATGGATGCCAATGGCTCGCCAGTTGCACTACCTGGAGGGACCGACCTTTGCTGACGCCAGTGCTTTTGTCATTGGTTTTTAAATCTACGCTTCCACGTGTCCTCTGACACTGGTTAAACTGCAGGGCAGGGAACGCTCTCTCGCTCTTTATTTTACCTCTCTAGATGTTCACTAATGTTCAGATACAACTACACGTGCGCGCGCGATGGTTACTCTTTTAACTCTCTCCCTAGATTAACATTTCATTTTTTTCTTTTTTCGCACTTTTTCTGTTGCTGGGCCCGCTGTTGTTGCTTGGTGGAAAGATATCGGACAATCGCTACACGCGTAACTCGTCGGCGAGCACCCTCCCCTCAGCCACTATTTTCTCTAAATATTTACACTCATGTCGCTTTCTTCGCGACAAATTTCCCTTTCTTTAAGACTAATTTCTAAAAATTCATTACACCGTCACTCACTCTGCCTCCCACTCGAACTAGCTCGGATACGCAGGCTGCATACGCACACAGACATACAACTACTTATACATATGCTTCGATCTCTCTCTTACTTTTTTATAATGTTTTCCGCGTTATAACTCACGACAAATAATAAGTTCTAAAAATGCACTAAATACTGTGAAAAATTTGATAAATCAGTAGCAATATGAAGGGTTGTAATGAATGTCCTCACTACTAACGCTAGTAAGTTTTTTGCATTAGCACTCGGTTGCTCAATTGTCTTGGGAAAACTGATTACCACGAAATTTCCATTTATGCGCGCATGCTGGCCGATTTTCATTGTTTCTATTTCCTTCAGAACATGAAGACATTTTCACAAATATGCTCTTTCGTAACATTCCGTATAGAATGAGATACGAAATAACATTAAAGTAAAGTAACAGCAAAACTGAGTCTGGCCTGCACTAACTTATTTCATAATAGCTATAAAACTCCCTTCTCTTCTTTTAATCGAAGTATCTGCTCATCCGAAAGGCTGAAAAGCAAGGGGATTAAAAGAGCAGATAGACAAAGCCGACGGTTCCCGTATACCTGCGACAACGCACAAACGTTAAATAGGAGAAGTACGTTCAAAGGCTATAATATGAGAAATACTTTCAAATTAGTTTTATAAGTTTACTGATACCAGGCTGTTCAATAAATTTTGCGGTTCGATAAGAGAGGGTGTTGCTACTAGCCTAAATTTTTTTTTGTTATGTAAGTACACTCTTCCTATGCACGTATGTGAAGTTTCATTTCAATCTGTTGATTCATTCTTTGTTTACAAGCCATTTAGTATCGACGTGTCGCAGTAGTTTTTTACAATGAAAAAAATCAAGTATCGTGCAGTAATTGAATTTTTATTTTTGGAAGGTTTAAAAGCAAAGGAAATTTATGAACGAATGTTGAAAGTGTATAAGGACTCTTCGCCTTCAATTAGTACAGTAGAAAGATATGTTGCTGAATTGAAACGTGGTCGTACAAGCCTTAAAGACGATACACGTCAAGGAAGCCCAAAAACAGCTACAACACCAGAAATCGTAAAAAAAATACAGGATATCGTATTGAAAAATTGTCGAGTGACTGAAAGAGATTTAGTAGAAGCTCTAGGCATCTCATTGGGCAGTGTAAGCAATATTTTGACTAAAGTATTGGGTTTCAGAAAGCTGTGTGCACAATGAGTGCCTCATTCGCTAAAAATGGAACAAAAACACATTCGAATGCGATTTTCTCAGCAACATTTAGAGCGTTTTCAAAAGGATATAGTGGATTTTGTGCGTCGATTCTTTACTATGGATAAGACTTTGGTCTATCACCATGATTCTGAATCAAAACAAGAAGCTAAAGAGTGGTGTGAACCTGGTTCTTAGGCTCCGAAACGAGATCGTGTCCAGAAATCGGCCGAGAAGGTGTTAGCATCAGCTTTTCGGAATGCGGAAGGAATTTTGTTTGTGGATTACTTGCAAACTGGTGAAACGATAAATTCTGAATATTATTGTAACCTTTTAGACCAGCTGAAGAAAAAAATTCGTGAAAAAAAGACCCGGTTAACAGAAGAATAAAATCCTTTTACATCAGGACAATGCACCGTGTCACAAGAGCATTTTGACAATGACTAAAATCCATGAATTGAAGTTCGAATTGTTAAAGCATCCACCGTATTCACCAGATTTAGCCCCTAGCGACTTCTATCTGTTTCCAGACCTAAAAAATTCGTGCGTGGAAAGCGTTTTTCATCAAATGATGAGGTCATAACACATGTGGAAGCGTATTTTGCAGCCCTTCTAGATTCTCACTTCAGGGATAGAATTCATGAATTAGAATCTCGTTGGAACAAGTATATTGATGTTCAAGGAGACTATACTGAATAATAAAGTGTATTTCAAACCATAAAATTGTGTTTTTCTTATCAAACCGCAAAACTTATTGACTAGCCTGGTATATTCTTCAAGATTTATTCGAACATTTTATAAGAAAAAAACTAATTTTTTGAAAATTCTATATGTATCTCCCCCCTCCCCTTAACTCCACGACATCAGTGTTTCGCCATAACATTAAAAAACCCTATAATCAAAGCTGATAAGCTCTGTAACTATGTTATTCAAGCATCAAATTAGAAAAAAATCAGTTAATCTTCATACAGGGTGCGGCAGGATAACTTCCTTTTTCAAAATGCGCGCCATTCAGTTGGTTGATGTGATAGCAGAGCGCTAGTGGTCTCGTACGAGAGGCGGGACTATAAAGTTTTTTCCCGACATAGTTAAGTCGCCATCATGCGTTAGAACAGTGAGGAGCGTGCTTTTGTCATTGAGGCCTACTTTTCGAGCGGATGTTCTGTGATCGCAACCTAGCGCGCCTTTCGGAATCGCTTTAATTAAGCCCCGTTGGCCCCTGTCCCGTACTGAAAATCAATTGTTATGTGGGTCACTACGTTCAGACGAACTGCAAGTGCGACAAAACAAAGAACCAGAATCCCTCGGCCCATTAGATCACCTGAGAACATTGAGGCAGTGAGAGCTTCAAAATTGCGATCACCACGGCGTTCTGTACGCCAACATGCATCTGCCCTTGGACTTCCTGATTTGAGGGACATTTGGTTTCAACAATATAGCGCAACGGCACACACTTCAAGAGCATCGATGGCTGTTTCGAAAGAACACTTTCTAGAGCGCCTCATCTCAATTACGGGCGATTTGGAGTGGCTGCCCCGCTCTCCCGATTGGGCCTCTTGTGATTCTTTTCTATGGGGTTTTTCAAAATCCCGTGTTTAGGTGAACCATATAAAGACCCTAATAGATTTGAAGACCAACATCCAGGAAGAAATTGCTAATATACGAGGGCGGTTCAATAAGTACCCGTGTTAGAAATGAAGACACCATTTTTTCAAAAAAATTTTTTTAATTTTTTTAACATAGCACGCACGCACGCATGCACACACCGAGTGTCCTATTTTATAAAATAGAAGTAAATATCTCTGAATTGATGGAATGGAATTGATGGAATATATCTTAAGGATGGAAGAGAAAAACTTTTTTAATAAAAGTTATAAGGTTTCGAGCTGGATAACTCATGATGACCTTGTACACGACCTTAAACATGACTATACAGGTCATTTCAAGGTCAAGTCAATTTTTCAAAAGGAAATTCCTATTTTCGACCTCGGAAATAGAAATAGCGGGAAATTTTACTTGACCATGAACTTGATCATGACCTTGGAGGTCATTAAATATTTTTTTAAGCGGAAACCTCTATATCTGATAGAAACAAAGACGTACTACGTGATAAAACAAAGTGAAAAATGATTTTTCACTGTAGAATCACACTCCTATTATTTTCTTATTTGACAACTTTACAGTGGAATACTCTTCGTCGTCTTCCTGAACTGAGATTTTCTTTCCCAGGCATTTACAGCGATACACTTCTTTGAGACTTTATTTACCTCGCTAACGATTTTGCAGCAAAATAGTCTTTATTACACTTTTTGAGCTAAAATTTTCTTCATTGACACTATTACAATGAAATATCCTTCGCCATTAGAGTTTGAATTTTGTCTGACAACCAATTGCCAAGAAGCTTTTGTCAACATTTATCGAGAATTTATTTTCTTCATTTTAAGTAAACAATGAAGTTGTGTTTTATCAACCTACACTTTACGAGATAGTCTTCATTGGATTCTGAAGTGATCGTAATTGCTTTCATATTCATCATTAAAACATGCCTGACTTCGCAGCCTATAGAATCGTTGACATGCTTGTTGTCTTGGGAAGATGTTGACGCAATCATTGTCAAGCGTCAATGCTGTATGCTAATAGATTTCTAAACAGACAACATCCGAATGTCACGGTAATACGCAATATCAAATTGCGATGCTAAGCAGAAAAATTTTCTTGAAAAAGGCGTGAACAGAATAAAGAAGATTATGAAAATAATCTGCAATTAGTTGCAGTATTAGCTAAAGTACACTTGGATTTTTATGTTAGCGTGATATTCAACGAGATTTAGGAATTCTTAGATCAACAGCTAGCAGTTTCTTAAAAAATGTCAAGTATGATCTTTATCACATATAGTTGGACTAGGACTTAATTGCTGCTATTTATCAAAAGTGAGTAACGTTTTGCCAATGGGCAATGCAGCGAATCATAAACGATTAAAACTTTTCTAAATATGTAATGTTTAGTGATGAGGCCACGTTTCACAGTACTAGTATTTTGAATCGTCATAAATGTCATTATTATTTCCAGTAAACTCTCATTGAATGCAAGGTCAAGTCAATTTTTCTAATAGAAAACGCTATTTTTTCACCTGAAATAGGAAGAGCGAGAAAAATATATATATAAGGTGCGCAACCAAATTCTTGCAGTTTTTCTTGATGGAAATGAAACTTTATTGTAAAAATATTGGGTTGTTCGACAATTAATGTCGTTTTTTTCATGTTTTTCAAAGTGAATTTATTTATATTAACAACAAACATTAATCAATGATATATTGACCGTTTTGTTGGATGGCCATTTGCCTTTATGTGGGAAGTTGAAAAATTCCATGTTCGAAGAAGCCTCGGTTTTTAGAAGTGAAGAACTGGTCCAACTCATTTTTAAAAGTCTGATCAGAATCGAAAGTTTTACCATTCAAATGGTTTTTAAGGGAGCGAAACAAATAATAGTCTAATGGTGCTAAGTCAGGGCTATAGGGTGGATGTAGCATCAGTTCCCAATTGAGCTCCATTAATTTTTGACAGGTTATCAAAGAGGTGTGAGGTCTGGCGTTATCATGATGAAACATCACACTTTCGCGATTGGCCAGTTCAGGGCGTTTTTTCTTGATTGCTTCGTTCAATTTCGATAGTTGACGACAAATGACATTCGTATCAATAGTTTGGTTTCTTGGAAGCAGCTGGAAGTAGACTATACCCTTGTAATCCCACCACACGGAAAGCATAATCTTCTTTTGGTGAATATTGGCTTTGGATGTCGATCGTGGGGGCTTATCTTGCTTGATCCATGATCGTTTTCGGACTACATTATCGTACACAATTCATGTTTCATCACCTGTTATGATTCTTTTTAGAAACGGGTCGCTTTCGTTCGATTTAGCAAAGAGTCGCATATGTTAATGCGTTTGGTGAGGCGGATTTCCTTCAATTCGTGAGGAACCCAAACATCCAGTTTGTTTACGTAACCAAGCTATTGTAAGTGTAAGTAAATGGTTGAATTCGATATGCCAAGCTTCTCTGCTATCTCTCGAGTTGTCATATGCCAGTTAGTTTCGATTAATGCCTTTATTTTGTCGTCATCAGTAGTGATTGGACGACCAGAATGTGGTGCATCTTGCACATTAAAATTTCCAGAACGAGAGCGAGTAAACCAGCGCTGACACTGGCGTTCAATAAGGCAGTCCCTACCATGAACTTTACACAATTTCTTCCGAGCTTGCACCGCATTTCTGCCCTTTCGGAAGTAAAACAATAAAATATACCGATAATGCTCACTTTGACAGTCTATTTTCAACTTAATTTTTAACCAACTTGTTATACAAATGACACTCAGTTTTTGATAGCAGGTAGTGTACAGTTTAACCTTTATAATAGTATATAATAATATATGCCACGCAACCGCTACTATTAGGTTGCTGCAGATGAAATGGCCGATTTAGAAATGACATCAAGTTTGCTGCAATTTTAGTGTATTATGTTGGCACAAGGCGGCGCAAATGATATGATATATTAAAGTATAAATACTGCTACCTTGGTTTATGGAGTCATTTCTGTTTTGTACTTCATAGTGATCGTAAGAACAAAAAGAAAAAGCGCCTATGGAAGTGAATCAAAAACGGCTACTTTTACTATACGAATTTAAATTAGAGCACAACGCAACGGAAGCAACGAGGAATATCAACAGCGCATTTGAGCCTGATACAGTTAGCGAACGAACCGCTCGGCGGTGGTTCGAAAAATTTCGATCCGAAGATATAGACCTTGGAAATAAGCCACGTGAACACCGAGGACCATCGATCAATAACGACGAGCTGCGTGCATTAGTAGAGCCTGACCCCCGCCAAACCATAAGGGATCTTGCCTAGAAATTAGGCGTTCACAATTAGACAGTTTTCCGCCACTTGCAACAACTTGGAAAAGTGAAAAAGCTTGACAAATGAGTTCCGCATGATCTTACCAAGCAAAACATGACGTGTCGAATGCAGATTTCAAGTTCTCTTCTCTCCCGCAACAAAAAAGAACCGTTCTTGGACCGAATTGTGACCTGCGATGAAAAGTGGATTTTATACGGTAATCGTCGCCGATCGGCCCAATGGCTAGATGCCGATGAAGCGCCAATACACATGACGAAACCAAGCCTTCATCCAAAGAAAATAATGGTAACTGTTTGGTGGTCTGTAGCTGGAGTTATCCACTATTTGTTCCTGCAACCTGGCGAAACCATCAATGCTGAGAAATACTGTGCTCAACTGGATGAAATGCATCAGAAATTGATAGTCCAACGACCTAGGCTTGTCGACAGGGATGGAGTGATACTGCTCCATGATAACGCACGACTTCATGTATCGAGAACAACGGTCTAAAAATTAAACGAGTTGTACTATGAGACTCTTCCTCACCCTCCATATTCACCAGACTTCTCACCAACAGATTACCATTTCTTTGAACACTTAGATCACTTTTTGACAGGAAGAAGATTTAATAATGAAAGTGAGATCGAGCGTTGTCATGCAGTAGAATAATTTTTTCTTGCCTCTGCTCGTATTGTGGCCGTTATTCGTGTAGTGCTTGGCTCAATCGCATCGACTGAATTTGATATCCTTGTCCAGTGATGGTTTCGTTAGGTTTCAACAGCTCATAATATATAACACCGATCTAGTCCCACTAAATACACAGCATAACCTTTGCAGCGTGAATATTGGGCCGAGCTGACGACGTAGAAGCATGACCGGGCATTCCTCCTGACTTTCTTCTCTTTGGATTGCGGTAATGAATCCATTTTACATCACCTGCAGGATACTATGAAGAATACCCTTCCTTATTGGCAGCTGGAGCATTTGTTTACAAATAAAAAAACGACGCACAACGGTCCTTGAATCATTTCCAACGAATGCAGTCGCTTGGAAATGGCTTGGCGGGTAACTCCTAATACTGAAGCAAGCTCATTTTCCGTTTGGCATGGATTTTCGTCGATCAATGCCCCGATTCAGTGGAAAGTTTTTGGCCTTCTTTCTCGCGGATAGCCGTCAATATCGAAATCACTGTCTTTGAAGCGACGGAACTAATCACGGCACGTTGTATCACTTAGAGAAGCATCTACATAAACGTTTTGGAGCTCCTAATGTGCTTCAGCTGTCGTTTTCTTCAAATGTGAGAAGATAAGCAACACTTTTCACAAATGATGATTATTTGGCACAAAATGAGACATTTTTACACAACCAGAAGTATATGACGCCAAAACAAAATCACTAATGTGTTAAAGCGATTTCTTTACCGTATACCTAAGCTTGCTTCATGACGTTTTGTATGTCGAAAACGACAAGCACTAACTGCTTGAGCCATATACTGATAAACAGCGGGAACTTAATTGCGCATCTGATATTATGTAAAAAATTAGTATTTCTTAGAAATGTATGGCATTGTCAAAAAAAAAAAAAAAAAAAAAATAATAGTTTTACTGTTATCTATTGCATACTATGACAAGAATTTATTTAAAAAAGAAAGATGATTATTCTCCTCTATATACATACTTATTTGCTATAGTGGGTGTGCTGAATAGAACTTATTCCGATTTTTCAAAAACGCCTGTAGATTGTATGCTTACAATTTTAGTTATTATTCTTTCTTCTCTGATTACAGCAAAACAACATACAGATTATTTTCATCCAAGAAAATTTACTCTTAGAAGGACTTACAACGTTTTGAATTGTTAAAGGTTCGAGCACCTGTGTGAGACTAATCATTTAATGACAGAGTGTTATTAATAAAGCCTTCACTGAAACCAGTATTATGTTCACTTGAGAATATTGATCTACAAAGCTGTTACTATCATATTACGAGGGTAGTCCCAAAAGTACCCGACCTGACTTATGAATACAGGTAGTTTTAAAAAAACAATTACTGCGACTGATAATACCACCTTTCAACAACTTAATGTGAAAAATTCATAACGGTACGTTTATTATTATTTTTTTTACAGACATCCAAAGTGAACGCTCTCAGTGAATTTGTAAATATGGAAAAAATCGGGCATCGTTATGTGATACAATACTTTCATTTGATAGGTCTAAGTCCAACCGATATCAAAGCCGAGTTGAATTCTACTTTAGGGAAGTCTGCTCCTTCGTTTACAACGGTCAAATATTGGGTAGCTAAGTTTAAGCGAGGTCGTACGAGCTGCCAAGATGAACACTGCAGTGGTCGACCAAGTGAGGTCACTACGTCAGAAAATGTGAAGAAAATCCACAAAATGGTATTGGATGACCGTCGACTAAAAGTGCGCAAGATAGCAGACATGGCAGGCATTTTAAAAAGTGCTGTGCATCGCATTTTGACCGAAAATTTGGACATGAGGAAGCTGTACGCAAGATGGGTGCCGCGTTTGCTCATAATGGAGCACAAACAGCAACGTAAGGATATTTCCATCAAGTGTTTGACAATGTTTCGCAGCAATAAAGCCGAGTTTTTGCATCGATTCATAACCATGGACGAAACATGGGTCCATCATTTTACACCTGAGACCAAAGAGCAGTCAAAGCAGTGGACTAGAAAGGGAAAACCGGCTCCAAAGAAAGTAAAGACAGTTCAGTCAGCTAGCAAAGTCATGGCATTCGTTTTCTGGGATGCGCGTGGAATAATATTTATTAATTATCTCGAAAAAGGAAAAACAATCAACGGCGCATATTATGCAGCCTTATTGCAGCGTTTGAGTGATAAAATCAAGAAAAAACGGCCCTATCTGACGAAAAAAAAGTGTTGTTTCATCACGACAACGCACCAGTCCACACGTGCGTGATTGCGATGGCTAAAATCAATGAGTTGAAGTTCGAATTGCTTGCTTACGCACCCTATTCGCCAGATCTGGCTCCCTCGGATTATTTTCTTTTTCCGAATTTGAAAAAATGGCTCGGCGGCAAAAGATTTGCCAACAATGAAGAGGTAGAGTCTGCGGTTACTAGATAATTTGAGGAGCTTGACGGTTCCTACTATAAAGCGGGTATCGAAGCAATTGAACATCGCTGGGAAAAGTGTATCGAACTGAAAGGAGAATATGTTGAAAAATAAAAAACATTTTCGCAATTTTTTTACTGTTTTCTTTGTCGGGTCGGGTACTTTTGGGACTGCCCTCGTACACTGCAAAGGTTATGCTGAGTATTTGGTGGGGCCAGGTCGGTATTATTTATTATGAGCTGTTAAAACCTAACGAAACCATCACTGGGCAACGGTGTCGAATTGAATTGATGCGATTAAGCCAAGCACTACACAAAAAATGGCTGCAATAAGAGCAGAGGCACAAAAAAGTGATTCTACTGCATGACAACGCTAGGCTTCTCGTAGCCGGACCTGTTAAAACCTACTTGGAAACGCTCAAATGGGAAATCTTACTCCACCCGCCATATTTCCCAGATATTGCGCCATCTAATTATCACTTGTTCCGTTTGATGGCACATGGTCTGGCTGTTCAGCAATTCCGCTCCTATGAATATATCAAAAGTTGACTTGATTCGTGGATAGCTTCAAATGACGAACACTTTTACCGTAACGGTATTTGAGCTCTGCCAGAAAGATGGGAAAAAGTTGTAGCTGAGGGGCAATACTTTGAATAATTTATTTGTAACTTTTTTTACAATCAAGCTGCATTTCTATAAAAAAAAAGCGAGAACTTAGTTGTGCACCTAATAATTTTTATAAATTAGTACAGTATTTCTTACCATATTCTGCATTTTATTAAATATTATATAAAATTTCTATTTTTCGTGTATTTTATCAGTTTTAATGGGTAAGTAAATAACTTGTGTTGGAACATTTATGATTTCATAGCCAGGTCGTAAAGCTGAAAAAATGTATATTGTGTGCACTTGTTGTTTGTTTATATATGCTTTAGAACTGATGTAAAAGGCTACTCGCAAAGTTTTGGTCTTTAAAGTGGTTACAGGTAAGCCCGATTCGTGAGTAATATTTGCTTTAAGAGTACGATGTGTAAAACCTAGTAATCTACTAATAAAATTTTCCGGCCGAAAGTCTTTATAACATATAATGCTACAAGCAACTGTGTTATTATTGGATTTGAGATTCAAGGATATATCTTTAGTTGCTAGTATTTCCTGTAGATAGCTCTCAATATTTTAAATTTTCCAACTACTTGTTGGTAAGGTAACGAATTCTTCCACATCGTGGAACTTGCTATTGTCTACAATGATACTGGATATTGAACTAAAATTTAGAAGTTTAACTAATCCTTTTCCATTGGTAGAAAATATCTTCTAGAATAGATAACGTTCCAGATAAACATAACGTATATGATTCACTCATGACCGCATAACATAATACTAATATTATATAATGATTGCGCTGTTTTTTGTAGTCTCACAGAAAAATTTTAAGCAAAGATGTCCACATTTGTAGAAATTGTAATATTAATGTTTCTTGTGATTGTACTTTACAATGTTACTACTTCCAAGGTAATTCATAAGATCAAAACGTGGCTACTGACCACCAAAATTATCAAAATATACAACATTGTTGCCACGTTTGCGATATACTACCCAGTGCATACCAGGTCCAATTACGTCATCAAGATTAACAATGACTGATTCGTGAAAGTAAAAACCAGCAAGTCGTTTTAAATACAACTTTTCACCAGGAGCAATTGATTACATCAAGTTTTTATGTTTCTGACTTTTATTGAGTTGATTTTTCGCTGCTTTTGCATCATTCGTGGTTTTAACTGTACCAGCAGCACCACTTGCTAGTGCACCAATTACACTTAAGTTTGCAAATAATAGTATAAGGAATAGTAAAACTCCCCCAAGTTTTAAGAGAATTAGTAGTATACGTGAAACGCGTACGTTCAGTTACTCACCAGTTTTTTGAACACTTGCCATGCAATTTTTAAACATTATAAATAACCCTGTAAAAATTAGTAGATAGAATAACTGCTGCTACTAAATTTGCAGTTTTTAACCGAATGGAGGCACGCGCTAGAAATCGCGTGGATGCCGAATATTGCCGGCGCTCGTATGCACAAGTCGTCGCGCAAATACCACATACATCCAGCGTTCGAAACGAAAGGGTTAATTATTGCAGCAAGTGCAGTAAATCGACGCTTCTTTCTCTTTAGACCCATTCTCAGTTTAGATTTAGTTTTCATTATTTTGAGTATAGCCGAAGCAGTAGCTTTATCACCAACACTCGAGTTCCTAGCATAAAATCGCTTTATAGCTTTTGCAACAAATACTTTAACTAGAGCCTTTGTCTAAAGGATTAATTCCAGAGTCATCTCGAGCAAGACGTTTTGCGAGTTCTGTTATCTGTCTACAGTACTGATATCCCAGAAAATGTAGTTCAATCAGGACTTTATTTGTAAGGTCATTCATTAAATCTTGACCTTTGTATCGTTAACGTGCAATCATGATGTTAGAGCTTTGAAGAATAATTGCAAACTAATGAAAAAGATTCATTAAATAACTTATTTACGTGTTAAAAGTCTGTGAAGACGTCAAAGCACGGTGGTAATCTGCAGTTTGAAGAATAAAACGTTAAACTGCCAATTATAAAATTTGATACTCTGGTATTGCAAAAGTTGATTTGAAAAATTCATGAAAAATTGCTTCTTAAACCATTATACGAAGGTAGAATGAAAAGATTCTGGCTTGACTTACAAGGAAAGGTTCTCAATCCGGACCAATTGATTTCTTTGGTTCTGGAATATGTTAAAGTAAATAAAAAAATAAACAAATATTTTAACGAATCGAACGGCAAAAACTTGCTATTTAAAGTAAAAATTTACTCTATAATTTTAATCTTATAATTTTGCACCACCAATATTTTTTTCTACAAAAATGTAAAACCAAATTGACGTGTCTCGGGATTTTTTAAAAATTACCCCTTTAGAGGGGTACCCAACCCCTAAAACATAATTTTTAATTCCTCCTAGTCTATTAAGAATATTTTAATGATTCAAACAGTACAAAAACTTGTTATTTAATGTAGAATATTCATACATAATTTTAATCTCATAATTTTGCAACCCCTAATTTTCATGATAAATTGACGCGCCTAGGGTTTTTAAAAAATCAGCTATTTAGAGGGGTAACCAACCTCTAAAACAAAATTTTTAATTACTCTTATTTCATTAAGAATATTTTAATGATTCAAACTGCAAAAAACTTTTTATTTAATGCAGAAATTTTGTACATAATTTTTATTTAATAATTTTTTCGAGCCCTTATTTTTATGGTAGTAAATTCAGTTTTTATAACATATTTTTCGATTTAAAACTTTTCAAATTTTATAAAAATAATTGCAAATAATTTTTTTTTTACTAAAATGGAATACTATTATAAATTGACGTGTCTTGTGGTTTTTTCAAATTACCTATTCAGAGGGGTAACCAACCCCTAAAACGAAATTATAAATTTCTCTTAGTCTATTAAGAATATTCTAATGATTCAAACAGCTAAAAACTTTTTAATCATTTTTCATAAAATTTTATTTATTTTTATTTTTATGAAATGTGACAGGTGGCTTATCAAGATTAGGCCACCTGCCATGCAGTGCGAGATAGAGTTCGCGGCGCGACTATACGCGGCGCCATCGATCAAGCGATCGATGGCGTAACGCGGGAAGAGGCGCAAAAATCCGCGGCGTACCGAAACGCGGCGCTATCGATCAAGAATCGATAGAGCTACGCAGAAAAACCGATAGGCGACAGGGGAAGGAGGAGCCCTCCCCTCAAGCCTTCTTCTCGTTTCGCCGAGGCTACGTGCAAGACGCGCGTTAATTTACGCACAGAGTTTTCTAACATACACGCGATTTTTCCGAGGATTTTCCGCCGAGTCTCCGCCGCAGATATCGAGAGAACAATCCCTGCGATTAATTAGCAAAAGTAAGTGGCCACTTCGTCTAATAACGTAGATCGCGATTAATTATATTTAGTTTTTCCTGACGCGTGTGCGATCGCGTCAGGCATATAGATATATACACGCGACACCGCGTAAATGGAAATCGATTAGGCCGTGCGAGTGCGAGTGAGAGGATCTATCTCTTTTTCGCACTATCATAGAATAGGCGTACGAGTAAGAGAAAGCCACTCTTACTCGTACAATCATCGAGCACGCAGTTGAGCGAGAGGAACGAGCTCTCTCGCTCAACCATAGACTGCATCGCCGAGTGGGAGAAACGCTCTCACTCGAGCAGTCATAGACTACAGCGGTATAGAGGGAGAACTATTCTCTCTACATCCGTCGTCCATAGACTACACGTGTGTGTGTAGCCGCGTGAAGCAAAAAGGGTGCGCATGCGCAGTGCGCACCTCGAGAATTAGTATTGCGCGTGAGGCAATACTAATGGCTCTTTGCGTAAGCGGACCTCTCCGCAATGTTTATTACGTTTTTGTATTATTTTTGTGGTTTTTATATCAAATAAGCTTTAACGAACAGCAGGTACGTTTCTTATTTTTTATTCCCTACAGCTTCCCTATCTCGAATACCGCCGCCTCCGCGGGTGTGCCAATCCAGCATTGGCACACAAACTGAGCAGCCGGTGGGAGAAACACCGGCAGCGGGGCCTTAGGCAAGGCCCCTCACACACAAGAGAATAAAAGCAGGACTAGAGGAAGGTCCTGCGTAGCTAACGGGACGTAAGCAAATTAGCCCCGGTACAGAAATTTAAAAAGTTTCAAATCGAAGAATATGTTATAAAAACTAAATTAACCCCCATAAAAATTAGAGATTGCAAAATTATGGGATTAAAATTATGAACGAAATTTCTACATTGAATGAAAAGTTTTTTTTAGTTTGAATTATTAAAATATTTTAAATAAACTAGAAAGAATACAAAATTTCGTTTTTGGGGTTGGTTACCCCTCTAAATAAATGATTTAAAAAAAAACCCAAAACACGTAATTTTAATTAATTTTTGAAACAAAAAATTATTTGCAATTATTTTTATAAAATTTAAAAAGTTTCAAATTGAAAAATACGTTATAAAAACTGAATTTACCCCCATATCAATTGGAGATCACAAAACTATAGAATTAATATTATGAACGAAATTTCTACATTAAATAAAAAGTTTTTGCTTTTTGAATCATTAAAATATTTTTATTAAACAAGAAGAAATTCAAAATTTCGTTGTAGAGGTTGGTTACCTCTCTGAATAGGTAATTTTTAGAAAACCCCAAAACGCGTCTATTAAGTAATCCATTTTTGTGAAAAAAAATTCTGTGCAATCATTTTTATAAAATTTAAAAAGTTTTAAATCGAAGAATACGTTATAACAACTGAATTTACCCTAATAAAAATTAGAGATCACAAAATTATGGGACTTGTGACAGGTGGCTTATGGAGGTTAGGCCACCTGCCAAATGCTGCAAGGCAGACTTCGCGGTGTAACTAGCCGCAGCGCCATCGATTGCTTGATCGATGGTGCTACGCGGGAAAACTGATGGGCGCGAGAGGGGAAGGAGGAGCTCTCCTCTTAATCGATCTTCTCGTTCGAGATGTTTCTCGAGCCGCACGCGATTTTTTCGATAGCAATTTTCTCCGTCGTTTCGATAGCGTTTTCCGCCGCGACTGAGGTTTTTCCGGAGGACAGCAGCAGACTTCAAGAAGACGATGTTGCCGGATAGTATTAGAAGTAAGTGACCACTTAACAGTTATTAGTCCGCGAATTATTATATTTTATTTTCCCTGAACACGTGTGCGATCGTGTCAGGGCATATACCTATATACTTACAAACGCGCGAGACCGCGTTAGTTTCATTTCGTATAGAGCGTGCGAGTGCGAGGGAGAGAACCCATCTCTCTTGCATGACCGTAGAGTAGTTGTACAAGTGAGAGAAAGCCACTCTTACCCGTACAAGCATAGCACGCAGTTAAGTGGACCGAGCTCTCGCTCAATCATAGACTGGGTAGATAAGTGAGAGTACCACGCTCACTCGTCCAGTCATAGATTACGACAGTATAGAGGGAGAACTGCTCTCTCTATATTAGTCATCCATACACTACACGTGTGTGTAGCCACGCGAATTGAAGAGGGTTATTGAGCGTGTCGTGCTCCGATTCGGTTCGCCGGAAGTACTCCTGACCGATGGGTACCTAGAGAAACACGGTATCCATCATTCCACAACACCGGCCTACCAACCGCAGGCGAATCCTGTCGAGCGGGTTAACAGGACGATTAAGACGATGATCGTGGCCTGCATGGATGAGTCGCACGACCGTTGGGACAAACACCTGTGCGAAGTAGTGTTTGTCATTAACACAACTGAGCAGAGCACCCTCGGAGCGAGCCCGGCGCTGCTTAACTACGGCCGACAGCCCACCCCTCCGAAGAGCGAAGCCCGCGTGTTACGCGAGGCTTCAGCTCAGGTATTGCAGGAGGGAGCAATACGGGGCTGGGCAGAGCGTGTGCAGAAGCTAATGGGGCTTTACGCGCGCGCCTCTGAAATCGCTTTCAAAGAGCAGGAGAGGCAGGCGCGCTATTACGATACGCGCCGCCGAGAGCTCTCCTTTTAAGAAAGTGACTGGGTGTGGAAGAAGAACAAAGTGCTTTTTTCCACAGCCCAAGGGATAGCGGAGAAGCTAGCCCCTAAATTTGCAGGGCCTTACATGGTCAGTAAAGTCCTGATCAACAATACGTACGAGCTGAGTGACGGAGATGAGTGTACCATCCGCCCCGTACACATCAGCCAGCTCAAGAAGTACGTAGCTGCCCAACCGTCGCCACCAGAAGAGGACGAGAGTACGACGAGCCGTACTCTCGACGCGGCGGAGCCCCTCCTGGCGAGCCAATCAGGAGCTGGCTCGGACCCCAGCAGAGAACCCTTGCAAGGCGAATGCGCGGCAACTGCGCCAGCCAGAAAGCGCGGTCGACCCCAGAAGACAGTCTGCGTCGTTAGGCATCCCACAGCGAGTGTAAGGGAGCCACCGTCGACCGAGGATCAACCATAGGTATGCGCGAGCGTCAGGCGAGGCCCAGGGAGGCCACCGGGTACTAGGAGAGTAAAGGACGTCAGCGAGGACGCTTCGACTTCGCCTCACCGAACACGCGCGAAATCGTAGTTGCCAACCCCACCTAACCCGCCTTCCTCCCCTTTATGTTACAGGTCATTGAAGCGGGTAACACACATGAGAATGCCATCGATGCGCTGGCGACGGCCTTAGCCCACGTCAGAGGGCTAGGAGTTAGCAAGGAGGCCGACGAGTTCATCATCGGCATACTTCGGCTAGTCAAGGAGGTGACGGCCAAAAAGAAGAAGGTCGACCGTTCAGATCGAGAAGGTGCAGGACGCGCCGCAAGAAGAGAACGCGCGCCTCCGCCAGAGTTACCCCACAGCTTAGTCGCCCCAAGGCGGAGCAGGAGTCGGCTGACGCGACGCAGGACGCGCGCGAGGAAGCCCCGCGTGCCTCCGACCAACTTTCGGAGCAGGACGCGCGCAGGGAGGCCCCGTGCGCATCCGAACAACCACCGCGGGAGGATGCTCGCGAAGAGGACCCGCCTGCCGCCCCGCTGCCAGCGACGGAGGATGCGCGCGGAGAGATATCGTGCGCCTCTACTCAACCCACGCCAGACGGCACAGAGGGCGACTGGAATGAGGTGAAAGAGCTCGTGCGGGGAAGCATGAGCTCCAGCAAGGCGTTGCGAAGGAGCCTCGACTCCATTTACCGCCGGGGCGACCGGTGCTATGCCGCAGCCAACGACGAACTTAAGAAAAAGATCATCGCCGACGACGCGGCGATCGAAATGTTCGCGTGTCGAGCGGCATACGAGGCGGGGGACCTCAAACGCGAGCAGCGGGAGGACCGCCGCAAACAGGAAGAATAGCGCCAGCGAGCTGTAAGGGAGGCCTCCCGCCGCACAAAGCAAGGAGAGAAAGAGGCGGCGCGGCGTTATAGGGCACGGGAGGACAAGTAGCAACGCGTTAAACGTGCACTGGAAAAAGAAGCAGCCCGCGGCGCCGAGCGAGTACGGGCACTGGCAGCCCAGGTCGCTATGGCTGAATTAGAAGCGGAGAAGGTGAGCCGGCTAGAGGAGGCGCGGCGCGCCAAGGGGAAGGCATCCCGATGTTTCGTGTGCGGCCTGTAGGGCGTTATAAGGAGCAAGAAATGCCCCAGGCTGCACGAACATTGGAAATACAAAGAGTCATGGCAATGAAGAGCTAGTGCCTCCCATCCAACTTGAACCCGGGCCTCCCTCACATTATGTGATTTAGGAGCCTTGGCAGAAAAGGGTCAGGGCTTTACTCCTAGTCTTGTAGCTATAAGTGAAATATAATATTTTTTGTATTTTTCTAGCAAATCATGGCGTCTTATTTTATTCTCCCGTTCCTTATCCCGACCTAAACCCAGGGGAGGTTACCGAACAGTAGCTGCTAAAGAAGGCCTAGCAGCAACTGGGAGAGGGGTTTAACAAGTGGCTTATAGAGGTTAGGCCACCTGCCATATGCTGCAAGGAAGAATTCGCGGCGTAACTAACCGCAGCGCCATCGATCAAGGAATCAATAGCGCTACGCAGAAAAAAGCGCGAGAGCCCGCGGCGTGCCGAAACGCGGCGCCATCGATTGCTTTATCGATGGCGTTACGCTGGAAAACTGATAGGCCCGAAAGGAGGAGGAGCCCATCCCTTAATCGATCTCCTCGTTCGAGTCGTTTTCCGAGCCACACGCGATTACTTCGATAACGATTTTCTCTGCCGTTTCGATAGCGTTTTCCACCGCGACCGAGGTTTTTCCGGAGAACAGCAGCAGACTTCAAGAGGACGATCTTACCGGATAGTATTAGAAGTAAGTGGCCACTTAACAGTTATTAGTCCGCGAATTATTATATTTCATTTCCCCTGAACACGTGTGCGATCGTATCAGGGCATATACCTACATACTTACGTACGCGCGAGACCGCGTTAGTTTCATTTCGTATAGTCCGTGCGAGTGCGAGGGAGAGAACCCATCTCTCTTGCATGACCGTAGAGTAGTTGTACAAGTGAGAGAAAGCCACTCTTACCCGTACAAGCATAGCACGCAGTTAAGTGGACCGAGCTCTCGCTCAATCATAGACTGGGTAGATAAGTGAGAGTACCACGCTCACTCGTCCAGTCATAGATTACGACAGTATAGAGGGAGAATCGCTCTCTCTATATTGGTCGTCCATATACTACACGTGTGCGTGTAGCCGCGCAAATTGAAGAGGGTGCGCATGCGCAGTGCGCACCTCGCGAATTAGTATTGCGCGTTAGGCAATACTAATTGCTCTTTACTCCAAAAAGACCTCTACGCGATAATTATTATATTTTGTGAAATTTAATTGAGATTGTTCATTAAACAAGCTTTTGAGCACTAAACAGGTGCGTTTTTATTTAGTCACTTCCCTACAGCTTCCCTGTCTCGAATACCGCCGCCTCCGCGGGTGTACCAACCGGTTGTTGGCACACATTCTGAGCAGCCGCGCCTGGTGAGAGCAGCACCGGCAATGGACCTTAGGCAAAGCCCCTCACACGTGATTTAAAGCAAGATCTGAGGAATATTCTGCGTTGCTTACGGGTCAGCATTGCACACTGGTGTCATAGCACCGGCGGCTAACGTCCGCTGACACCCGCGGCAGCATCGGTGGATCCAGCAGCCTGCCAGGCCAAATCCGGCGCCTGACGACGAGTGCCTATGGGCGAGGGAGAATCTCGCACGTGCTTTCCGAATTATTCCGTTACAGATTAAAATAATGAACGAAATTCCTTCATTAAATAAAAAGTTTTTTGCTGTTTGTATCATTAAAATATGCTTATTAGACTAGGAGAAGTTCAAAATTTTGTTTTAGGGGTTGGTTACCCCTCTGAAGGAGTGATTTTTAAGAAACCCCAAAACACGTCAATTTAGTATTCCATTTTTGCAAAAAAAAATTTATTTGCAAGTATTTTTATGAAATTTTAGAAGTTTTAAATCGAAAAATACGTTATAAAAACTGAATTCACGCCTATAAAAATAAGGGCTCCAAAAATTATAAAATTAAAATTATGAACGAAATTTCTACATAAAATAAAAAGTTTTTTGCTGTTTGAATCATCAAAATATTTTTATTACAGTAGGAGAAATTTAAAATTTTGTTTTAGGGGTCGGTTACCCTTCTGAATAAGTGATTTTAAAAAAACCCCAAGTCACGTCCCCAACAACACGTCTATTTAGTTTTCCATTTTTGCGAAAAAAAATTATTTGTTATTTTTATGAAATTTAAAAACTTTTAAATCGAAAAATACGTTGTAAAAACTAAATTTACCCCTATAAAAATGAGGGCTTGCAAAATTATGTGATTAAAATTATGTACTAAATTTTGACATTAAATAACAAGTTTTTTGCCGTTTGAATTGTTAAAGTATCTCTATTAGTTGATGAGATGTTAACAGAAAATTGTTTTAACCCTTTTGTTTATGGGTCTTTTGAACTCCTTAGAAGTAGAAGTTAGCCGAAAAGAAAAAACACCTTAACATATTCCTGAACCAAAGAAATCGATCAATCTGGGTTGAGAACCTTTCCATGTTCGAGGTGGCGCCAGCAGGTCAAGTGTTTGGCTTATATTCTGTAGTCCAGCATCTCACTAACTTGTATATGCATTTTTAGATCGTTGCTGTTAGTGTGCATTTGAGAGCTGATTGCACAAGATGTTTCAATTGCTTACGGGAAAATGGAAAAATCATAGAAGTGTGCGGACATCAAGCCATTTAACCCTTACAGCCCTGACTTTTTTAGAGTAACGCAATTTTCGTCATATTCTATATTTATGTGTTTTTGGGGTTGGTGATTACAAACCCGGTGTCAGATTTTTAAAATTCGAAATGGCGGATCCAATATAGCGGACGCCTTATTCAAAAATTGATCCGATTGGCCTGAAATTTGACACTCTGAGATTCTTGGGGTCGCAGATTACGAATCTGATGTCAGATTTCTAAAATTTAAAATGACGGATCAAATATGGCAGACGGCCTATTGAAAAATTGGTCCAATTGGCCTAGAATTTTTTAATAGGGGGTTTTTGAGTTCACAGATTATGAATCTGATATTAGTCTTAAGTGGTCATTTTCTGGAGTGCAAGTGAACTTATTAAATTTTCGTCCACCATATTGGATCTGTCGTTTTTAATTTCAAAAAACTAATATCGGATTCGTAATCAGCGACCCCGAAAATCTTCAAGTAATAAGTGTCAGGCCAAATGAATAAATTTTTAAAAAATCGTTCACTATATTAAGTCCACCATTTTTAATTTTGATAATTTGACATTGGATTCATAATCAGCGATCCCGAAAATCCCTTAGTAATAGGTTTCGGACTAATTAGATCAATTTTAAAAAAGTTGTCCACCATATTAGATCCGCCATTTTGAATTTTGAAAATTATGAAAATCTGACATCGGATTCGTAATCAGCGATCCCAAAAACCCCCAAGTGTTCATTTTTATGAGTCTCACTCCACGTAATTCGATAATTGGCAATTTTTTTTTTAATTTCTGCCAAAAACATTCATTTGTTTGTTGTTATAACCACAAAATTGTTATTAATTTTTTGCACTATACATTTTTATTGCAAAGTAGAATAAATTTGTGGACCGTTGGCGTTTGGAAATCAAAAAAATATTGATTTTTGACAAAGTTATGAATGTTTGAACGCAAAAGTGGTTTCAATCGAAACCACTGGGGCTGAAAGGGTTAAGGTTAGAAAACAAATAATAGTCGCTGGAGACTAAATCTGGTGAACATTGTGGTCGGGGTAACAATTCAAACTTCAATTTATTGATTTTAGATATCGCAACAACCGGTAAATGGGCCGGTGCGTTGTCATGGTAAAACAAGATTATTTTTTTTTGCCAAGTGAGGTCGTTTTTTTTTCCCATCGTCCTTCAAACGCTGCAATAACTCTGCATACTATTGACTAGTGATAGTTTTATCCTGCACCAGGTAATCAATAAAAATATTGCCTTTTTCATCTCAAAAAACAGTCACCATAACCTTATTCGCCGATAAAATTATTTTTGCCTTCTTTAAGATTGGTTCACATAATCCAAATCATGGCTTTGGCTGCTCTTTACAATATAAGTGTAGTGGTGAATCCAAGTTTCATCTACAGTTATAAAAATTCGCTAAGGCTTTACTTGTACAGCGCAAAATTTTTAGTTAAAGCAGTTTCCCGGGTGAATTTTCGATCGACCGTAAGCAAACGCGGCACCCACCGAGCACAAAGCTCATTTATCCTTAAATGTTTATGTAAAATATTGCGTACACGTTCGATCTTTGAAAATAATCTCAACACTCTGGGACTTCGACATTAAGATCAACTGTGAGTCAAAACTCGCGCATTTTAATCAATACTTGATAAGGTATCTTTAACGTTCAGTGTGCTCAGTAAACCGCTAACATTAAAAGAGAAAGCTTTTGAGCGCTTTAAAATAGTTGACCTAGATTTGACCTTCTCAAGGTCAGCAAATAAATCTTTTAACCGTCATTTCTGACGTAAAATTTCCCGCTTATTCAGAATCCAACATAAAAAATAGAAATTTCCAAGTAGAAATTATCTTGACTTCAAGTGTTTAGAAATTCGACCTTGATTTGACCTTCCTAAGAACAGAATGAAAAATTTAAGAATATGATTTCTAACGCGAAATTTCTCACTCTTGCAGAACCCCACATGAAAAATAGGGGTTTCCATTTAAAATAATGATCTAGACCTTAAAATAATCTTAAAAATCGACCATGAGGTCAAGGTCATTAACAAGGTCTTATAACCCCCTCTGTCTTAAACATTTATTGACTGAATATTTTCTTTTTCCAGGCCGAGTAATGAAATGAATATTTGTATTTATAGATTAAAATGACTCACGCTGTATATGCATGTATTAAAGCGAAATTATAAAAACAAATGCAAAAGTAATAGAATTCTAAAATATAATTATTTTGGTTATAAGTGATACAATCAATTTGAAGAAGGCTGAAAAGATGTCAATGATAGTCCTCATTCTAAACGTCCTAGAGCACGTCAACAATAGATGAAAACGTTAAAGCAATGAAGACAATGATTTTGTATAAATCGTCTTATAATTATTGAAGAGGTTGATGAGGAAGTCGGCAAGTATGTTGACGCGTTATTGTTTGATGATCCAGATGTGCGACTTTTTTTATTTCCAAAAATGAAAAGCATCCTTAAAGGGATTTCCACGATCGATCAAATAAAAACCGAATCGCTGAAGAAATTGAAGGTTATACGAAAAACCGCCTATGAAAAGTGCTCCAAGGATTGGAAAAAGCGCTAACACAAGTGTATAATATCTTATAGAAATTACTTTGAGAGGTATTACATTAATATTGATGAATAAATAAATATTTTTTTGAGCATATTTTAACGGGATATTTCGGAAGCCACGTGCGAGACTCTCTCTCTCGCACGTGCGCAATGCGCAGGCGCCGGTTTCGGGCCTACCTGGCCGCTAAGTCCCTCGATGCATCCTTGAGTGCCGACGGACGTTAGCCGTCGTACAATGGCACTTACATGCAGTGCCAACTCGTTTACAACGTAGGATCTTTCTCGGATCCTACTTTCCTTACGTGTGAAGAGCCTTACCCTAAGGTCCCGCTGCGGGTGCTGCTTTCACCGGGCTCGGTTGCTCAGTTTGCGTGCCAACTGTAGGTTGGCACGCCCACGAAGGCGGCAGTATTCGGGATAGGGACGCTATATAGGGAAAGGTAAATAAATACGCACCTGTTATGCGCTAATAACTTTATTAAAACGAAAACCGCTCAAAAATCGTATAAAAGACAATTATTTATCGCATAGAGGCCTCTCGCCGAGGATCACAATTAGTATTGCTTAACGAGCAGTACTAATACACTAGGCATGCACTGCGCATGTGCGCCGTGCACTCGCCTTGTTGTTGTACTCACGCATCAAGGCGTGTGAACTAACCCTAACGCTCGCGGGCTGGTTTCAGGCGTATGCGCTGGCCTTTACTTTTGGCGGGCTGGCGTACGGTTGGACACGGGCTTTCGCGTTGAAAAAAGAACTGTTATTCTAATTTCTTCTAAAACTAATATTTGTAAAAGTATGATACTATGATTAAAATATAAAAAGGATGATAAAAATTGTCCATTGTCAAGTAAGTGTAATCGAAAATTTGCTATTAACCCTTTAACGACTGAACAGACGCTTTTATAATAACTTTTCAATCTCAGAATTCACCATGTTAAAGTTTGCTTAAATGTTTGAACAAAAGTTTTTCTTATGTAAAATTATCTGCTTTTTCAGTATTTAGTATTTTCTTTCTACTAAAATTCTTTTAATAACGAAAGAATTTGCAAAACTTACAAATTAAAAAATGTATAAAATATATTTGTAAGTTTTTATTGTTACTATTATAAAATGGACTAGAGATGATAAATTAATAAATGTTATGAATTTTTTAGCATTATCCGTTTTCGACATTTTGCTTCATTTGTTATTTAGGTTTTACATACAACAAAATAAAAAAAATTATCCATACTGCTTTATTTTGTACTTTTAGTACAAAAATATTTATGCAATCAACGTGTTTGAAAAATGTTATACTAAAACAATGTTTTTTCAGCAAGATAAATTGTTTGAATTTCAATGTCTTTCCATATAAGAAGGCTTTTCTAGACGTATATTTTTATCTGCACAAAAACACTTATACAAATGTTTGAAAATTTATACGAATCATCGATTTTTTTTTCTTTTTGCAAAAGGTGATTCATAATAACTTAACAGTTATGAAAATGCAAGAAACGTAAGATCTATTGATATCTGTCTGTCTCTGTCACTCCTTATCGGTAAATGCATTAACTTTCTTTTTCTTTCTCATTTACAATTGTGAAATTAAAATTTGATAATAAAACTTTTGTAAATCGAGTTATTTAAATATTTATATACCAAAAAAAAATCAGTAATCAAATTCATAGCTAGGTATTAAGATTATAATTATATCTACGAGCAAATAATTATATAAAATTATATTAAAATAAAAATAAATATAATAAGATTCTATAAAAATACTTAAAATTGCTTATAAACAGGGTGACAAATGGGAAGTTGCCGAAAGTAATCACTTATAATTTAGAGATGAGTGCAGAGAAAAAAATAATAAATAAAAAATAAAAATGAAAAAAATGCATAATGATTTTGACGGTAAACTTTTTAATGCAATTAACCCTTTATGACCCTAAGTCTCTCTCCGCGAACGTAAACTTTAGCCCCTTTAAAATATGACTAATTCATCTATTTTTTTCTGAAAAGTACCTTACCCACTATTTTTTGGTGTTTTCTTTCAGAATCTGCAATCAGAAATTCAAAAAATGCACTTAAATATTATTTTTTTTCGATTTAACTTAAAAAATGATACTTTGTGATTTCTTTTTTTTTTATAAATCCCATATTTTCTATAAATTCTAATATTTTTAAATAAGAACAATTTATATCATGAATGATCTCAATCTCTTGCCTTTCTGATGCGATCTTTCGTTTTCAAAAAGCTGTAACGACCGCTTCAAAGTGGCCGTTTAAACAATGCAGTGAAAATAAAACTTCGACAGTTATTTACGAGAACAGGATCAACTTAACGAAAAAATGTTACAGAACAAAAAGTGCTTAGAAATAACCAAAGAAAACGTGTAAATTTTTCAAAATTTTTTGAGACGTTTTTGAATTTTTGGACTTCGCCACTTTTTAAAAAATCCCGAAAATGTCTCAAAAAATTCTGAAAAAATTGATACGTATTCTTTAACCGACTTTAAGAACTTTTATATCAATGAAATTTTTTTAAAAAGTTGATTCGCCTTGAGTGAAGAGATCACAAAATCAGTTGATGACGTTACGCATATATGGCTTATACAGTTACGCTTATATTGTTTTCCGCCTCTGATAACTAAATTTTAACAAAATAAAATATATATTCCTTGTTTCAATTATAAGACTGTTTGTTTCCGGGGATTTCAAATATACTACTATATCCATAGTACATATTATTTCATTTACTCTCAAGTAATCATAACTACGTAAATTTGCTAAAATCACAAATAAGTTATGATTTTTTGTTTATCCTTATCACCATGCCTAGAAGACAGTCGGATTCTGTCCCTGTTAGAAGAAGTGAAGGGCAAAAGTATTTATTCGAAATCACAGAAAACGATGATTATGTTGTAATACCTAATGCTGACGATTCGGGTGAATCGGACATTCCTATTGAAGACGATGATGAAAGCGATGAGAGTGAAGTTGAGTGTGATAAAACCAACATGAAAACTTTTTGAAAAAATTTTACTGATGTAAAAATGCTTAGAATCGGTTAAAGAATACGTGTGAATTTTTTCAGAATTTTTTGAGACATTTTTGGAATTTTTAAAAAGTGGCCAAGTCGAAAAATTCAAAAACGTCTCAAAAAATTTTGAAAAAATTCACACATATTCTTTGAATAATTCTAAGCACTTTTTGTTTTGTAACATTTTTACGTTAAGTTGATCCTATTCTCGTAAATAACTATCGAAGTTTTATTTTACACTGCATTGTTTAAGCGACCATTTTGAAGCGGCCGTTACAGCTTTTTGAAAACGGAAGGTCGCATCAGAAAGGCAAGAGACTGAGATCACTACTGATATAAATTGTTTGCATTTAAAAATATTAGAATTCATAGAAAATATAGAATTTATAAAAAAAAAGAGGTCACAAATTTTAATTTTTTAAGTTAAATCAAACAAAAATAATGTTTAAGTGCATTTTTTGGATTTCTCATAGCAGATTCTGGAAGAGCACATCCAAAAATAGTGGGTCAAGTACTACTCAGAAAAAAAAAAGATGAATTAGTCATATTTTGAAGAGGCTAAAGTTTACGTTAGCGGAGAGAGACTTTGGGCCGTAAAAGATTAACTCGTCCGAAATAAAATAAGTAACGTGAAGTGTATTATTAGAGAGGGTTTAAACATTGGACAATTGGCATATCTTATTGTTGCTTACGGATAACTCAAGCGATTAAGTTTGTTATAGATACGAATATTGTGCGTATAACGGATATTTTTTTAAAGGCTCGTAATCCGTTGTCTGTCTTTTCCTATTTGTCAAGTGCTTGGCGCACATACGAGGTGTGATCAAAAAGTAAGATGACTTCTTGAATTTCGCGCGCTCAGTACACTTTAATTTCAAAATTTTTTTTGTTATGTTGGTACACTTATCACGATCATACCATATGTTCACAGTTTCGACTATATAACATGTGATGTTTTTATGTGAGAGGCATAAAGGTTATACTCGCGTTTGCGTACTCGGCAATTTTTTTGCCGCTGAAAATAATAGAGCGAAGAGTTTGTATTAATTTTTATGTAAAAAATGATATCAAGTGCTAAAAAACTCTTAAAATGATGACAGTGGCGTACGGTGAGTAAACTCTGAGCAACAAAAATTTTTATAAGTGGTATAAGTTATTCCAAGAGTGTTCGGAAAGTAAAAGAAATTGGGTTGAAAAATCGTCGAATCACGATTAGAGAAGTAGCTTATGATTTTAACATATAGTTTGGTTCATGCCAATCGATTTTAACGGATGTTTTGGGTATAGCACGTGTGTCAGCGAAATTCGTTTCAAAATTGCTTAATTTTGATCAGAAGCAGAGTAGTTTTTTGGCCAAAAACAATACTACCATCATGCCTCAGCCACCGTATTCACTAGACTTGGCCCCCTGCGGCTTTTTCCTCTTCCAAAAATTGAAAAGGCCCATGAATGGATAAAGATTTGCGACGATTGAGGATATTAAGGCTGCATCGCTGAAGGAGCTCAAGGCAATACCCAAAAGTGCATTTCAGAAGTGCTTTGAAGACTGGAAAAAGCGTTGGCACTAGTGCATTGTATCAGAGTAGGATTATTTTGAACGGGATAACATAATTTTAGATAAATAAATGAATATTTTTTATAAAAAATGAAAAGTCACCTATTTTTTTTATCACACCTTGTATTTTGAAGACAAGCATGCATTCCGAGGAAAACGTAACTGGGATTTTTTCTTTGACTTTTTCCAAAACTTTCAGAAGAAGAAAAAATAATCTATTTTAAAATCGGCTTATATATAACAGGACGTAACAACGAAAAGATATTTGGAAAATACATTTTTACCCATATTAAAGGTGAGGGTTGCAACTCTTAAATCTGAAATGTTCACGGTTTTGTAGTTTGTTTAATGGCATTTTTTTTTTACTTGGTTTTATTGAAGAATGTCAAATAGAACCGAAGATATTTCAAAAAATTTTATGAGATGACTTTCAGAAGTTGTTTTTACCCCCTTTATAAGGTGAATAATAAACTACTTGTAAACCACTATTATCATTAAAAAAAGAGACTTCAAAAACAATCTTTATTTCGGTTGTTGGGTTGTACTCGAAAATCAATTTCAAATGTGTGCCAAATAATAATTTGTGATAAGACTACTTCTTTCTAAATTTTAGATTGAGGTTGCTTTTGGTTTTTGTGAGATTAAGTGTTAAAGTTGGCATTTTTACGTTATTTGCAAAAACCGCTCTTGAATACAGAAAGTTGAAAGCAAGTTTGCTGTGGGAGAGATCAGCATTAGGTGTTGGTGTTGAAACCCACCGAAAGTGTCTGCATTGCCCACTTCATATATATTTTGATGCTCTAAAACCGAATCGGTGGTCAGATTTGCTTCATCAACCTTTTATTTTTTTGATCGCCAATAAATATCCTTAGTTACAGAACGATGCTTTAATCGTTTAATTCTTTTTTAGATAGATGTTCTAAACTGTGATTATGGTAGCTGTGAAAAGTCGGTTTGTTATTGACATATGGTGTTTAATAAATATTTGAATTTTATCTTCTTACAGTCCCAAAAAATATAAGCAAATAATCACACTGAAAGAAATTCTATCGTAAAAATTATTAAATTGAATAATATCCTGAGAACATACTTCAAAAATAATCATTTTTCTTATTTTACTGTATAGAATTTTTTACTAGCTTTCCTGTAACATTTACAATTTAGCGTTTCAACGTTAAATATTTAATATAGGATAAAGTAAAAAAATATATAATTTACTTATATTAGGTTGCTGCAGATGAAATGGCCGATCTAGCAATGACATAAAGTTGGCTGCAATTTTAGTGTATTATGTTAGCACAAGGCGGCGCAAATGATATGACATATTGAAGTATAAATACTGCTACCTTGGTTTATGAAGTCATTTCTGTTTTGCGCTTCATAGTGATCGTAAAAACAAAAAGAGAAAGTGAACATGGAAGCGAATCAAAAACGGCTACTTTTACTATACGAATTTAAAATAGAGCACAACGCAACGAAAGCAACAAGGAATATTAACAGCGCATTTGAGCCTGATACAGTTAGCGAACGAACCACTCGGCGGTGGTTCGAAAAATTTCGATCCGGAGATATGGACCTTGGAAATGAGCCACGTGGATACCCAGGACCATCGATCGATAACGAGGAGCTGCGTGCATTAGTGGAGTCTGACCCCCGCCAAACCATAAGGGATCTTGCCGAGAAATTAGGCGTTCACAATTCGACCGTTTGCCGCCACTTGCAACAACTTGAAAAAGTGAAAAAGCTTGACAAATGGGTTCCGCATGATCTTACCGAGCAAAACATGACGTGTCGAATGGAGATTTTAAGTTCTCTTCTCTCCCGCAACAAAAAGGAACCGTTCTTGCACCGAATTGTGATCTGCGATGTAGAGTGGATTTTATACGGTTCTCGTCGCCGATTGGCCTAATGGCTAGATGCCGATGAAGCACCAAGATACATGCCGAAACCAAGCCTTCATCCAAAGAAAATAATGGTAAATGTTTGGTGGTCTGTAGCTGGAGTTATTCACTATTCGTTCCTGCAACCTGGCGAAACCATCAATGCTGAGAAATACTGTGCTTAACTGGATTAAATGCATCAGAAATTGATAGTCCAACGACCTAGGCTTGTCAACAGGCATGGAGTGATACTGCTTCATGATAACGCACGACCTCATGTATCAAGAACAACGGTCCAAAAATTAAACGAGTTGTGCTATGAGACTCTTCTTAACCCTCCATATTCACCGGACCTCTCACCAACAGATTACCATTTCTTTAAACATTTGGATCACTTTTTGACAGGAAAAAGATTTAATAATGAAGCTGCTGTCGAAAATGCCTTTGAGAAGTTTCTTCGAACCAGAGACTCGGACTTCTACAAATTTGAAATAAATGTACTTGTATCTCGTTAGGAAAAGTGTGTTGCATCTATTAGTACCTATTTGATTAAATAAATTGTCTTTATAAAAAGTTACAGCTGTTTAAAAATTTATTACTAAATCGGCCATTTCATCTGCAGCAACCTAATACTATATTTAAACGTTACTATAAATAAATAAATCGTTTTTTATATATTGAGGCATATTTTACTATTTTTAGTAGTAAAATTTATGAATACAAGATAAGCTTTATAAATTTAATACAAGAATTTGTAAAAATTATAATTTATGAGGTCTGGCTATTAAATAACGAGACTGCGCGCCTAGAGGGCGCCGTAGAGGGGTGGGGAAAAACACGAGTAGTGCGTTGGGTATCTAGATATCTTGTCTATGCACGTACCAAAACACGTTCTCGTCACTATTATTGTATTTGTGCAGTAGCGGTTTGAAACGAACGTGTTTTTTTCTTGTGCCAAAAACCATGTGTGACAAAAAACAGGAGCAACGTATCAATCTCAAATTTCTCGTTAAATTGAAAAGAACGCCGACTGAGTGCTGTAAATTGTTGCAAGAGGCCTATGGGGACAATTCTCTATCTCGTGCGCGTGTTTTTGAGTGGTGTAAGCGCTTCAGTGAGGGCCGAGTGAGCACTGAAGATGACTAACGCCCAGGTCGCCCTGTCACTGTTTCAACTCCAGTAACAGTGACCAAAATCAACCAAATTGTGCGTGCAGATCGTCCAATGAGCATCCAGATGATTGCTGAGGCTGTAAACGCCGATAAAGAAACGGTTAGACAAATTTTACATGAGGAATTACACATGACAAAAGTCTTTGCGAAGTTGGTGCCAAAAAACCTGACTCCTGATTAGAAGCTCTTGCGTCAACAGCTCTGCTCAGATTTCCTTGAAAGAATAAAAAAAGATTCCGGACTAATGAAAAACATTATTACTTGCGACAAAACGTGGATTTTTCAATACGATGTTGAAAAAAAGCGGCAATCGATGCATTGGAAGACGTCTGAATTGCCCAGAATCAAAAAAGCAAGGATGTCCAAATCAAAATTCAAGGCAATGTTGATCGTTTTTTTTGACATTAACGGTATCGTGATAACTGAATGGGTTCCAGAGGGTTATACTGTCAACCAGACTTACTATTTGTCAGTTTTGGCAACACTGCGAGAACGAGTTCGTAACAAACGGCCCGAGTTGTGGAAGAACAACTCGTGGATTTTGCACCAGGACAACGCACTTGCCCATAACGCGCTATCTGTAAAGCAGTATTTGGCCGGTAAGCGCACTCTAGTGCTTGAACACGCGCCGTACTCGCCAGATTTGGCACCGTGCGACTTTTTTTGTTTCCAAAGATAAAATCTGCTTTGAAAGGGACCCGATTTGAGTCGATGGAAGCGGTAAAGCAAAAAACGGCAGAGCTCCTAAAGGCCCTTACCAAAGAAGACTTCCAGCACTGCTTTGATTAATGGAAAAAACGTATGGAAAGGTGTGTGGCGAGGGAAGGGGAGTATATTGAAGAAGAGCAATCGAATGTAGAAAAATTTTTATAATAAAACCCTTTTTCGTAATTAGTCTCGTTATTTAATAGCCAGACCTCGTATGTATTGTAACGTCGGTGATAACGCTACGGTGCGTTATTCGACGTAACGCAAGTAGTCGCTGCCTTTTATAGCCTAAACAGTGAAGCTCAAGGACTCGGGACGGCGAAAGAGTTTTAACTTTATATTTCTTGCCTTTTTTTGAGGAAAAGGTGGTGAATTGCAGGACTGAGCGTGCATCTAGGCTGAAACTTAGGACAGCTATGACGCTCTGGATGAGGACCTAACAATTGGATTTATGGATAAAGGTAGTTAGCCTAAACTCAGGCTAACTCTACCTTATTAAAAAATAATATATATAAAATAAAATATAGATTAAAGAAGAAGTAAGGTGGAAAAAATAAAAATAATATGATTTACGATATACACAGTGTGTCCCATGGAAAACGGAACTTTTTTAAAACATCGATTTATCTTGGCGCCACCTATTGGTGGATGTTAGCAATGGAAAGGTCGATTCTCAACTGACATCCTGTTAAAATTGTATGACATTTGGTTCAATGGAAACCAAAATATCGCGCTTAAAGTGACAGTGTGTTTGTGGCATCGGTCGAAAAATGAACTTCAAACAAAGAGCAAATATTAAGTTCTGTTTTAAACTCGGTAAATCCTTTACTGAGACGCATAATTTGCTGAAACAAGTTTATGGCGATAATTGTCTATCCCGTACCAGAGTGTATGAGTGGTATAAGCGGTTCCAGGAAGGTCGTGAAGACATTCAGGACGACGAACATCCAGGTCCTTCGAATACCGTGGTTACTCAAAGTAACATTGAAAAAGTGCATAAATTTATAAAATATGAGCCAAAATTTTCATTGCGATACATGGAAATGGAATTAAATATGTTCAAAAATTTAATTCATCGCATTTTGACCGATCATTTGAATCTACGGAAGGTGTGTGCACGCTTTGTTCCACACAAATTGACCGACCACGAAAAATTGCTCCGAATTCAACATTGTAAGGATTTGATTAAAGAGTCAAAAAAGGACCGAAACTTGAAATATTCAATTGTGACTGGTGACGAGACATGGTGTTTTCAATATGATCCCACAACCAAGCGTCAAAGTGCTGAATGGAAGCACCCAACCGAGCCCAATCCAAAAAAAAGTCGTCTTGAAAAGTCAAAAGTAAAGACAATGTTGATTTGTTTCAACGATTCGGAGGGTATTATTCATCGTGAATTCGTTCCACCTGGTCAAACGATTACTGCTGTGTTTTATCTTGGTGTTATGAAGCGTTTGCTCAGCCATATTCGTCGTGTGCGGCCACAATACCGTGAAAAAGGGAGCTGGCGTTTGTTGCATGATAATACCCCGTCTCATCGATCGAACTTGATCACGGATTTTTTGATCAAAAATTCCATTTTAACCATTAACCATTCACCGTACTCGCCAGATTTGACTCCGTGCGACTTCTACTTGTTCTCCAAATTGCACTTGCCTATGAAAGGAAAACGTTATGCTGACGTAGAGGCCATCCAAAGAGCGACGACCGACATACTAAAGTCGATGGATAAAAATGATCTGAAGAACTCATTCGATATGTTAATTGATCGTGCAAAACGTTGTATTGATGCGGAAGGAGACTATTTTGAATAAAACAAATGAGATTTGCCGGAATAATGAGTTTTTGTCTTTATTTTGAAAAAATTCCGTTTTCCATGGGACACACTGTGTAACCGTTGGCTTTAACTAACTTTTTAATTGAATATGGATTTTTTTTATGCTTGAATCCTCTCTCCCCCCCTCTCTCTCTCTCTCTCACCTTCTTTGAAGAGGCTAAATTTTGTAGTGATGGACAATTTAATAGGCACAATTCTCATTATTGGTCAAATCAAAATTCCCAGTGGCACATACCTGTAGACCATCAAAATCGATGGAGCCTTATGGTATGGTGTGGCATAGTCAATGGTTATTTCATTGGTCCTTGTTTTTTTGATAGAAATGTTGATAGAGATAGCTATTTGGAGTTGCTAATAGATCGGTTGCCAGAATTGTTAGAAGATGTTTCTTTAGCTACAAGACAAAAAATGTGGCTCCAGCAAGATAGTGCAGCACCACATTTTGCACGAATAGACTTTTTAAATTATAGCTACAACGAGAGGTGGATCGGACGAGGAGGTTCAGTTAACTGGCCTCCTTGCTCACCAGATCTCACATCTTCAGATTTTTATTTATGAGGCTACTTAAAAAATGTTGTTTTTGCAGAACGGCTAACAACTAAAGCAAACATGAAAGACCGTATTCGTCGAGCTTACGCAGCGATTCCAAGAGCAAGTTTACTAAGAAAAAAAAAAGCGTAAATGCTAATAACAAATTAGGATTAGGAATGAGGCAATAATCACAAACCGAACGATTGGAGTTTTCTTTATTTTCCAGAAGGGCTTGGTGAAAATAATTATTTTCTTATGTCTTCTTGTTCCAGTTTACAGTCTTACTGGTTACGACTGTGGATCACGACACCTGAACATAACTACTGTATCTCTGCTAGGCGAATGCGAACACGCCAAAAACCCTGTAAATGTAACCCGTTGTTACATACCCGTTGATACAATTACCACAAATAGTAAACTATTGCCAAATTCATGTAACACAGTGTAGAGTAGAGATACAGCGGACCGTATACCATTGTGGAATGTCCTCTCATAATCCAATAGTAAATAATGATCAGGCCGAATTAATACATGAGATTAGTAAAAGAGCATGCAAACAATTGTATGGAATGGGAATATTTAAATACAGAGACGACACAGTGATAAGCGAGATTTAAATTAACTTCACCGTAATGCACCCTATCACTTATGCAGGAACACTTAGTAACGATGGGCGATGTTTCGGAAGCGTTTACCGAGACCTTTATGGTGAAGAAAATGCAGTTGTACAAGGATTACTGGAAATCATGTTGGAAGAACACTTTGCACAAATTAATCTTAATGACAATAAAATCCATTTAAACTCTGGAACATCGTGCATCTTTTCTGACTCTTCATGCTCGACTTCGAAACCGATATACCTATTCGAAGTCTCCCGACATACCAGTGTAAATATGATCAATAAGGAGTCCTATATAAAGGACTAGCCAACAAAATTACAGAAATCAATACCGATAACTACAAAATTGTATATTCACTAACCACCGACGATGTAACTTTTGTGTTGGCAAGTAGGGGAAGCAAACATTTATGCGGATGTACTGTGATAAAAACAGAACACCCTAATCTATTTATTTCAGAAACTAGCAGGGGCGTCTTTTTGCTAGACCAGGAGGAGGGGTGTCGCTCGACGACCTAGACATATTGGCGTATGTGAACACTAAATTGATCTACAAAGCAGTGACTTTGTGTTTTGCCGCCATTATTTGTGTAATAAGGTCGCAATTGAAGAGTGTAACAAGCAAGGAAGAGACACTCATCGAACCATCTCCGACCTTTCCCCGAGAAATTACATTAGCCGATAGAACATTGTCCGAGGTAATAGAGGGAAGTACCGTGCTAAGAACAGCCACCGCGTAGTCCATAAGATCAATCTTGGCCGTTGTACAGTCTATTGTACTAGAGATCACGATGCAACTGGACTCAACACGACACTTGTCCCCACCCTGCAGAGAAAATCTACCACCATTTGCAATTTTCAGAGTTACAGTTGTTATTTCAGGGTTTGCTATACAATCATCTGCTTCTGTGCTCGATTCGGAGTCTAGGTCAGCTTGTGTCAGATCGGAGACCGTCTGCACCACGGTCGCCACGCCAACAGTCAGATTATTAAAATTTTTTTGAATGTCATAAAATTCGGTAATAATTTGTTGCAAAAGGTTATTGTGTTGTGTTTTCATGATTTCAGCGACATTTTTTTCAATTCGCAAGAATTTGGTGTTAATATTAGTTACAAGACTATTTTCTAATTTTGTTATTCGCTCATCCAAAGAAGAATTGAATTTAAGTAGCATTGATTGATTTTCTCGAAACTCATTTAGTATAACATTTTGATTTTTAATTGTATTTTCAATATTTTTGACTCCTAGTATTAATTGTTGTATTTGCATTTCCAGGTTAGTTAATTTGTTAATTGGCTCAACTAAATTAAGTAATTTATTTAAAGATGATTGTCCGGAGTCAGCCAAAGAAGTATTATTGCAAGGAAGTTGATTATCATTTTTACCTGTTGGCGTGTCAATCGTGGTGATATTCTTTTGTTTCGATAATACTGGAGTGGAATTTGATATAAGTACACTACTGTTCACTGTCGTGTTAATATTATCATTTTCAACCGTAGAGTCTCCGTTCTTCCGATTTCCAGTTGTATAACAATTCTCGCATATATAAGTAATAGTCAGTTTTTTGTTAATTAAAATATTGCGAGATATTAATTTGTTGCAAATATCGTGATAATTTTGTATTACATTTATAGCAGGTATGAAGAATACCGACTTTACGATTTATTTTTCTGCATTTAAGACAGGCTGACGGAGTCATAATGCAGAGCCAGTAAAAAGTCAATATTTTGTCAGACAAGTCTACGTGTTGTCAGACAAGTAGAATGACTCAACAGCAGATAAGTAGTAAAACTAACTACTAGTCAGACATAAGTCGATTAATAAAATACAATAAAAATTTTGTAAAATATATAAATTAATTAAATTAAAAATTAAAATGAATAACTGTGACTAGTATACGACTAGAGAAAAAATAAAATACTTAATTAAACGCCAATCTCTCTCTAGTTGTATAGTAGATGTTGTTTGAATAGCGCGCGCTTGGTTGCTCAGCTAGTGATTATTTGACAGCTCCTAGTTTCTCAAACTTAAGGCAGATTTCCATGAAATAATGATGGCGATGGAATAAATTTTCAAAATTTAGCGGAAAAACGCCGCGTAGAGGAGATAACCTCAAATTTTCAAGTTAGACTTTGAATTTTTCACGGTATTTTCAAGGCAGTCAAATAGATTCAATGTATAAAATATATACATAAATTGATGCCCCGAAAAATACCTTTTTGCTGCAACATAAAACTCACAGAAAAAATGTGAGTAATTATGTAAAATTGTTAAATATTAGAGGAGCGTAAAATAGTAAACAGTGCTACTCACCAGAGAGAGAGAGAGGGAGAGAGAGGAGAGAGAGAGAGAGAGAGAGAGAGAGAGAGAGAATAGAATAGAATAGAAGAGAATAGAATATTTATTGAGGCTACGGGATATAATCCCATGCAGCCCTTAAAAAGAAATAATAAAGATATAAACTTTTACAATGTTATAGGAAACGATACATTATAATACTACTCGCTTTTGTAAACCAAATAATACGCTGTGAACATAACATAATATAATATAATATAGGAATAGTATAATATAGCCGGTTATGCCAAAGCATTCGTAGTATGAAAATACATATATCGATGAGTGCAGTGATAATAACAATAACAACAACAATGCGTAACTTATAATTAATAATTTTTAATGTATAACATGGTTCGCTAAAAGTAGGACTAGATTAGATTAGATTAGATACACTACAGGTAGAAGTTTGAAACCAAATTTCAATACGCCAAGTAGTCATGGTGCCAGATTCAGTAATCTTTTGAGTGTGATGTCGTGAGGAACCGGGTTTAATACCAAGCTTCTATCACGTGAAGTTCGAAAACGTCACAGTGCGACCTCTTTAGACATTAAGAGCTTACGTAGTATCGATTTGAAGGCGTAAAAAAAATAGGAATTAAACGCAGGTAGTCTTGCTATAAACTCGTTAATGAGTTTTGATGCTGTGATATGGAAAGAGTTTGCCAAAGTTTCTGTACGCGGCATAGCAAATAACAAAGGCGGTGGAATTCTACGAGTTGAGACCCGCCGGGTTGAGATACTCGAACTCAAAGTAAAGACCCTAGCTAGGTAAATAAGTTGACTCAAAGAAATGATTTTAAACGCCAGCATGGTGACAAAAAGTAGGCGTCTGTTTTCAGCTGATAACCAACCAAGCAAAATACGATACGGTGTCACTGGTGCGATCCATGGAATGCAACCGAATACAAAACGAACGCAAGCATTCAGAAGACGCTGCATTTTGCTCCTGAGTTAGGCTGCTAAAAACCACACATGCACAGTCAAAATGGGGAAAAATTAGTGCCTCAACCAGTCGTTGCCTCAGATTACGAGAGAGTCCATGTCTGTAAAATCTCAAGGTGTGAAGAGTACGCCAAACTAGACATGCAATTTGTCTCACTTGCGCATTCCAGTCTAGTGTGGAAGTGAGACAAACGCCTAGGTCAGACACTTAGCTAGAGCATTTTATGGGAGTATTTTCAATAAAGATTGGTGAAAGAGCATCGGGATCCATAGCTGAAATGTAAGGTTGGCTGCCAAAGATAATGAATTTAGTTTTGTCTGCATTCAGTTTCAGTGAGTTCCTACGAGCCTAGTCAAAGACCTCCAAGGCATCGTCATTAAGCTTGTGCACGAAAACGTGAAGCTCGGGCGGGCGACACTGTGAGTAAATACGTGTGTCATCGGCGTATATGCTGTGCTTTGAATACTCAAGAACCTGCGGAAGATCATTAATAAAGATTGCAAAAAAAAAAGGACCAAGTACACTTCCCTGAGGTACTTCCGTAAAGATCTCAACAGTGTCGGAGAGTACACCGTTCTCAGCATGCACTGCTTGGCGCCTACCCGATATGTAGCTGGCGAACTATCTAATTACGATGTCGGAGCAGTTAAGCGACCTAAGCTTTTTGAAGAGAAGTTTATCAGAGACCAGATCAAATGCCTTGGAAAAGTCAAACGTTACAAGTGGGGTCACTTCATACTTATCAATCGCTAGACGTACTTCTTTCGTAAAGCCTAGAAAGGCAGTATGAGTAGAGTGATGTTTTCGAAAAGCAGATTGGTGTACATCCAGCATTTGATGAGCAGCGACATGATTTGACAATCGGTCATGGATTATGCGTTCTAGTAGTTTTGACATTACTAGCAATAGGTCAATGGGACATGTATCAGACGGTGATTCCGGAGGATGAGTTTTAGAGAGGGGAGTTATTGTGGCCAATTTCCAGCTGTCCGGAAAAATACCATGTTGGATTGAACCATTGAAAAGTCTGACTAGGGACGAAGTGCTGGGTAGGCTGATTTGAGCATATTTAGTGCAACGCAATCTGCTCCAGTGCTGTTTTTCTTAGTGTGAGCAAGGGCCTGATCGATATCATTTGCAGATAACGGTTTGAAAGAAAATATATCCAAAGGGTTGGCATTCAAAGGGCTGCTTAATACGTCGGAAATGTCTAGAAATCGCAATGGAGTTGTCGAACACGAGACGGAAGCATAATGCATGTTTAGGATCTGCGGCGAAAATTAGCGAAGCAGTGACGCCGTATTTCTTTTTTAATTTATATTGTAGTTTATATTGTACGATAACAGCCGTATTTCTTCGTTGAGAGAGGGAGAGAGGGAGAGAGAGAGGAAAAGAGAGATTATTTTTATTGTACTAAGAACAGTGTACAACTAAACTAACAGTAAAATATAGCTAACAACTAATTAGTAAAGCACAATAGCCAATAGAGATCAACATATAAAATAATAAAAATTAACAATAATAAGAAATACAAAATAAAGTAATTTAACCAAAATAACAGTACATTACAGGACACAGCATTATTAACATTGACAAAGCAAAGACAGTTCAGTCAGCTGGCAAGGTCATGGCATCCGTTTTCTGGGATGCGCGTGGAATAATATTTATTATTTCAAAAAAGAAAAAACAATCAACGGCGTATATTATGCAGCCTTATTGCAGCGTTTGAGTGATGAAATCAAGAAAAAATGGCCCCATCTGACGAAAAAAAAAGGTGTTGTTTCATCACAACAACGCACCAGTCCACACGCGCGTCATTGCGATGGCTAAAATCAATGAGTTGAAGTTCGGATTGTTTCTTCACGCAACCTATTCGCCAGATTTGGCTCCCTCGGATCATTTTCTTTTTCCGAATTTGAAAAAATGGCTCGGCGGCAAAAGATTTGCCAACAATGAGGAGGTAGAGTCTGCGGTTAATAAGTATTTTAAGGAGCTTGACGGTTTCTACTACGAAGCAGGTATCGAAGCTATTGAACATCGTTGGGAAAAGTGTATCGAACTGAAAGAAGAATATGTTGAAAAATAAAAAACATTTTCGCAATTTTTATACTGTTTTCTTTGTCGGTTCGGGTACTTTTGGGACTGCCGTCGTAGGTCAAGCCAAGTATTAGACGTAGGAGTATGATGTGTACTGCCATACGATATAGATAAGAGAGAGTGCTCATCGATAAATGATTTCAAAAAGTTTGCAAGATCGCTGTTGGATAGCTGATCAGCTGTGAAGTCACCGAATAAGATCTAAGTACTATAGTCATACATAAAGGTAGAGACCGTGGGTATAAAGTCTGAGTTAGCTAAGAAAGGCGCATGAGGTGGCTTGTACACAACACCTACGAAGATAGCAGGAGAGGCCCGAGATGTAAGTTGACAGAAAAGATATTCTGGTTAGCCAGGTCTACCACACCAGACATGTGTAGAAGAGCACAGCACGGTGGACAGTAATGAGTTATGTACTACATGGACTGAGAAGTCCCAGGATTCTTCAATAGGTAACGCTACTAGAAAATGAACATGATTCATTTCGAAAGGTTCATCTGTCATTAGTTTATGTGTGAAGTTTCATGACATTTCGTTTATTTGTTTACAAGCTACAGTCGTTTAAGTTTCGCTACTTTCGCTTTCGTGAAGAAAATGGAAAAACAGGAATATCGCATCTTGATCAAACATTCCTTTTTGATGGGCAAAACTCCTGAACAATCAATGAAATGGTTGAAGAAATGTTATCCTACATCTGCTTCTTTGAGAACAACAGTTATTGGTGGTTTAGTGAATTCAAAATGGGTCGTACAAGCACCGAAGACGCACCTCGCTCTGGAAGGCCAAAAGAGGCTACGAATGCTGAAATTGTAAATCAAGTGCATCGAATCGTTTTGAATGATCGTAAAGTGAAGTTGCGCGAGATAGCTGAGGCCGTTAGCATCTCAGAAGAACGAGTGGGCTATATTTTGCACGATGTTTTGGACATGAAGAAGCTATCCGCGCGATGGGTGCTGTGTTTGCTGACCGTCGACCAAAAACAGCAGCGCGTTGATGATTCAACGGCTGGTTTGGCGTTGTTGCAGCGTAATCGAGCGGACTTTTTTCAACGTTTTGTAACGATGGATGAAACGCAGATTCATTACCATACGCTTGAGTCCAACAGGCAGTCTACACAGTGGCTGAAAAGTCATGAAGCAGACCAAAGCGGCCAAGAGACAAAAGGTTTTGGCCTCCGTTTTCCCGGATGTGTATGGCATAATCTCCATCGATTACCTGCAGACGGAAATAACAGTTACCGGAAAGTATTATGCAGCGTTATTGGACAAACTGAATGACGAAATAAAGAAAAAACGACCTCATATAGAGAAGAAAAAAGTTCTGTACCATCACGATAACGCACCGTTACACGCGTCCGTGAAAGTGAAGGCCAAATTGAACCAATTACTATTCAAATTGGTTGCTCACCCACCATATTCTCCAGATTTGGCCCCCAGCGATTATTATCTGTTCCCAAACCTTAAGTTGTGGCTCCAGGGAAAGAGATTCACATCGAATGAGGAAGTCATCGCGGAAACCAAGGCGTATTTTGAAGGCTTGGACGTTCCGTACTACAGAAGAGGCATCGAAATGTTGGAAAATCGCTATACTAAGTGTATCACCCTCAAAGGCAACTATGTTGAAGAATGAATACAACATTGTCCAAAAAACGCTTGTTTTCATTAAAAATTCCGGGACTTTTCAGCTCATGTAGTACAAAAACTGCAACACCATCCCTTCTTGCATTACGATCACAGCAAAAAGGGTTCAATCATCAAGGGCCACGAGAGAGTCATCCACAATGGGACCAAGTTTAGTATCTGTTACGGCTACTACATGGAAGTAGAAGTGAAAAGCCAGAAAAAATCTTATCATTTCAATGTGCGCACGAAGAGAGTCGGCATTGAAATGCAGACTCGAAGACCCCTATTACCCACACCGAGCTTCGCAATAGAGAGAGAGAGAGAGAGAGAGAGAGAGAGAGAGAAGAAGAAGAAGCAGAAAGTAGGAGTAAGTTAGTATGGGTAGGAGGTGATAAAGAAGAGAGGGACAGGAAACATACCTGGATAGCGAGATTCATTTGTCGTTAATGATCGGGGTGTTGCTTGTAGGGTTGATAGCTGTTAAAAAAGCTTTAAGGTCGTCTTCGGTGGAGATGAGATGTGGCGATTCATTCTTCCTTCTTCTGACGTAGATATTGCCATTACGAATGAACGTTTAGAAGTTATACTGTCTGTTCCTAGAATCCTCTAGTACAGGCAATAAACTTTTACTAAATAAAGTGAGTTTATTTGTATTTATTCATTCTTATTTTTTTTTTCCAATTCTTTTTTTTCTCCAAAGGAATTTTTGGCCAAAAAGTGGCCGATCATTCCTTTCCTTGTAACTTACGTTCGCTAAGACCTTTCTCAGAGCAGGGCTCAAAGCTGGTTCTGTTTAAAGAATAGAACCTCCTGAATATGCTTAATCCTGAAACGCACACTCACTCTTAACAAATCTCGTAACTCAAACCTCGGCCGTCCAGCACCCATAAGCTCCGGTGCTTAGGCGCTGAAAAGTAAAAGCAGCCGGCGTATTTCTTTTTTACGCAAATTTAACACTCACGTTACACGTTTGAAATTAATTAAAAGAATTAATGAAATTAACCCTCTGACTTCCATAAAGTTTTGGCTAATAGCATAAATAAGATGCATATGATTTTAGTGGTTTTGACTATCGCTAAATCCGAATCTGCCATTACTTTTACAATATTAATCTGTTTCAGAAAATTATGAAAAAAATTTTTTTTGCATGAACGTTTTAAAATTTTGATTTTACGAAAAAAATACATCTAGTATGTAAGTTTGGTCTTTAAATAATATTGTAATATGTATTAATTTATAATTCATATATTTTATAATTCACATTAATTCCTTAACTATTGATTCGTACGATTTTTATACATATTTTATTTAAATGTATGTTTTTTAATAAATATCATTGTAGATACATATGCAAATCATATTAAGTATCATTTATAAGCACAACTAGGTATAAAATTTCCGAGGTGTGAAAATTTTTATCATTGTCTATCTTGCTTGTTGTATTACGGATTTTGATTTCATTACTAAACGTCAATAGAAACACTTTGTTTATTTCATAACTTTTGAAATAAGTAAGGTTAATAAAGAAAATAATTACGACCATCTAATGAAAATAATTCTGACTAAAGTGATTTTGAAGCTGAAAATGATTCTAATTTCCTTCCGCACAATGGAACTGTATCTGAAAATGAAAACAGTGATTCTACTACTACGATAAAAAAATAAGACCTATTTTTTCTTTTTTTTTAATTCTTTATTTATTCTTCTAAATCTATTACCTTGACTTCAAAGCAGTCCCCGCCCGACAAAATACACTTATGCCACCGTTTTTTCCAACCCTTGAAACAGTTCGAAAAGTCTTTTTCCGGAATTGCCTTCAATTGACGCAGCGATACACAATCTCCTCAATCGAGTCAAAACGATGTCCCCAGAGTGGTATTTTGAGTTTATTGAACAGCCAGATGTTACACGGCGCTAAACCAGGCGAATACGATGGTTGTGGAACGATATGAGTTGAATTTTTAGCCAAAAAGTCGCGAATAAGCAATGTGGTATGAGACGTTGCATTATCGTGATGCAAAAACCATGAGTTGTCTAGCCACGATTCCGGCCTCTTTTTGCGAATAGATTCACGCCAACGACGCATAACACTCAAATAATGTTTCTTGTTAACAGTTAGGCTCGGCGGAAGAAATTCCGAATGCACACCACGATAATCGATGAAAACTGTCAACAAGACTTTGATTTTTGAACGACTTTGACGTGGTCATTTTGGTCTTGCTTCATCTTTGGCACGATATTCGCTCAATTAATCCGTTGTTTCAGAATCGTCGGCATAGATCCATGTCTCATCTCCCGTAATAATGCGTTCCATGACGTTCTGGTAGTCAGAAAGCATCTCTTCGCACATGTTAACACGACGTTCTTTTTAAAAAAAAATTGAGTGTTTTTGGAACCAATCACTATTTAACGCGTTTGAGACCCAAATGATCGTTCGAAATTGCTTAAATCGATCAAAATGAAATACCAAAAGTATCAACAAGGTCTCTAATTGTTAACCGACGATCTTAGAGCACAAGGGTTTTGATTTCTTTCATGTGTTTCTCATCAGTTGATATCGATGGTCGTCCTGGACTCTCTTTGTCTTGGACTCTGTCTCTGCCTTCTTTGAACTGTTTGTACCACTTCTAAATATTTCTTTCCGACCAAGTTTGCTCACCGAAGGCCTTTTGCAACATTCTGAACGTTTCTACACAAGAAATTTCATTCCGAAGACAAAATTTAATGCAACTTCTTTGTTCACTAAAATCTGACATTATAAAAATCACCGAAATCACTTTTTAATCTTCACAAAGACGAAGATCAGTTGCAAACTATTGAATATATTGACATGAAATTCGACACAAATGTCTCTCACAGTGCCACCAACTTAAAAAAAAAGTATTGTCAAATCGATAAACCCGCGAAATTTAAATGGGAAATTGGTCTTACTTTTTGATCATAGTAGTAGGTGGTCTACACAGTATGTCGGAAAAGTTCCTGAACTTATTTTGTAGCGCATGTACGAGTAGCGCCACCTCTTGGACGATACCAGTACTATGTTGCTACATCCCTCTAAAGTGTCTGAGAATTTTTTCACCAGTATCCGTTCATTAGTTGCCGAGATAGATGTGCTTAAGTAAACGTGTGTTTAGTACCCCGGTGCAAGCTCTACGATGGATGAGAAATTTGAACACCGTGGCGCAATTAAATTCTGCTATAAACTAAAAAAAACTTTCGCGGAAACGGAAAAAATGATCGATTCGGCTTACGGTGAAGGTGTAGTGTCGCGTACAACTGTTTACACGTGGTTCAGTTGGTTCAAGAAGGGCAGAGAGTCGTTAGAAGATGACGAGAGAAGCGACCGGCCGTCAACAGCTGTTACCGACGAAAACGAGGCTCGCGTACGCGCGCTACTGAAGCAGGATTGCCACATGTCTCTCAGAATGTTGGCAGACGAACTGAACATGAGCAAGGATAGCGTCGCGTTGATTTTGAAAAAAAAAATGAACCGCAGAAAGGTCTGCTCTCGATTTGTTCCGCACTTTCTCACACCAGAGCAGAAAGAAACTCGCATCCAATGTTGTCAAGATTTTATCGAGACTTGCAACACCACTCCGGGCTTTCTAACCTTAATTGTGACTGGAGACGAGACTTGGTGCTTACAATACGATCCTTCCACGAAGCGCCAGTCATCCGCTTGGCTCAGTCCAGGCCGTGCGAGGCCTCAAAAAGTGCGCCAACAAAAATCACGGGTAAAGACGATGCTCATCGCTTACTTCGACTCCAAAGGCCTGATACACGAAGAATTTGTGCCCCAAAACACCACCGTGAATGCTGCGTATTACGTAGAGGCGTTAAAAAGTCTGAAGCGCCGGATTAATCGCATCAGGCCCGAGTACAAGGAGCCGGGATCGTGAAGTTTGCTGGATGTCAATGCGCCTGCTCATTCTTTGAACATTGTAAAGTGTTTTCTCGCCGAAAATCAGATCCCACGCATCAATCACGCCCCATACTCGCCAGATCTGGCTCCAGCCAAATTTTTACCTATTTCCCAAGCTAAAAATGGCCTTGAAAGGACGATTTTTTGAAGATGTACCGAGCATTTAAGCGGCTTACACCGTGCGTCTCACAGCGATAACTTCAGAGGACTACCAGAGAGCCTTCGAATCACTCATGGAGCGCTCAAATGAGTGTATATCTAGGAAAGGGGACTATGTTGAAAGTTAACTAGAATAAATTCCTTTAGATGTAATTTTCGATTTTTTATTTAAAAAGTTCAGAAACTTTCCAAACATACTGTGTATTTAATGATTTAAGTCGAATAGTGAGCTTATTTACACTCTGACAAGAAAGTATCCGGAAATTTGAAATGAAACGCTAAAATATTAAACTTCTTCAATATTTATTGAATCTCCTTCACAATATGCTCCATTTGAAGCGATACACATGTGCCAACGTTTTTTTCAATCATGGAAACATTTTTTATAGGCGCTTTCAGGGATGGCCTTCAGCTCCTTCTGCGAATTTTCTTTTATGGCGCCTACGGAGTCAAATCTGGTTCCCCGGAGCGGTAATTTCAGTCTGGAGAAAAGAAAGTAGTTACACGGAGCTAGATCAGGCGAACAAGGTGGCTGCTCGATGGTATTTATCAATTGTTTGGTCTTAAAATCGTTAATAATCGTGGCTTGATGAGATAGTGCGTTATCGTCATGCAAAATCCACGAATTGTTTTGCCACAAATCCGGCCGTTTACGGCGAATATTTTTACGCGAACGTCTCAAAACAGTTAAATAGAAGTCCTTATTGACCGTTTGACCTTGCGGAACGAATTCATGATGAACCACACCACGAATATCGAAGAAAACAATAAGCATCGTCTTGATTTTCGAACGACTTTTGCGAGGTTTTTTTGGTTTTGGCTCATTTTTTTTCACCCATTCCGATGATGGTTGGCTCGTTTGTGTGTCGTATTCATAGAACCATGTCTCGTCACCAGTTATGATCCGTCCCATGAACGTGGGATCAGAATTCGCACGATCCAGCATGCCTGCAGCTACCTGCATCCAGTACTGTTTTTGAAGAAAATTCAGCTCTAACGGAACGAGCCGAGCGGCGACGCGCTGCATGCCCAATTGGTTCACCAAAATCAAACGAGCGGTTTCACAAGAGATTTTGAGATTACGAGCTATCTCTCTAACACTGGCATGACGATTTTCAAGCACAATTTCCTTGATTTTTTCGACGTTATCGTTGGTTGAAGAGGTCGACGGTCGTCCTGAACAAGGCAAATCTTTGACGATCTCCCGACCGTTTTTAAAGGCTTTGTACCATTCGTACACTTGGGTTTTTGATAAAACAGAGTCTCCATAAGCCTTTTCCAGCATTCGCAACGAGTCAGCACACGAAATTTTGTTTAAAACACAAAATTTGGGATAAACCCTTTGTTCAATATTTTTTTCCATTGTAACATTCGCAGACTACCACTGAGGTCGACTGGTTTTAACAGCTGTCGTAAACGAACTAGTTGACGGACCGCACTCATGTTTGGCATAGTAATTACGGACAGTCCTACCAACATACAGAAACTTCAAATACTTAAAAATACTCAACGCGGGCAATTTAAATGAGAATTTTTGGATACTTTCTTGTCAGAGTGTAAATTCTATAACTTTTTGAACGATAGTTCATTCAATAGAGTGCTTAAAGCGATTATGTTTTCAAACATTTTGTAGCTTTTTCTTAATCTATTTCGGTGAATGCCGTAACTTTTATATTTTTTTTAGCCAAAAATATTTATAAAAGGAAATCAATGAATTTTTTGAAAATTAATGGCTTGTATTTTTTCTACTCTTTATCTTGTCGTTATACGCTATTTGCAGGGTGACAAATGGGAAGTTGCTTAGAGTAATCACTTATAATTTTGAAATGAGTACATGGAAAAAAATAATAAAAATACATATTAAATCAGTGAAGTGGTCATTTTTATTTGAAATAGGTTTCAGTTTGATCGAACATTTTCAACAGACACATATAACGTTTTTAAAAAAATGACAAAACCTGGCTAGAGAATAACTATTAATGGTAAATATTTTCGAAGTGATCCCTATCTGAACTTGCACAATAATCAAGCCGTTTTTGGAAACTATGAAAAGCTTGTTCAATTTTGGATGAAGAAATACTAGAAATTCATTTTCTAATACGAGGGTAGTCCCAAAATTACCCGACCTGACTTATGAATACAGCTAGTTTTAAAAAAACAATTACTGCGATTGACAATACCACCTTTCAACAACTCAATGTGAAAAATTCATAACGGTACGTTTATTATTATTTTTTTTACAGACATCCAAAGTGAACGCTCTTAGTGAATTTGTAAATATGAAAAAATCGGGCATCGTTATGTGATACAATACTTTCATTTGAAAGGTCTATGTCCAACCGATATCAAAGCCAAGTTGGATTCTACTCTGGGGAAGTCTGCTCCTTCGTTTACAACGGTCAAATATTGGATAGCTGAGTTTAAGCGAGGTCGTACGAGCTGCCAAGATGAACACCGCAGTGGTCGACCAAGTGAGGTCACTACGTCAGAAAATGTGAAGAAAATCCACAAAATGGTATTGGATGACCGTCGACTAAAAGTGCGCGAGATAGCAGACATGGCAGGCTTTTCAAAAAGTGCTGTGCATCGCATTTTGACCGAAAATTTGGACATAAGAAAGCTGTGCGCAAGATGGGTGCCGCGTTTGCTCACAATGGAGCACAAACAGCAACGTGAGGATGTTTCCATCAAGTGTTTGACAATGTTTCGCAGCAATAAAGCCGAGTTTTTGCGTCGATTCATAACGACCATGTTTCATGGACGAAACATGGGTCCATCATTTTACACCTGAGACCAAGGAGCAGTCAAAGCAGTGGACTAAAAAGGGAGAACCGGCTCCAAAGAAAGCAAAGACAGTTCAGTCAGCTGGCAAGGTCATGGCATCCGTTTTCTGGGATGCGCGTGGAATAATATTTATTAATTATCTCAAAAAAGGAAAAACAATCAACGGCGCATATTATGCAGCCTTATTGCAGCGTTTGAGTGATGAAATCAAGAAAAAACGGCCCCATCTGACGAAAAGAAAAGTGTTGTTTCATCAAGACAACGCACCAGTCCACACGTGCGTCATTGCGATGGCTAAAATCAATGAGTTGAAGTTCGAATTGCTTCCTCACGCACCCTATTCACCAGATCTGGCTCCCTCGGATTATTTTCTTTTTCCGAATTTGAAAAAATGGCTCGGCGGCAAAAGATTTGCCAACAATGAAGAGGTAAAGTCTGCGGTTAATAAATATTTTGAGGAGCTTGACGGTTCCTACTATAAAGCGGGTATCGAAGCTATGGAACATCGTTAAGAAAAGTGTATCGAACTGAAAGGAGAATATGTTGAAAAAAAAAAAACATTTTTGCAATTTTTTTACTGTTTTTTTTGTCGGGTCGGGTACTTTTGGGACTGCCCTCGTAGCTTCTCTCAACTCATCTTTAGTCATGGGTTTTCCCGCATAACAGTAATCTTTTAGGTAGCCCCATAAGAAAAAATCACACGGGTTCAAGTCCAGTGAATAAGGGGGCCATTCTATACCTGCATGTGCAAACTTGAGATATCCTAAACTGATGACGTGTTTACCATAAACTTCGTAAATAGCTTTAAATACCTCTGGAGCTCTATGCAGCGTAGCACCATCTTGCATAAAATAATAGTTCCTGACTAATCCACGTTTCTTAGCGAAAGGAAAAAATTTTGTAAGGATGTAACTTAATGAAATTTTTCATTATTAATCTTAGTGTCTTTTGATATAGTTTTAAAGCTACTGCAGCTTTTCTTATTGAATCCGTTGGATTATTCTTGAAATGTTCTTCGACCTCTGCAACCTTATCTTCTGTTGTAACTGCGTATGAAGGACCTGGAAGATCATGATGACGATCTTCAAGAGTATAATAATTGATGAAGTTATTAATTACTCAGAAAAAGAAGTAAAAAAAATTTGAAAACTTTATTAAAAAATGCGGTCATACGATAAAGTCAAATATAATTTTTTTTATTCTTACCTTCTAAGAGTATTTTGACTGGCTACTCTTTTACTTCCGAACTTAGTACAAAAACCTCTTTACGCTTCAGTATAGTTTTTACCTCTAGAATAAAAGCTCTCGATGAGATACACCTTTTCTTCGTTCGTAAGGTCACTCATTTTAAAGTACACGTATTGTTCTTTACGGCGTCTCAATAGAAACTGACAACATTCTAGAGTGTACCTACGTGGGCCTAGCCTTATACGATACAGTAGAGGGGGAGAGATTCATATACTTCAGGCAACTTCCCATTTGTCACCCTGTACTATCACCATCATCAATATGGTGCAAAAAACGAACAAAATAAAGTTTTATTTTGATAAATTCGTAATTTCGAACATAAAAGAGTTGTTAAATCGTCTAAAAACTCTTAATCGTATGGAATAAACATTTTCAGAAAAAGAAAAATTTTGTTTTATTACAAATTTAAAGTGGCAGATTCAATATGGTGTCTTTTTTCCAAAACTTCAACTTATTTCTGGTTGATTCAACATTTTTTCATTTTATTTAGCATAACTGAATATGAAAAATACACAAATGAATTCTATAATAATTATTTAGATTTAATATGTTGATGCACAGCCAATAGTTTAAAATATGCGATGGATTTCACTTTGATTTTGTTACATCTTCAAGTGAAAATTCAAAAATTTTTTTGTTTTTCTTTTATTTCTCTTTAACCCAAAGGATCACAAAGACAAAATATCCCTACTTCCTCTCCATAGACTAAGAGTAGATGCGCGCATGTGCACTACAGAATCCAAACAATAAGTGCAGAGAAGGATAAGGACTAAGGATACATAAAAGCATTTTTCTATTCTTTTTTTTTTAAATCATAATTTTGTTTAATCAATGTATCCTAGTTAAGTAACTTATAACAATTTTAACGCCCACCTGATATTTTACGTATTTTAACATAATAAACCTTAGTTAATTTATCTTTAATATTAATGTTAATTGTGACAGGTAGCCCAGAGAGTATAGGCCACCTGCCATGTGGTCAAGATTAAAATTCGCAACGTGACTGCATGAAGTAAATCGATTATCAAATCGATTACAACGAGCGGAATTGATATCGAGAAAGGAAAAACAGACGAAAGAGCTTCTTCTCTTTTCTCACCCAAGTGCTAACGTACGTGCGAAAGCAACGGACGAAGATTTTCCAGAGATATTCCGAGTGATTAAAGAAAATACTTTGACGCGACGACGTCGCCTTCAATTTATTATTTAATTTTGTGTACGGTGAAAATAAGAGGTAAGGACTTCTGTTAATCTCTTTTTCTCTCACACTTGGTTAGTTGCGCGTGGGTGTACGCGCGTAAAGCGGCACGTGCGTAACAGCCTGGTTGGCGACGACCACGAGGTCATGACCAACCAGTCGACCAGAGTGCAAACGCGGAAGCAACGTCCGCGCACCTTTCAGCCGGAACACAGTGAACATACGGCCAGCTCAGTAAACTGCGCTGTGATTGAAGCTCGGCACGCATGTGCAGAACGTGCATCGCATTTAATCGGATTGCGCATGTATTATTTCACTTCTTGCGGCCGACCGCGAAGAGTCTTAATTGTATTTGACTATTGATTTTTATTAATAAATGACGATCTGCATATAACGGGTGCGCCTCATCATTCATTAATTTCCTTCTTCGTCTCTTTTCCAATTACCACCGCTTCCGCGGGTGTGCTAACCTTCAGTTGAATTAATATTAATATTAAATGAGTTACTATATATTTCATGTTAGTTATTTTTTTTTAATTGATTTAAAATAGTACGTTACTTAATGTTAATTTTGCAATAATTTTGATCATTTCTGTACATAAATTTAATTTTATTAAATTGTTATTAATAATTTCAAAGCAATATCTGGAGAATACGACGGGTGGAGTAGGATTTCCCATTTTATAGAAACACAATCATTGAAATCGCCACCAATAATGCTACTAAGTAGACTGAAGATATAAATAAATTTTCGAGTTATATTTTTTATCGATGGCTTAATTATTCATAGTTAACATAAAATTATAATATCCTATAATTTTATTGCAATACTAGTATGATATAAACAAAATAATCGACTTCTGGGCTCGCTGAGTGATATGAGCATTGAGTCAGAATTTGTCCGGCCAATATCGAAAATTACACCTATGAATCTTACACTGATAGAAGAATCAACTTGATTTAAGAAAATAATCTTAAATCAACTAAATCATTTTTGAGAAAAAAGTTTTTCTTGCTTCTAAATTTCTGCTTTTGGTTTAAATAGTCTTGCTTGAGATATCACCACAAGGTGGCTACAGGTTTTTTTTCCAGTATGATAATTTAAAAGCAAAATAAATTTTTTTTTTTAATAAATTATTTATTAATGGTAAATTACTAATTATTAAATTAAATTGTTAAAAATTAAAAAAATAACTACTCAACTTATCAATTCTCTTGAACCAAAAGAGCCGACTCTTACATAAAGAACTGGTTCTCTTGAAAAAATATTCATTTTTAACTTGTTTGAGAAGTATAGAATACTTATTTCAAGAAAAAGAATGCTTCGTTAAAAAAATAAGATTGATTGGATGAAAAATTTTAGATTTTTCAAGTAAGATTTCTGATTTATTAACTCTTTGCACTCGAGGCCGTATTTTACGTAGTTTGAAAGGAAGATTACGTCGTCTTTGTAATATTTTATAGGCAGTGCTTAGGAACGAACTTCAAAGAAGAAAATCACATAAACATAAATAAGATATTACCAGAAAAGAAAACATAAATAGTCATCACCGCGCATCGAATTTCCGCAACAAATAAAGTGGTGAGCGAGTCACCTCTCGAGTCGCGGCATTAAATCATGTGGTGAGCAAGAGTCACCTCTCGAGTATAAAGTACTAATTCAAGGCTAATTTCTCAAATTAAGAAAACAGAATAATTTGAAATAAGAAAGCCTTTTCGAAGAGTACATTTTTCTTGACTAAAATTAAAGCATCTTTAATTAATTTTCGAAGGAGATTAGTCTTCAAAGAATAAAATAATTAGATTTGTATAGATTGAGATTGCACTTATGTACATTTGCTGGAATGCATAAAGAAGCGTTTAAGAAGGCCAGACTTTTTCACTTATATTGCACTATTTATTACGTAATATACCGAAATATCGCGTCACGAAAAATGCGAATTAATAAAAATGATCGCGATCGCATCGATCAATCGATAACTTAAAACTTTAGCAATGTAAAATCGTTTAAACACAGAAATATATATATGTTAATTTTTATTATTTTTTTTTAAGAACTTTTTTCTTACTTGATAACAGTTTCAGGTCCAGTACAATCTTCAAATCGAATAGTATATCCAACCTCTTGTCCGAGACGGCAACCAAACTCTTCAGCTACTCTATTTGCTACAGACATAGTAGCAACCCTCCTAGGTTGGGTACATCCAATAATTCCTCTAGCTGTAAATCCTGCTTCAGCTAAATATTGTGTGATTTGAGTTGTTTTACCAGAACCTGTCTCACCAATTACGATTAATATTTGGTTATCAGTTACAGCTTTTATAAGATCATCTCTTAATTTATAAATAGGGAGACTATGACGTTGTTCTACTAAGCTAAGATTCGTCTTTTTTCCAAAAGAACTTTTTTTACCGCCGATTACATGCTTTTTCCATTCTGGTAAATCTTGCAGTTGTAAACCAATGCCACGCATGTTTCCTATCAATGTACGATTTTCTACTGTAAATAATAGGTTATATTTATTGTAAAAATTTTTTCCATCAAGATTTTTAAATTAATATTAAAAAATATTTGAGCTTAAACTTTAGGAAAATATAATATTTATTTGAAATTTCAATATAAAACATTTGAGTGGAGTCATATCTTTTTAGCAGAAAATTGCTTAATTAACAACAACTCGTAACAATCTTAATTATAGTTTTTAAATATTCAACTGGAATTTAACAACGTAACGTTTCTATTTAAATTTACTAGGTTCAATAATAACGTTTTTATTCATTCAATACTTACAATAATATGAATATACAATAAAATGTATTAAGATTGATAAAAATATTATGTTCTTCCCAATATGAAAAATAAAAAAGTATTATATTATTGTTTATATTAAAAATTTTAGTTGCTTAACTAGACTATATTTTAATTTCTTCTTAACTTATTTCATCTGGGATAGCCGTGAATTTTACTTTTTATCCAGATAGTAAAATCTCTAAATTAGTATAAAATTTATTTATGTACTTCCATTTAAAATTTATTTGCGTCATATATAGTATAGTTATGCTAAATAGAATAAAGTAATTGTCGAAAAATATGAAATTTTTGGGAAAAGAACCCCATATTGAATCCGCCATTTTAAATTTCTTAACGACACAAAGTTTTTCTTTTCATAAAAAAATTTATGCTAGCAGATAGTTTTAAGATGATCCGAAGAAGTATTTATGTTTAAAAAATTACGTTTTTATCTCAATATGTACAACCTTTTTTTTAGTTCTTTTTGTGTTTTCGGCGACATATTGAAAAATCAAGGTATAACAGCGATAAACGGAGATACAATACAACGGCAATAGAAAAAGTGAAAACAATTACAATAAAACATTTATTTTCTAAAAGATTATTTTCTTCTTATAAATTTTACTAGCTAGATAAACTTAAAATTTACGGCTTTCCTAAACGAAATGGGTTAATAATAAACGATTTTGTCAAGTAATCCATTACTTTTACACCGACAATACAACGTAGAAAAAAAGAACTAATCGTACTCACTATGACCTTTTAAGTAGTGAATAGTGATTATGAACTGATCATTTATTGATAGATTTTAGAGGATAGCTGCAGTTATTTAAACAGAACATAGATCTATTCTATAGATTGTGTTAAAAAATAGCCATTGTACAAATTACACTGCCAGACTAGCATAGATTAGCGTAGATTTAGTATACATAGTCATTTTGCGTAGTTATTGGGTCTCTGAAACCGAATCTAGCTATAAAAATGCGATCTTAGCGCAGGTTAATGAGATATCCTAACCTAAAATTGCAAAAAACACTGTTTTTTGATATATTTGAGGTGATGTAACAAAGCCAATTTTTTTTTTCTCAAAACATTATACAAAATATTTTAAAGTACATGTCTTGCTCTTTCAAATGCCACTGAGTTTGATCAAATTTTTTTTATTCTTCAAAACATTTAATTTTAAAAATTTCAAGTTACATATGTAGATTTTGTATGTTTTAAGATACTTTATTTTCTGTGACCATAAGCAACAGTCTAAAATTCTCAAATGCCGGGGAGTGATATTTTATCCCTATTTTACACTAATAAAATAAACTTTGACACAAAAATATTGCATAGATTGTCTTTATGATTTTTACATAAAATCGTTTACTGCAATCAGTTTTTTTAAATAATAAATATTTTTGTAATTTGTTTAAATAATTTGTTATACACAATTGCAAATGACAAGATAAATAACACGTTTATTTTGTTTTTAATGTGTAAAGGATCGAACAGTTAGTTTGTTGTTATCCTACACAGTTTTTGCTTCGAACTTGACACAGACACTTTCACTTCCTGAGATGATTGTTTATCCCTATTTTAAACTAACTTTACACAATACTATAAGTATTTTTGTAATTTGTTTGAAAAATTTTTTATTGAAAATTATAAAAAACCAAAGAAAAAATACGTATATTTTATTTCTGGATTATGCAAAAATTGGCGCAATAAATTTGCCGCTATTATATCCAGTTTTTTATAGGCCTCAATGAGTTTACAAAAAGCAAATTTGGCAGCTATTGGTACTAGGCCCATTTTTGTTTAAGGAAATCTTTGTCTCGAAATTAGCTTTCTATATTTTGAGATTAAACCTTAATTAAAGCGGAAAGAGCAAATTAACAAAAATTTTTTTGAATTCATGCATAAGATATACTAGGTTGTTCAAAAAGTTTTGAAAGCGACATCTATAGAGCAGTAAAAGAACCAAAATTTTTACGCCATTTTAATATTTTATCTTTCATATAAACATACTTAAAGTTTTATTCCACTCTGTCAATTCATTGTTTGTTTACAAGCCATTTGAAGTTGACGTGTCAGTGTATTTTTTTTACAATGGAAAAAACCGAATATCGTGCAGTGATAAAATTCTTTGTTTTGGAAGGTTTATCAGCAACGGAAATTCATACAAAAATGGTGAAAGTGTTAAAGGAATCTGCTCCTTCATTTCCAACTGTGCATCGATAGGTTTTAGAGTTTAGACGTGGTCGAAAAAGCGTTGAAGACGATCCACGCTCAGGACGTCCAAAAAGTGCATCAACACCAGCATTCATAGCAAAAGTACAGGATATGGTTTTGAAAAATCGTCAATTGACTGAGAGAGATTTAGCAGAGGCCCTTGACATCTCATTAGGCAGTGTGAGTTATATTTTAAATGAAGTTTTGGGTTTCAGAAAGCTCTGTGCACAATGGGTGCCGCATTCGCTCACAATGGAACAAAAACACGTTCGAATGCGACTTTCTGAGCAACATTTGGAGCGTTTTCGATAAAATAAAAAGGATTTTTTGCGTCGATTCATCACTATGGATGAGACTTGGGTCTACCATCATGACCCTGAATCAAAACAAGAGGCTAAAAAGTGGTTTCAACCAGGCACTTCGGCACCGAAGCGAGTTCGTGTCCAGAAATCGGCGAAGAAGGTGTTAGCGTCAGTTTTTTGGGATGCAAAAAGGATTTTGTTGGTGGATTATCTCCAAACTGGCACAACAATGAATTTTGAATATTATTGTAACCTTTTGGACCAATTGGATAAAAAAATTAGTGAAAAAAGACCCGGTTTGCACAAGAAAAAAATCATTTTTCATCAAGACAATGCACCCACTCACACAGCTCAAAAAACCATCACTAAAATAACCGAATTAAAGTACGAATTGTTGCAGCATCCACCTTATTCGCCTGATTTAGCTCCTCCTGACTTCTGGCTGTTTCCACACCTTAAGAAATTCCTTCGTGGGAAGCATTTTTCATCAAACGAAGAGGTTATAGCCGTCGTAGAGGAGTATTTTGCAGGCCTTGCAGAAAGTCATTCCATGATGGGATAAACAAGTTGGAAGACCGTTGGATCTTCATTTCCGCTTTCAAAACTTTTTGAACAACCTAGTATCATAGTTATAGATCACCTTATGTCTTTTACCTTGTTTATATTAATTACAACAAATTTTGCAATCCTTTTTTGTATTAGTAAAAATCACATAGAGTTTTCTATACCTGTTTAATTTTTTGTAATTCAATAATCTCTATAACCTCTCAGCTGAACTTCGTGATCTCCGTAACTCAAATATTGAACTTAAAATATTATTACAAATATTTTTATCGTCCAATGATATTAAAACTCTGCATATTAAACCCTGCAGTCTATAACGCCTATAATTCCTTTCAATCTTCATATCTCAATCATTAGAAATACTTCAAAACACAGTTACATATTTATTGTTGTTTAATTTTTAGTAATTACATAACCTTATAATTTTGTGCAGTAAATTTTAATAGCCTAATTTCAACTAGAAATGATTCGGAAATATTTTCCAAAACTACCATTTTCTAGGTTGCTTCTTCGATTGGTAGGATTAGAATTACATTTGAATGACTTTGAAGACCAATACGGCAGCTTTAAAAAAAAATGACGAAATTAATTTTTTTTCTCAAATTCAAACAAATTCATCATAAGCAACACTAGAAAGCTTTGTAGAAACATTTCCTAGACAATTGAACCACTAAAGAACTTTATGCTTTCAAAAATATTCGTTACTTATTATTGTATAATTTTTTATTGATTTATCGCAGTTTTGGAGAAGTTAAGAAGTTTGAAGAATAAACAAAAAAATTTCTACATAAACTTGAAACATTTTACCAGTGTACAAGTATGAAATGCGGATTTTAAAAGAAAAAATAACACGTTAAATTTGGTAGAATAATAAAAAGTGCTTTATTCAAAGTATGCTCCATTATTTTTATACATTTTTCCCATCTTTCGGGCAATTTGTGAACATCACGCTAGTAGAGATCTTTCTCTTTTGCCGCGAACCATTCATCGAGCCATTTTTTGACATCTTGATAGGAATCAAAGCGCTGCTCAGTAAGTGCGTGACTCATCGATGCAAACAAGTGGTAATCAGAAGGAGCCAAATCTGGTGGGTAAGCCGCATGAGGCAGAACTTCCCAGTTGAGTACTTCCAATATGTCGCAAACCGGTTTTGCCGTATGTGATGGAGCATTGTCATGGAGAAAAATTACTTTGTGTTGCCTCTTTCGGTATTCTGGCTTTTTCTCAAGCAGCAAACGGTTCAAATCGGTTACTTATTGTTGGTAACGTGTAGTATTAAACGTTTTTCCAGGTTTTAAGAGCTCATAATAGACCACGCTCCTCTGGTCCCACCAAACACAGAGCATCGTCTTTCTGCCAAAACAATTTCGTCTTGCGGTCGATGTGGATAGTGCTCCTGGGTCTACCCATGATTTCTTGCGTTTGGGATTTTCAAAATAAATCCACTGTTCATTCCCTGTTACTATTCGATGCAAAAATGACTTCCTTTTGTACCGAGCGAGCAAAATTTTACATGTGATTATGCGATTTTCCAGTTGCCTGTCATTCAACTCATGTGGTACCCATCTCCCCCTCTTCTAAGTTTTCCCAATCGCTTGTAGGCGATTGGAAACAGCTTGTTGGGAAACTCCTAATTGCTGTGCGAGTTGTTTTTGTGTTTGCGAATCATCTTAGTCCAACAATGCTTGCAAACCCATATCTTCAAATTGTTTTGGCGGTTTTCCATGTTCCTTGTCTGCAACGTCGAAGTCACCTTTTTTGAAACGCTGAAACCATCGTTCACACATATCTTGCGATGGAGCATGTTCACCATAAGCTTCTCGTAGTAACCGAAAGGATTCAGCAGCAGTTTTCTTCAAATGAAAACAAAAAATTAATGCTGTCTACGAATGCTTTTTGTTCGGTATACATTTTGACATATTAAACACAACAATACAACACGATACACACACTTTTTCAGTCTATCACTAATGCGCGTCTGAACTTGTTGATAACACAACAAAATGGCGCAGTGTCAAATCATAACAGCTTAAACTGCATCGGTACACCACCTGTTGTCTGAAATCCGCATTTCATACTTGTACACCTGGTATGCACTTTTGGTTGTGATTAAGAATCATATCTAAGACTTTTCCGATTCGAAAAAAACCATGGAAAAGGCTTGTTTCTTGCAATACTTATAATTATTATAAAATTTATGTTTATTAGTCCGTAACTTGAAAATAAAGTTCTATGATTTTAAATCGAATAAATTTTTGTAAAGTCAAATCGATCTTATTATTGCTCAAATATGTTAAATTTTTTATCCCAGAGCACTTAATGTAAAATACCATAATTTTTTTGTTTATAAACATTTTGAAATATTAAACCGTTTTTTTTTTTCATCTAGAAGACTTATATTTATATATGTTGTACTAGGTTGTTTAAAAAGTTTTGAAAGCGGAAATGAAGATCCAACGGTCTTCCAACTTGTTTATCCCATCATGGAATGACTTTCTGCAAGGCCTGCAAAATACTCCTCTACGACGGCTATAACCTCTTCGTTTGATGAAAAATGCTTCCCACGAAGGAATTTCTTAAGGTGTGGAAACAGCCAGAAGTCAGAGGGAGCTAAATCAGGCGAATAAGGTGGATGCTGCAACAATTCGTACTTTAATTCGGTTATTTTAGTGATGGTTTTTTGAGCTGTGTGAGTGGGTGCATTGTCTTGATGAAAAATGATTTTTTTCTTGTGCAAACCTGGTCTTTTTTTACTAATTTTTTTATCCAATTGGTCCAAAAGGTTACAATAATATTCAAAATTCATTGTTGTGCCAGTTTGGAGATAATCCACCAACAAAATCCTTTTTGCATCCCAAAAAACTGACGCTAACACCTTCTTCGCCGATTTCTGGACACGAACTCGCTTCGGTGCCGAAGTGCCTGGTTGAAACCACTTTTTAGCCTCTTGTTTTGATTCAGGGTCATGATGGTAGACCCAAGTCTCATCCATAGTGATAAATCGACGCAAAAAATCCTTTTTATTTTATCGAAAACGCTCCAAATGTTGCTCAGAAAGTCGCATTCGAACGTGTTTTTGTTCCATTGTGAGCGAATGCGGCACCCATTGTGCACAGAGCTTTCTGAAACCCAAAACTTCATTTAAAATATAACTCACACTGCCTAATGAGATGTCAAGGGCCTCTGCTAAATCTCTCTCAGTCAATTGACGATTTTTCAAAACCATATCCTGTACTTTTGCTATGAATGCTGGTGTTGATGCACTTTTTGGACGTCCTGAGCGTGGATCGTCTTCAACGCTTTTTCGACCACGTCTAAACTCTAAAACCTATCGATGCACAGTTGGAAATGAAGGAGCAGATTCCTTTAACACTTTCACCATTTTTGTATGAATTTCCGTTGCTGATAAACCTTCCAAAACAAAGAATTTTATCACTGCACGATATTCGGTTTTTTCCATTGTAAAAAAAATACACTGACACGTCAACTTCAAATGGCTTGTAAACAAACAATGAATTGACAGAGTGGAATAAAACTTTAAGTATGTTTATATGAAAGATAAAATATTAAAATGGCGTAAAAATTTTGGTTCTTTTACTGCCCTATAGATGTCGCTTTCAAAACTTTTTGAACAACCTAATAACAACCTCCAAGCACACAATTTTAAGACATTAATCTGAAGCTCATAAATTTTAAGTTTACGAATTTTAAGCCTATAAATCCGCAACCATAAGTCTGCAACCTCAGCCCTTCCGATTTCCATGCTTAAAAATTTTATCGCAACAAGCAAATCTACCAATCCTTGTCCTGTGTGATTTGTGGAAAATAAATTAGACAATCTCAAAAGAATTGTCAGTTTAGGGTGTGAGGCAATAAGCATAAAATAAGTCAGTTAAGAAGTCATAGGATTGAAAATTATTTGTTTGCGGTTTAGAATTTTTATGAACTGAGAGTGAGTTTAAAATATATGGGTTTAGGATTTGTTAGTGTTGGGTGAGCTTCGGAATTTTTGGTATTAGGTCTATGATGCAAAGTTGTATGGACTTAAGGTCAAAGCGATTTTGTTTTAAAATTTCTAACTTTTTCTGTTGGTTTAAACTTATTTTGGTTATTTACACAAGAAAGAAAGAACGTTTAACATCCAAAAAATTTGCATACATTTTTGAATAAAAAATGTCTTCACGCAATTATGAGTATGGTCCACAGACTTCTTGTAATATCTGTGCTGATTTGACCCCTAATAAACAACATAATACTATAACGCCATTGATGAAGATATTATACAAAGAATATTTTAAGGAAGAACATACAAATTTAAATAAAAATTGATGAAAGATGATTTGTATCTTTTGTATAGTAAATTGAATACAGTGGAAAAAAGGAACTAGAAAATCGGTGCTATTTGGCACAGCTACAGTATGGCGAGAATCACAAAATCATGTAAAAGATTGCTATTTTTGTTTATGCCACAGTAGCAAGCTCATTAGTTCTTTTAACAGTAAGAATGAAAAGACTATTAAATATGCAGCTGTGAAATCGGTAACTAAACTTACTCATACAATTCAAGTTTAAAAATTCAATCCCTGTTCCATTAAGAGATCCACCATACTCTTCTGGGGTACAAAATCCTGATCAGTCTCCTACTATTTCAATCGAAATGGAAGACGATCAAGAAGAAATAAAACAAAATGATACAAATAAAGTAAAAGATTAAGAATTCGCAGTTTTCTACGATAACAAAGAATTGTGTTTATCGTTTGGTAAACGTATAACTTTTAATCGGTCTAAGTTAAATAACTTAAATCGAGATCTAGGTAATTCAAGGGGCAATTTAATGTTATTAGCTTCGAGATTGCAAGAAAAAGAAATGCTTTCTTCAAAGGTAACTTATGCAAAATTGTAAAATGTTGCGAAAATTTAAAGATTTATGTTGCCATATGAGTCAAAAATTACAATTTTTTATATAATCTAGATTTTTTTTCGAAAGATAAATTAGGAAACTTAATTGATGAGCAGAAAGAGAGGTCTCACCAAGACCACAAATCTATTGAAAGTAAGTAACTAGGTAGGTGGAATGCTACAATGATAGCTATCTACTGCTGGTTACTAAAATGTGATAATCTTACAACTGCACATCGACGACAAGCTAGTAAGCTTAGATTTCTGTCTTGATATATATCTGGTAGAACGATTTTTAGAAGTAAATTTTAATTTAAGTTCTTTTATAAAAATTAAATAAACTTAAAACGAGGTGCGCCTCGTTGTGTGGGAATTTATGTTTTTGTATTTATAATTCGTGATCTTCAGGTGCACCTATAAGTCATAAGTCGCGTGCATCCAGGGGCGGGTGCGTTTTTAAGGGACTACACCAGTGTAAAGCTTTCAAGAAATCAATATTTTTTTTTTATCTTATTCGACAGTTTATACTTTTAAGAATATCCTGTAAAATTTTCAAGGCCGTATCTCTAATGCTTTTCGAATGGCAGCCTTCTAAAGAGCAACCGCTCGCAGGTATAAACTGCTCCATCTACCTAGGGGCGGAGCATCGGAGCAGATATGCCGTTACCTGAATCTTTCGTATTGTAAACAGTACATAGGTAAGAAAGGAGGCTAAGAATATGTATACAGGGGCTTGAAATACAATGTTGCTATTTAAAAGGTATTCCGGAGCCGTTTGACGCTGTTGCTGTCGAAGCGTCTGTTTAGTTTACTCGCAGCTGTCGTACAGTATACAACGAAGCGAAAATGAGTGAAAACGTGCAAAAAGGTACTCACGATAAACCTTTTTATAAATCTCGAAGCGAATAGAGAACATTTTTGGAAAATCGATACACGTATGAGCAGTCTACCGCAAATACCAGTACAGCCGCTAATAAACAGTTACGCACCGAGGACGACGAAATTATAGTTGATCGAACCCACGGATACTGTTTCATCGAGTTTTTCTTTATTTTTAGTATAATTAGCACTTTAGTTATGGGCAAAACTTGTAAAAAAGACATCAAGTTTAATCTAACAAGTTCACGGGGCTTAAGATTCGAAATTGCTGTGTCATGTGAGTGCAGTGTTTCATACGTGAATTCTGGACCGATGATTAATAATGTTTACGAAACAAATCGTCGTATAGTGTTTGAGATGCGATTTCTAGGCGTCGGTATCAATGGCATAAATCTATTTTAAGGCTTAATGGATATTCTTCAAAAATTTCATAACAACACTTTCGCTGGATGCTCTGAAAATGTAACGAAAGCTGCTGAAACCGTTTATAAATGGTGTACGCAAGGAACCGTTACTGAAGAGAAAGCTAAAACGTTAGAAAATAAAGGTTGCGACGTGGTGTTTTTACACCAGTCACATGAGGAGGCCAAAGCATAGCTTGTGCGCCTCCTCGTAGCTGAAATAACATTTTATTTTACAATCTTGGCAGTCTCGCAGGACTACCACGCTTGACCCTAACTAACAGCCACGCAGGGCTGTACATACTTTACCTTCACCAGGTACATGGGCTTCGAGCTCAAGTAAAGGCTCCAGCAAGGAGCCAGTCTCAGGAGTCCATGTATAGGCGATGGCAGTGCTCGCACACACTGCAGCAGGGTTCCTCTCCAAGCTCCTTCCTGTCCTTGTAGTGATCCCTGTACCTGCAACCTCCCAGACAGCAATTAAACAAGGAAGAAAATAATAGTAGCAGCTGCACCTTGGAAGGGAAGTACAAGCTGCCACACAACATCATAGGAAAGTGGGAGAGGAGGTTGGAAAGCAAGCAAAACCACATAAGCACAGCATTTAAGTGCAAGTAATTGCGCACCTGGAAGTGTCTAACAGCGTGGCCTCGCTGCCGCTGCTAGCAGGCTCTCGTTGTCATCGACACCGCTGCTTCGCTTTCTCCACCGCTCATCATTCGATTCGCCAGCTGCTGATCGCCGTACTGCCGCACCTGAAAAAGAAAAAGAATAAGCCAATTAGTCGACGCCTACCAGCCATGGAACGCGTCGACTTACCTGGACTCTCTGGACATCTGAGGTAGATTCTCGCCGCTCCAGGGAAGACATAACAACACTGGCACTCGCAAGCGGATAACCTAAACGCGCGCTGCTGGAGAGCAGTAATGTCAACTGCCGACAGCGCTGAGCGCGCGCGGCGGCTGCGTCGCGTAACGTACTTTACAAGTACGTTGCGCCGGCGCAGAACGATTATCTAAAATCTGCGCTCGCGAAAGTGCCACGCAAGAGCTTCTTGTTCACTCCGTTTGGGTTCGTTTGAGCAACAAGCCGCGATATTAGCAGTAGCAGTTCGGCTCTGTATCCGTCTTTTTAGAGAGTAAAAACGAAACGAGCGTGCGAGAGACCATTATTGTAGTATTCGAGGCGTGAATAGAATATCTGGTAAGTGCACCCAGGTGCAGCAGCTGTTACCAGGAGGCATCCCTGCAACGAATCGTCCCTGTATCCGTCCCGGCTGTGTGTGCGACCGCGACACGCGCCACGCACCATTTTTTGGCCGTTAGTGTAGGCTGTACGCCCGCGACCGCTCTAATCGTGAGCTAGCCGCGCAACGTATTTGCCGCGCACGAAACCGCGCTACACGAGTGTAGCTGGCGCCCTGGGCTCGCGTAAAAACGCGATCACTTTTTGTATTTAGTAATTTTAGTTCAAATAAATGTGTTCGTTTTGTGCTCATTTTAATCGGATGTTCTAACTTACTCGTAATAGTGAGGAACCCGCCGTCCCCCCCCCCCTCCTTTTCATTTGTACGCCACCCTAATCCCCAGTGGCGTTACAAGGTTAAGATGTTAATTTGACAGTTTCCGGAGATGGCAAATGGAAAAAACGCGGCCACACTTCACGTTTCGGTGTTACAACTCTTGCAGGTAAATTCAATAAAAAAATTATCGACACAGTCGTAAAATCGACTTATTGTAAGAGTTGTGAAGTATGGGAAAAGAACAAAAATACTCATCCTGAAGAATACAAAGAATGGCTTGAAGGACATGATGATTGTGATGCAAATCATATTGGATCAGCTGGAAAAATGGAGGTTGATAGTGTGAAGGAAATGTTTGGCCGCTCGATCGATCAATATGGAGTAAAATATACGCGCTACATTGGCGACGGTCATAGTGCCACGTAAAAAGGTTTATTGAATTTGAATCCGTACGATGTCTAAGTAGAAAAACTAGAATGCTACTTACATGTGAAAAAAAGAATCAGAACTCGATGCCGCAATCTCAAAAAACAAACGAAAGGTTTAGAAGGGAGTAAGAATACCGTAAAGCTAACTAATAAACTTATTAATAAACTTTAGAAATACTATGGATTGGCAATTACCAGGCATTAAGATAATGTTGATGAAATGTACAAAGAAATTTGGGCTACATTGTATCACTTGTCTTCGACAGATAAGAGTCCGAACCACAAAAATTACCCTGTAGGTGAGAATAGCTGGTGCTCATATTGCCGCGCGAAAGCTAATGGAATGGACGTATCAAAGTTCAAGCATGATTATCTCCCACTTGACAATGATGTTACTAAAGCTTTGGAACCTATTGATACTGATTTGAGTTCAAGGGAATTACTAGAGCGATGTAAAGGAGAAGACACGCAGGATAACAATGAAAGTTACAACGGCTTGTTGTGGCACTTCGCTCCAAAGCACCTTCACAACGGCATGAAAACGATCGAGCTCGCTAATTTCCTTGCTGTCTCAATAATCAATGACGGTATTTATAGTATTTTAAAAATGCTACAAGTAATGGACGTCATTATCGGTCTTATTGCAAAAGAATATGCCATTGAGAGAGAGAGAGAGAGAGAGATAACAGCCGAATTAACCAGGCGGAGTACCTCATGAAGCGTCCTCAAAACAGGGACGAACAGCTCGGAGACAAGCTTTAGCCTCTCAGCACGCATTATTCAAGGAGGAAGAGGGTCCATTGTATGGGCTAGGTATAGCTGATTAGCAGTTTTCATGGTAAATATAATTTTTTCTTGCAAAAATCGTTAGTTTAATCTTTAAACGCGTTTTTCTCGAAATGACATTTTTCAAATTTGCTGCCATCGTAACTCAAGGAGCAATTATCCAATTGACGTCAAATTTGAACTGAGTACTCTTAAATATACTAATATATTTACTCTACAATGACAGGATTTTTTTGATCAGATAAAATATGACGATTTGACATCAAAAAAAGCGACCAGCAAACTTTTTTTTGATAACCACGCCATTTTGTTAACTTTTGATATTTTCCAAAAATTCTACGACATATATAGGTAATATTTTCTAGTTTAACGGCTTTCTTTTTTTGGTTCCAGCTCATTCGGCCGGAATCGTGGTAGCAGTGGAGGAACTTTTTTTTTTGGCGCCTCCGAAGATAGCGCATAGTTCGCTCATTTTTTGATATTTCTTAATAAAAGAATTATGGAATATAGTTTAAATATAGCTTGATATGCTCTTTTACTTTTCAAATATTTTATGAAGTATTTTTCTTTTAAAAAATTCCCGAAAATCACCCAAATTTTCAGCGTTCACACTGATATAGCCCCTTAAATCAAAGGCAAATAGAGACTCGATTTTTCTTTCATTTAATATATTTTTATATTTAATATAAAAAAAAAGTAACAATAATAAATCTTATAATTAACAAAGAAGAAAAAAGACTTAACAATACAAAAAAACTTATAATAAAAAAAAACTAAATGATATAAAAAAAACTAATGACAAATTTTCGGCTCCGTGTAACGGCGGTGTTTTTTGCGCTTTTTAAACTTAAAAACAGAAAAATCGAAGCGGAGGCGTAAATCGTAACGCACGAGTTATAATAAATCAGAGATACAATACGTAAGTTTAAATTTATATGTGCTTTGAATTTTTGTTGTTGATGTGTCGCGTGCTGACCCGAGTGTGTTGCATGCAAGTCATTGAGTAGATACGTATTTCGGCGTACGAGGAGCTCCTCGTATTGCCGAAATTGATTTTTAACTTTCATGCGAGCGCGGCTGCGCGAACGCCAAGTTTAAAAATTGGTGGGTTTTTCCGCCGACTAGTAGTCTGCGGCATATGCGTGAAACTCTATTAACAATCCCCAAGAGTGCCTGGGAATTTGCTTCAAGCGTTTCCGAGATACACTCTCTCGAACGGCAAGAGCGCCTGCCCAGCGAAGAGTGAGTCTAATTTACGACATTACGATTATTACGTTTGCTAGGAGTGCCTTGAAACAAGCCGAAAATCGTTCGTGGCTGCAACGAACGCGAAACTGCTCCTTTGAACTCAACAGCTGCCGAGCGAACTGAAGAATCATGCCACAGCACGAGACTTCTGTTCGCCACGCGCGCGTAGTGGGGGGGGGGGCTCCTTTTCAAGTGATTTAAAGGATATTGCCTTAAACTTTAAAATAATGTTCGATTCATATAATTATGTTTATTTTCCTCTGAGGTATAAAACTTCTTAAATATAAATCAAATAAGTAATGATAAATAAGTCTGTTAAGAAAAGTCATGTCAAATCCTGAAGTTGTAACGATTCATTATATAAACCAAAAAGTCAAAGGACACGCATGAAAATTTTGTGGTAAAAAGAATCAAGCACAAAATCATTAATCACTAAATCAGAAAATGTGGAAACCAGAAATAAATTCAAAAAATCAAGAAAATACCTGTAAGAAACCGCATATGTGGAGAACAATTAACTGATCTACGGCTTTAATGGTAGCAACTGATATCTAGTCTATGAAATTACGCAAGCTTGAAAAATAACTGTAAAACCAATAATATTCCTTAAGTTACAATTAAGAAGAGATCGAAAAAATTCTGAGCCTAAAAAATTATCACAATTTAAACCTACTACAGCAATCTTTAATGATAGGGAATATTCTTCTTATTGCTAATAATTATTTACGAACATTGCTACCAAAACTCACTTATGATGGCAAACGTGGCAAATGGTGGTAACGAATAATCGCTTAATTATTTTCTATAGAAACGACGAAGTTTAAAAGTATAAAAACACTACTACAAAGGCAAACAAATAAGTGCTGAAATGAGGCTTTTGGCCTATATGCTTCTTATAGTAAGAAAACTTGAATTTCAAACAACCAATTTGAGTAGCCGTCTTACTTTCAAATACACAGTGTGTCCCATGGAAAACGGAACTTTTTTAAAACATCGATTTATATTGGCGCCACCTATTGGTGGATGTTAGCAATGGAAAGGTCATTTCTTAACTGACATCCTGTCAAAATTGTATGACATTTGGTTCAATGGAAACCAAAATATCGCGCTCAAAGTGATAGTGTGTTTGTGGCATCGGTCGAAAAATGAACTTTGAACAAAGAGCAAATATTAAGTTCTGTTTTAAACTCGGTAAATCCTTTACTGAGACGCATAATTTGCTGAAACAAGTTTATGGCGATAATTGTCTATCCCGTACCAGAGTGTATGAGTGGTATAAGCGGTTCCGGGAAGGTCGTGAAGACATTCAGGACAACGAACATCCAGGTCCTTCGAATACCGTGGTTACTCAAAGTAACATTGACAAAGTGCGTGAATTTATAAAAAATGAGCCAAAATCTTCATTGCGATACATGGAAATGAAATTGAATATGTCCAAAAATTCAATTCATCGCATTCTGACCGATCATTTGAATCTACGGAAGGTGTGTGCACGCTTTGTTACACACAAATTGACCGACTACGAAAAATTGCTCCGAATTCAACATTGTAAGGATTTGATTAAAGAATCAAAAAAGGACCCAAACTTTAAATATTTAATTGTGACTGGTGACGAGACATGGTGTTTTTAATATGATCCCGAAACCAAGCGTCAAAGTGCTGAATGGAAGCACCGAACCGAGCCCAATCCGAAAAGAAGTCGTCTTGAAAAGTCAAAAGTGAAGACAATGTTGATTTGTTTCTACGATTCGGAGGGTATTATTCATCGTGAATTCGTTCCACCTGGTCAAACAATTAGTGCTGTGTTTTATCTTGGTGTTATGAAGCGTTTGCTCAGCCGTATTCGTCGTGTGCGGCCACAATACCGTGAAAAAGGAAGCTGGCGTTTGTTGCATGACAATGCCCCGTCTCATCGATCGAACTTGATCACGGATTTTTTGATCAAAAATTCCATTTTAACCATCAACCATTCACCGTACTCGCCGGATTTGGCTCCGTGCGACTTCTACTTGTTCTCCAAATTGCACTTGCCTATGAAAGGAAAACGTTATGCCGACGTAGAGGCCATCCAAAGAGCGACGCCCGACATACTAAAATCGATGGATAAAAATGATCTCAAAAACTCATTTGATATGTTAATTGATCGTGCAAAACGTTGTATTTATGCGGAAGGAGACTATTTTGAATAAAATAAATGAGATTTGCCGGAATATTGAGTTATTGTCTTTATTTTGAAAAAGTTCCGTTTTCCATGGGACACACTGTGTATGTTAATGTATACATTAAAGCAGTTGATTGTCTTGGTAATTATAATAAAGAGCTGAAACGTTTCTTAGTCCCCGCCACAAAATGAGATATATTTCTTTTTCAACTTTAACCTCCTACTATAACGATATTTAAGGGGTTACATGGGTTTAATATGATGAAAAAATCGATTTTTTTTTTTTTGTTTCATCTTAACCCGTTGTGGTCACACCTCCGAATAATAGCGTAGTGGTCATATGGGGTCAGCGTGACCCCACGCGGAAAAACCTCCGCCATTTCCCTCCCATTTATTGCATTGACTTGAAAATTGGTTTGGACATAGTTTATAACTACCTTTTTGAGAGAAAATAGTTTATTTACCTCTTTATAATTTTTTTAATAATGAAATTGTTGAATGAAAATTTTTTTTGAAATTTTGGATTTTTTTACTAAAAAGGTCATAAAACATTCAATTTTTGAGATACAGCGGACACGTTTCGGGGTTGTACTCTTGATAATATATACTTTTAAGAAAAATACAACTTATAATGATCGGCCGGAAAAAGTATATTTATTTTGAAAAGTGAAGTGGGCCGTTTTAACGTAATTTAGAAATGTGAATAGGGTAAGCATTATCATAAAATATAACACTGAAAAACATTTTTTTATAGAACATTTATTTACTATACGAATAAAAAAGATGAAATTAAAAAAAAAATTATTCTACACCAGCGCAATCAGTGCACATGAGCGTGCGATGCTCATCGCACATAGGCCGCAAACATGATGGACATTGCATTTTTGTTTTCTTGTCCTTACCGCGTTTACACAGCATACATCTTTTTTGTTTGGCAAACTCATAATTTTCTTCGTTGGACGATTCACCTATTTTAACTTCGAGTGTCGAAGCGATACCTAATCTTATTTGTGATTGAAGAGCAGTATTAGCGTAGCGATTTTGTAAGTGTGGCGTGACAAGATATAGCGAAAGCTTGTCGAGGGTTTTTTTGGCTGTTATGCGAGACTGACAACCTGCATTAATTTTCTGACATGTAAATAGAATGCGAGCATTTACGCTAGCTTGGTCTAGCATCCCCATAAATACTCGCATTGGCCAACGATTGGTTTTTCTACTTACTGTCTGCGCATGACACAGCCAATCGAAACAATCAGTCCCTCCTTTGGTAGAATTGTAGTGACGAACAATCACTGGTTTCTGATTTTGAACATCAGTGGATAATTTATCCGTAGAAATAACTAACATGATCTTATTTTTTTTTGGTGAATATGATACTAGGCTCATAGAATCAGTATGACAAAATTTCCATTTTGGTGGGTTTTTTTACGCAACTTTCATCTCTGCAGGAATTTCTTGCTTATTTTTGCGAATGGTACCTGTCATTTTCATGTCGTATGGTTCTTCCTTCATACGCTGCAGGAGAGGAATGGACGTGAACCAGTTGTCACAGGTAACAGTGCGTTTTGTTCCATGAATTGGTGCAGTCACTTTTCGAAGGTAATATTCAGATAACTTCTCTCCCTGCAGTAGATCAATTATCTGGATTCTTCCTAAGTACGGAATCGCATAAATCAAGTATGATGTCGACGGATCATTCAACGAAAAAAGCTTCAAGCTGTATTTATCAGGTTTGGACTTTATGTACATCCTGAATTTGCATCGTCCACGAAAGCCAAGAAGTATTTCGTCTACGGTGCAATCGCGGCTTGCTTGATAACAATTCGTGCAATTGGAAATAAAAATTTCCCAGATTTCACGAATTGCTCCAAATCTATCGTCCTCGTCTCTCTTGCTTTTATCGTCAAATCTTAAACAGACGGACAAAAGCATAAATCGAGATCGAGGCATTACACACCGATAAAAACTTATGCCGATTTGCGGACTCCATAAATCATGTGTATTCACGTTCGAAGATTTCCAAGCCCCACTGAAGTATAATATGCCTATAAATGCTCTCATTTCTTCTTCATCGGTGTGGTGATGGTAAGTTTGGAGTTCTTTATTTTGCTGAATCATTTTTGCACAATGCTCTTCTATTTGATTGTTGGTGTGCTCAACAATAATCTTTACAATATTTGGTGAAAATAAAACATTCCAAAATTCTTCAATGTTTTGTAACTACGCAGCCGGACCATCCGGTCCTGGCACATAAACACGATCAACATCGCTCATTCGATCTATTGAAATAGAATAAAAACAAACAATTATAAAATACAACAATTATAAACAATTATAAAACAAACAATTATAAAATAAATCTCAATTATAAAAGAATAAGAGAAATTATATTGTATCGTCTTATTCATTCTACATAGGCACGCTCCTTTCTTCTCCTTCCTTCTCCTTCCTTCTCTTTCCTTCTCCTTTCTTCTGTGTACAACATAATATAGATGTATATATACAGACCAATTTCCCCTAGTGTATGTATACATGTATATTATATTACACACAGACAGGAAGAAGCGTACCTATGTAGTATGAATGAGATGAGTGAAAGTGTATATATACACGTGAAATTTATACACGCGCGCTCGTGTGTGTGAGTGTGTATGTATGTGTTCACTTTTACCTGACTGCCGCTTTCGAAATGTTGAATTCCAAACGTAACCGTTTTTTCCTCTGAGTTTGGTTACGGGGCGTCCACGTGCTGAAGATTGGAGAAGGCGCTCTTGCAGCGACGGTTCTTCGAGATCATTCGCCATTTCATCGTCAGAATAATCTTCAGCGCTGCTACCGTCATAGTCTGAGTGCTCAGACTCATCTGATACAACGTCTTCTGTTTCAGAGGCTTCACAATCAAATATTTCCTCTTCTTCATCCTGCTCAACGAGCGAACTGATGACGGGTCGATTGCGAAGTTTATACGGCATCTGGACATTTTTTAAACGTTTTTTGGACATTGTTAAAATCGTTTTCAATGTCGAGAAAAAAATTATGATCGCGCACACTTATACTTACGTTCTTAAAGATCACTTTAATACACAATTTGATTAAATTTATTTTCAAAATTTTGAAAAAATTTTGATCACTCTGGTCACATGGGGTCTGAGTGACCCCACACAAAAAGACAACCTACTTTAATGAAATCTACAGAACGAATGAAGAATGTCGGCCGTTCCCGCGCATGGGTATATATAGAGGGACGTTGTACCAACAACATACAGCGCCACAAGTTTGATTTTTAACAGATACATTCAAGATATTTCATCTCAAATTTTGTCTGGGGTCATCTGGACCCCGAGTGACCACAACGGGTTAAAGTACAACTCAACGAAAGTACTCTCTCAAAGCTTGAAATCGATCCGAGTCATATATTAGAAGGAAGAGCGATTTCCCCACTTGGATCTGCCCCACATGTGTAAGTCATATTTTTTGTTTCACGCAACTTCTTCCACTCTCATTTCTATCGAGTAGGATAAGTGAGTAATGGAAGGGGAATGAGCCAGTGACTGTAGATGTAGCATTCTATGAATAAATAGCGTGTGAATATATATATATTATTTATACTCGACATACAGTCTCTATAACTTTGCTGAGCTACGAGGTCTTACTTATCTATATTTTTTTTTTTTATTTTAAGAATACACGTGTGCGCTGCGAATATTTTTTGTTTATTTGAAAAAAATGGGTCGTAATAAAGTTAGCAGAGCTGATAGAGAAAAAGTTGCTATAAGAAAAGACAGATAAAAAAAAAGAAGAGAATCATTTAATCTAAACACGCCTGAAAAAGACGAAATATTTTTCTCCAGCGCATCAGCAAAAAAACTCAGAGTTGAAGATACACAAAATATTCCGATAAATGTAACAGTTCAATATGATATGATAAATTTTTTTTTAGTTTCTTAAATACTCTCTAGTTTTGTGAAGTGCTCTAACATTATTAATGAAAATGGCGAAGAAAAAGTGTGCAATGGTAAAGTTGAATTTAAACAGTGTTTAAAACAGGGTCTTGGTTTTAACATTATGGTCAAGTGTGAAAATTGTTAACCTGGCTATATTCCATCTTCTGAAAAAATAAGAAAGTCGTATGAAATAAATCGCAGGTTCATTTTTGTTATGCGCATATTAGGCTTAGGTCTCGCGGGATGTAAAAAGTTTTGCGGCTTAATGGATATAAGTTCTTCTTTTTCAAATCAATCAACATATGATTTTTATATAAATAAAATTCACGAATGTCTACAATCAGTTTCGAACACATTTTTTGCCTCTGCTGCGAAAGAAGAAAAAACATTTACGTGTAAAGAAAATAATGTTGAAGATACGACAGACATAACTGTATCTGGAGATGGAAGTTGAGAAAAACGTGGATTTACATCGTTATATGGCGTGACCTCATTGATTGGTTATTATTCGGGGAAAGTACTAGATGTAATCGTGAAAAGTTCGTATTGTAAAATGTGTGAGAAACGGAAAAAAAAGTTAAGCACAGCAAAGTTTGAAGAGTGGTATCAAAATCATTTGGGAGAAAATGAATGTAGTGCCAACCATGAGGGAGCAGCTGGTAATATGGAAGTTTTGACAGTGGTAGAAATGTTCAAACGTTCGATTGAAAAGCATGGTTGACGATATTTGAATTACATTGGAGACGGCAACTCCAAAACGTACTCTTCAGTGCTTGAAAAAAAACCTTACGGTGAAGATTGTCAAATAAATAAAAAAGAATGCGTAGGACACGTGCAAAAAAGAATGGGTTTAAGACTACGTGATTTAGTGAAAAAAAACGATTGAAGAAAAAAAAGATAAAAATGGTAAAATTATTAGAAAGAAAATTTTGTCTGGAAAGGGCAAGCTTACTGGCAAAATGATTGATAAATTGACGGTATATTATGGTATAGCTATAAGGAGAAATACTGATCCTGCTGAAAAAATAAAGAATGCTATTTGGGCAACATACTGACATTATAGCTCAACGGACCAAAACCCTCAACGCGAAAAATGTTCAAGTGGTAAAGAATTATTGTGTGCTTGGCAACGAGCTTCAGCTACGAATTCTTTATCATCATTTAAACATGATTATAAACCATTGCCCAATGATGCTTTGTTAGCAATAAAGCCAATTTACGAAGACCTTAGTCAAGATGCACTTTTAGAACATTGTGTTGGTGATTTTACTCAAAACAATAACGAGAGTTTAAATCAAATTATTTGGAAAATTACGCCAAAAATATTATCTGCTGGTTCTAAAATAGTTGAATTAGCTGCTTTAGCTGCTGCCTGCATATTTAACGAGGGCACCTCTGCACTGTTAACGTTTATGCATAGTATGGATATCGAACTTGGGCCAAATAGTCACAATTATGCGCAAACGGAGGATAAACAAAGAATAACCATCGCAAATAAAAGAGCGGAAGCTACAACTCGAGAGGCCAGAATTCAACTTAGTCATACGCAAAAAGAGGCTTTAGACATAGCTGCTAAAGAAGGACAATTGCTTTATGGGCCTGGTATCGATGATTCTATATTAGTTCAAGAAAAAATCGTTTTATTCTTACTTTAAACTTTAAACGAGTTTTTCTCAAAACGGTATTTTTCAAGCCGGTGGACACGATAACTCAAAAACTAATGCACCAATCTTATCTAAATTTAGCACACTTTTTTAAAATAGTGTTGGCTTGTACTTGAACGAAGGATTTTCTTTTTTGTTAATTGAAATTTATTACACATGGCATTATTTATTGGGATTTTGTGTCGAAAAATAAATTGACACGCAACGTTGCCAAAAATTCAGATTTTAATTTTTTTACAAATCCTTTGTTCAAGTATAAGCTAAACTCATACACTAACAGAAAAAATTTGGTTTTTTTGTTTCAGATGACTCTAACCCAAGTTATAATGTCCACCGCATTTTTTGAAGATTTTTGTAAAATAGCCATCGGAGGGCAAATTTTCAACATTTTTTGATAAAAATTTTTTTACATACAGTTCGAAAGTTACTTTATTTGATAGTAAGAAGATATAATAGTTTAATACATTATTTACCATTAAAAAAAATAGTTTAGGAAGTCTTTTTTTTTATTATTTTAAACCCATGTAACCCCATAATTGATTTGCCTATTGGAATGAAGACTTGTGATATAGAGGGGACCAAAGTACATGAACACAAAAAAAGGGTGGCGCTTGTGTTAGTTAGCAGAATTAGAAATTGAGTCCGGGTCTTTTAGATCGAGAAATCAGTGCTTTACCCAACGAGCCATCGCACAGCTAAAACGCGAAATAATGGCAGATTGACTAGATAAATTGTGTACGAGGGCGGTTCAATAAGTACCCGTGTAAGAAATGATGACACCATTTTTCAAAAAATTTTTTATTTTTTAACATAGTCTCCTTTTAAAAAGATACACTTCTTTCAACGTCCCTGCCATTTTTTCAACCCCTCCAAAAAATAGGATTTGTCAAACTCTCTAAAATACGCCTCTGTCTCAGCGATGACTTCCTCGTTTGAGCTAAATTTTTTTCCCGCGAGCCATTTCTTCATGTTAGGGAGCAGGAAAAAGTCGCAGGGAGCTAGATCGGGTAAATACGGGGGGTGCGGCAGCAATTCATAACGCAATTCATGCAGTTTGGCGGCGACAACTCTGGATGAATGTGCTGGTACGTTATCATAGTGAAACAGCACCTTCTTTTTTGCCAAATGCGGCCGTGTCTCCTTTAATTTTTTGTCGAAGCGGTCCAATAACTCACTGTAGTATTGTTTTTCCGGTGATCGTTCTTCCTTTTTCTAAAAAATCCATGAGGATGACGCCGTTCGCATCCCAAAAAATCGTCGACATGACCTTTCCAGCCGATGGGACCGTCTTCGCCTTCTTTGGAGTAGATTCACTGGGAGAAATCCATTGTTTTAATTGTTGCTTAGTTTCTGGTGTGTAATGATGAATCCAGGTTTCATCAACGGTGACAACTCGACGCAAAAACTCCTTCGGATCTCGCTTAAATTGCTCTAAACACTGCTTCGAAGTTAACAGCCGCATCTGCTTGTTGTCCACCATGAGCAATCGCGGCACCCATCGGGCCGACAATTTTTTCATCGCCAACTTATGTAAAATATTAATTGCCGTTCCGGTCGACACACCTACGGCCTCTGCTACTTCGCGCACTTTCGTTCGTCGATCAGCGAGAATCATGTCGTAGACTTTTTGAATGATTTCCTCGGTAACCACGTCTGCCGGGCGTGCTGGTCGCTTCTCATCAAAAACGGACGTTCGCCCACGTTTAAATTCGTTGAACCAATATCTAACTGTGGTCATAGATGGCGAAGTGTCCCCATAAACAGCATCTAACTTTGCTTTTAACTCCTCGCATTTTTTTTCATCCAAAAACAAAAAGCGAATTACCGAACGATACTGCTCTTTTTCCATCTTAGCGAAAATCACAAAACACGTCTTACTCGAATGGTTGCCAAATCCAAACTAACCTATCAATCAGTCTGAAATTTGTTTAACCGTCGTTTGATAGATGGCAGCACAGGATGATAATACCAACTTCCCTTAGGAACGCCCTCTGTCGTCAAACACGGGTACTTATTGAACCGCCCTCGTAAATTAGGTTAATTAAATGTATGGAAGTTTAAGATGTGGCAGAATTTCATTCACAGGCTATAAAATTTTAAGAATTATTCAACAGAAAATTTGAAATAATGATTGTGAAAACTATAAACGAACCTTCAAATAAATTTAGAAAGAGGCTAGAACAAAATACCATATATTAAAAATATTCGACGTTTATTAAGATTCGTTGCAAACGAAAGAAGAATGCCAATAGCTATCTACATTAGAAAAAGAAATTGGAATCAAGTAATAATATATAGATCTTATTGCATTCATAATGATTATAATATTAGTTTTCGATCGAAAAAGATTAAGCAAACTACCTAGACTACAAAAAATTTCTTGAGATAAGAGGAAACGTGAATTTGGATTCAAATGTGTCTTACTACAATAAGATGTCAGAAGATTTAAACTATAGATGTCACTTAAATATTGGTGGATTGTAATAAGAGAGAAAAAATAAGGAGCTTATACCAGTTTTTTTTGACTAAATAATGATGTATTCCATATAAGTGATTATAGTCGTCTAACATCTGGCGTTTTTGCAATCAATCCATACGTATTTGTGAGATCAGATAATCCACAAAAAGGTTTCCAAAAGATCTTATATTTTTATGTAAGTACTATAATTAGAAAATTTACCACTGAATATGAAGCTGAGTTTTCTAATATTCTAACTTGCACAAAAACCTTGGTATTTAAAGACAATAGCTATTAAGCACATTATCGAGATTTCTCAAAACATCAAAGAACCCTCAAAATGATGTATCAGTATATTAACCAGTATCTGCGCTGCCGAATAATACTATTTGTTTCTTATCTTTTCTTTTATGAGGGTGGGGTGAAAAGTTTCTGGCCTGATGAAAAAAACAACTTTTTTGGTGTATTTTTTTCTTTATTTTTCAACATAATTTACAAAAAGATTAATACACTTTTCATAACGGTGTTCTAATACAGTGATACCATTTTTATAGTACGATATGACAAGTACCTCAAAATATTCATTTACAGCATCGACGAATTCCTTATTGCTATCAAATCTTTTACTTCCGAGCCATTTTTTAAGTTTAGGAAACGAATGATCGCTGGGGGCTAAATCTGGTGAATATGGTGGTTGGGGTAACAATTCGAACTTCCATTCGTTGATTTTAGCCATCACAACAACCGACGAATGGGCAGGTGCGTTGTCATGGTCAAACAAGATTTTTTTCTTCGCCAAGTGATGTCGTTTATTTTTCACTACATCCTTCCGACTAGTGATGGTTTTACCCTCTTCCAGGTGATCAATGAAAATAATTCCTCTCTCATCCTAAAACACAGTTGCCATAACCTTATCCACTGATAAAATTGTTTTTGTCTTTCTCGGGGTTGGTTCACCTGGTCTAATTCATCATTTCGACTGTTGTTTACTTTCAAAAGGGTAGTGGTGGATCCAAGTTTCATCTACAGTTAGAAAACAACGCAATAATTCGCTAGAGTCCGCTTGTACAACGCCAAATTTCTATTGAAATAGTTTTCCGGGTGAAATTTTGATCAGCTGTTAGTAAACGCGGCACCCACCTGGTACATAGCTTCTCCATCCTTAAATGTTCATGTAAAATATTGCGTACACGTTCAGTTGACATCTAAGTAAAATTTTACGTACACAATTAGTTAACATCTTAGTAGCCTCAGCTATCTCCTTTACTTTTAATTTGTGGTCTGTTATCACTATTTTATGAATCATTTCAGGAGTTGTGACCTCAATAGGGCATTCTAAACGTGGTTCGTTAGAAGTGCTCGTGCGACCCTTATTAAATTCAGAAACCCATGTTTAACCGTTGAATATAATAAAAAAGAGTCTTTCAGTGTGGAATACAGCTTCTCTTTAATTTGTAATGGTTTTAGGCCTTTTAAATAGAAGTATTCGATGACCGAATACTTCTCTAATTTTTCCATTTCCACGTGAGCAATTGAAGCGTCTTTTTCAATCAGCTCTCAAATGCACACTAACAGAGCAATCGACCTAAAAATTTATATACAAGGTAATGATATGTCAGACTACAGAATACAAGCCGAACACTTGACCTGCTGGCGCAATCTCTAGGTCAGGCAAGAACTTCTCACCTCACCCTCGTACTTCTAATATTGTTTTTATACTCTCGTCTAGCTCACTAATATTGTATACTAAATCGTAGTCAAGCAAATATTTATTATTATACTAGGTTGTTCAAAAAGTTTTGAAGGCGACATCTATAGAGCCGTAGAAGAATTAAAATGTTTACGCCATTTTAATATTTTATCTTTCATATAAACATACCCAAAGTTTCATTCCACTCTGTCAATTCATTGTTTGTTTACAAGCCATTTGAAGTTGACGTGTCAGTGTATTTTTTCACAATGGAAAAAACCGAATATCGTGCAGTGATAAAATTCTTTGTTTTGGAAGGTTTATCAGCAACGGAAATTCATACAAAAATGGTAAAAGTGTTAAAGAAATCTACTCCTTTATTTCCAACTGTGCATTGATGAGTTTTAGAGTTTAGACGTGGTCTGAAAAGCGTTTAAGACGATCCACGCTCAGGACGTCCAAGAAGTGCATCAACACCAGCATTCATAGCAAAAGTACAGGATATGGTTTTGGAAAATCGTCGATTGACCGAGACAAATTTAGCAGAGGCCCTAGACATCTCATTAGGCAGTGTGAGTCATATTTTAAACGAAGTTTTGGGTTTCAGAAAGCTCTGTGCACAATGGGTGCCGCATTCGCTCACAATGGAACAAAAACACGTTCAAATGCGACTTTCTGAGCAACATTTGGAGCGTTTTCGAAAGGATAGAAAAGATTTTTTGCGTCGATTCATCACTATGGATGAGACTTGGGTCTACCATCATGACCCTGAATCAAAACAAGAGGCTAAAAAGTGGTTTCAACCAGGCACTTCGGCACCGAAGCGAGTTCGTGTCCAGAAATCGGCGAAGAAGGTGTTAGCGTCAGTTTTTTGGGATGCAAAAAGGATTTTGTTGGTGGATTATCTCCAAACTGGCACAACAATGAATTTTGAATATTATTGTAACCTTTTGGACCAATTGGATAAAAAAATTAGTGAAAAAAGACCCGGTTTGCACAAGAAAAAAATCATTTTTCATCAAGACAATGCACCCGCTCACACAGCTCAAAAAACCATGACTAAAATAACCAAATTAAAGTACGAATTGTTTCAGCATCCACCTTATTCGCCTCATTCAGCTCCCTCTGTCTTCTGGCTGTTTCCACACCTCAAGAAATTCGTTCGTGGGAAGCATTTTTCATCAAACGAAGAGGTTATAGCCGTCGTAGAGGAGTATTTTGCAGGCCTTGCAGAAAGTCACTTCCATGATGGGATAAACAAGTTGGAAGACCTTTGGACCAAGTGTATTGAACTTATGGGAGACTATACTGAGCAATAAAAGTGATTTTATCAACAAAAAAAAGTATCTTCATTTCTGCTTTCAAAACTTTTTGAACAACCTAGTATATTAACTATTATTATCTTTATCGATCCTTTCTACAAGACAATATTAGACTACGTCGAAACTTTAGAAAGAAGTTTTCTCTGTATTAGATCTATCTTGACTTTCATATTTTCCTATCTCTTTGCTGATATGTATGGACAAGCAAGGCTTTGTAACAGTTATTAATGCTATAAATCCTGAGACTTGACCAATCTGTAACGGTCGAACCTTGGCTTAAAATGAACAAATAACCAGGGATACAAATCTAACCTATTAATTTGTTTATATTTCTGAAAACTTATACATATTTATGTTTGAATGTAACACTGCAAATTCTCAAAAATATTTACATTTTCTAAAGCTCTAATATTTTTGTTACCTCGTTTAATTTTCTTAATACGTTTTTATTTTATCAAAAAGTTTGATAAGAATCAAAATGTAGCAGAAAGGTCCAAAATTACAATTTCGCTTATTATGACCTACTTTTATGGATAGAGGTTACTTAAATTTGAGAAAAAGTTATTTTTTGGGTATCGAAAAAATTATATTACAGTAATAGAAATTAGTTTGAAAATGCATTTTAGCATTTTATTTACGCATGACCTTTATTATGAATATTATAAAAAATTACTAATTCGAAACAGATAAAAAAATTTAGTATTATTTAATATATTACATGCCTTCTGGTAATGGATCAATCCAATTTTTATTCAATGTTGTTGGAAGCGAATCTATTTCTTGCTCTCTCTGTATTAACTTTTGTTCACGTCGTTCTTTGGCCAATGCAGTTTGCATCATTGCTGCTTGCGCAAGCGAACCGTCAGGATTTTTGATAATTCTGACAGGACTTAAGTCTCCAAGAGCTCTGCCATGACCATGAAGAAAAGGAGGTTCTTCTTCTACAAGCTCAATTTCAACATCTTCTTCTTCATCATCTTCACGAGGAAGCACTCCTGTTTCTGAATCGAATTCTGGAAGTTCATTTCTAAGAAAATTCAAAAATATAATAAATAAAATTTAGAACTATTTATAACAAATAGCTATAATTTGTTTAATTGATGATAACCTATCAAATCACGGTGGTCCCGTATGGGATCGCCTTTTTTACAAGTTATTTTATTTATAAAAATAAAATTATGTTAAACTTTATTTATTTATCAGTATATGTAAGAAATTAAACATTTTTTAAAGCTAAGAGGTTCTAATAGAATAGCTCTCAACAAATCTTGATATTTGATACGTTATTAAATATTTATAAAATGAATACAACAAATTGAAATAACGCTGTACTGTTACAACACGAGAGAGGGAGAGAGAGAGAAATATATTTAATCGTATTTGGATATAAAGAAAATAATATATTTATAATAGAGGAAATATTGCACTAGTGACATCATAGTCGGTCTTAAAACAAAATAATACTAATTTAAAAAATCGTAAGTCATCTTCGGTAAAAGTGATATCACAAATAAGTCACCTACAAGTAATACCGAAAACAATACTGTTACTTCTATCAGTCAAATCACAATAAATAAATAATAAAGTACAAAACAATACAATAATAAAAATAAAATAATCTAAAAATATACGAATGTCATTATAATTAAATAAGAAATCCATACAAGTAAACATAGGCACTCTCCGCTCATTCATCCCTTAAATACATTCATGCGATTACAATCTGGGTAAAGGTGACGCAACAAATAAATAAATAACACATAAATACATAAATAAATAAATTAACTTATAATCAATAAAATTTTATGCGAGTTGAACGAGATATCTTTTGATCGTTATACTGATTATTTGTGTGCATTATGTCGTCAGCATCTTGTGCTTGTGATGAGAAGTGAGAGACGGCAAGAACAACATTATTGATGTTAACATTTTTAAATAAGAAACCCTCTAAAGCTAAGCCTTCAATAATTTTTCGATGCTCCAGTACATCATCCCGGAGAGAAACTGACGCATTCAAGAGCTCATTAAGATTATTTGGAAGCAAACTATTCAATCCCTCTTTATGCATAGGTGAGAGCCGCAGGTTACGTAGATTCTTTTGAGCATTATTGTTAACAAAGGCATTAAATAGTCTATTGTGATAGTAAGTTATCCTTGCATTTTCTGTTCATTCGTCTGCACGTCTTCAGAAGTCTTGAAATACGTCTGGTGGCGTCATATCATTTGTACATTTAAAACAACGGTGAATTGCGTCATGTTTCTGATACAAGAGAGTCAACTCTGCATCAACCCACGGAGGTCGACCTTGTTTTGGTTAAACTGACTTTATAGAAGCAAGCTAATCTACGGCTGCCACAACGTTACTGCAGAGAGAGAGAGGGAGAGGGAGAGAGGGAGACAGGGAGAGCGAAAGAGGGAGAGAGGGCGAGAGAAAGAGGGAGAGAGGGAGACCGGGAGAGGGAAAGAGGGAGAGAGAGAGAGAGAGATCGATAGATAGATAGATAGATATTTTTATTATACAAAATTGTACAATTACAATCAAAGATATACAAATAGTAACAAAAGTAAAATAACAATAAAAAAAATAACAATAAAAACAAATACAATAAAATAAAGCAAAATAAACTAAATAAGAAAAAAATAAAAAATATGTATATTAGATTAGAGTTGCGAATGCAGGAGACCAGTATGCTCTCTCTCAGCAGTAAGGAGAAGAGTGAAAACAGATGATTTAAAAAGTGAAATGGAATTTATGGCATAGTAAGAACAGGGAAGTCTATTCCAGGAACGGGAAGAAGAAACAAGAAAAGATCTGTCACGAAACTCAGTGGCTGCCGACGGTATGATCAGCGGCCTCACATCACCCCGACCGGGCCTATCTGACTGGTTCCACAAGAAATTTTCATACAGATACGAGGGCTCTTGCGTTCTGAATAACTTGAATACACTATTAAGCATAAAGTATTTTCTCCTCGTAGCCGTAGATAACCAGCCCAGAGAGGACCTAAACTGGGCAATGTGCTCGCGCCTAGATACACCATAGATGTAGCGAATACCAGAGTTAATGACTCTCTGTAACTTGAGATCAAGTTCAGTAAATATGTCACAATAAACAATACAGCAGTAATCTACAAGAGGGAACAGGAGTGACTCAATTAGATGCTTACGAAGGGAGAAGTTGGTACTCGGCCGAAAGAAGTTTAGCCTGTACAATAGACTGTTTGCTCTGCGACAAATATGGGCAACTTGCTCTTTCCAGGTAAATTTAGAATCAAGATATACACCAAGGTTGCGCACCAATTGTTCAAAGGGTATGAGCGTACTGTCGACATATACTCCCATGGTGGGCATATCCTGGAGCTTATTAATGTAGTAGTAAGAGCCAAAGACTATGGATTTGGTTTTGCTAACATTCAAGTGCAAATGATTTGTAACAGCCCACTGTAATACTAGATCAGCATGTTTACTGAGAAAATCGACTTTATGCTCCAATTCTGACAGTGAAAATTGGACATAGATCTGCAGATCATCAGCGTATATTAAATGACGAACAGTACGATCAAATGAATGAGAGACGTCATTAATATATATGAGAAATAATAGAGGTCCAAGAACGGACCCTTGTGGCACACCAGTATTAAGTTTCAGGAATGATGACGGTTTGCCATTACGGTCCAGAACCGCCTGCTGTCTATCCGTGAGGTAAGATGCAAACCATCTGATTGCAGACGGTGATAAATCATATTTAATCAATTTGTGCAGTAAGGTGACATGGCAAACCTTGTCAAAGGCCTTGCTGAAATCAAATAGTAGCAGTAATGTTACCCAGCGCTTGTCCATACCTGTCCTGATATCATCTGTGAGTTTAGTTAAAGCAGTTTGTGTACTGTGGCCAGTTCGAAAACCTGTTTGAAAAGGATCTAAAAACTGCCGAATACTAAAATAATTATATAGCTGCTGATGCACGAGTCATTCCAAGACTTTAGACAGGTACGACAGTAATGATATAGGCCGTATGTCACCCATGACCCTAGGAGAGGCAACTTTATTGATAGTTGTGATAAGTGCTTTCTTCCAGATTACAGGCACGTAGGATTCACGCAGAGAGTCATTGAATAGACGACACAACAGTGGGGCAATAACTGGGAAGGCAGCAGATATAAGCGACTGTGGGATGCCATCATACCCACGTGCCTGGGAAGAAGAGTGATGCACCGCACCTCTAACATCTTCTACAGTGACTGGATGAAAGTCAAAAAGGGGTTTATAAGTCAGATTGTCATCTAGAGAGTTAAGAAAGGAGTCAATGGTAGGAACCTCCGGGTCAAATGCATCACTAGCAAAAAAAGAGTTAAGGTCTTCGACAGGAAAAAAATGTTGAGAGCTAGTGGGGGTAGGACAGATGTTAAGATAGTGCAGTTCCTTCCATATCTGAGTAGGTTCTGAGAGAAAAGTGAGTCGGTCGTGATAATACAGCTATCTAGCGGCTGCAGTCTGTTTAAAGAAGGTGTCACAAACTGTTCTGTATTGTCGGAGATCAGTAGATAGTCTAGTGCGTTTGTATCGTCTGTATAGTCTATCTCTGTCTCGCAAGAGTTCAAGAATAGCAGGAGTAAACCATGGACGATGAGCTTTTCTCTGTTTGACAGTTTTAAGCGGAACAAATGAAACGATAGCATAGTTTAAATGCTCATATAGACAACAGAGTCGCGTGTCAAGAGGAGAGTCACCATCACAGGTAGGGCAGTTCAAGAAGTAGAAGTAATTAATAAGGGCAGTACTGTTTATAGAGGTGTAGTCACGAAAAGTAAATTTTGTAAGTGGCGGTCGTGTGAGTGAGCATTTAACTGTTGCTGTAATTAAGTCATGTCCGTCCATGAATGGAGTATCTGTTTTCCAGTAGTCAAGTACAGTATCGTTTACGTCCACCAGACAAAGATCCAGCCAAGTGTCAGTTGCAGAAGTGTGATGAGTGCTACCATATGGAATAGAATAAAGAGAATGCTCATTGAAGAGGGCTCGCAAAAATTTTGCATCATCTGTATTGGATAATTGATCAGCATTAAAATCTCCAAGTATGATTTTTATGCTGTAACTGTGTATGATGGTAGACAGCGTTGAAATGAAATCAGTATTCACTAAAAACGGTGCGTGTGGAGGCCTGTATACTACACCAACGAAGATAGGAGTGAAAAACTTTGTTTTGACCTCGCAAAACAGATTTTCCGGCAGACCGGGCTTAGCACTCCAGATATGTGTAGAAGAGCACAAAACACTAGAAGTAAGTGAACTGTGGATATACAAAGCAACACTACCACCTCTTGTATTGCGATCATGGCGATGAAGAATGTAATCATCAAGAGACACGAAAGAGTCATCAACAATGGGACCTAGCTTGGTCTCTGTTACAGCTATTACGTGAAAGTAGGAGCGAGACGCCAGAAATAGTCTCACCATCTCAATGTGCGCTGGTAAAGAGTTGGCATTGAAATGGCAAACACGTAGACCACCATTACCAGCCACGGATCCCGCATCAGATGAGTAGGAAGTAGGAAAAGAAGAAGAGGAAGAAAGAGAAGAAGAAGAAGGAAGAAGAAAAGAGAGAGAGAGAACATACCTGGTTTGAACAGTTCAGTTGGTGGTGGAGGGAGCATCGGACGTTAGTGGCACTATCTCTCTTAAAAAAGAATTTAAATCTTCATCCGAGGCAGTAAGATGTGGAGTGTCTTCCTTCTTTCTTCTAACATAAATACTCCCATTACGTACAAAGGTGAGGAAGCCAAAGCGCTTATCTCTGGACTTCTGTAGTACTCGCAACTTCAACTGATGTAGCGCAGACGGTAAGAATTCATTGACGTTGATTAGAGATGGCGTGATCTGTCCGACAGGTTGAGCATTATTGAGTAGAGCTGTGCTGATCTGAGAGGTATGGAATTTTCTTCTGCGTATTTTTGCAGCAAGTGCAGTACAAGCTACCACAGCCTTCTTGAAAGTGACCAGAAGCGGAGTAGTACGAAACGGTGAGGTGACAACATGTGTCGATGTTGTGGAGGTGGACAATGCACCTTGCAAGGATCCAGAGGTTGAAGCTTGCTGAGACTGTCTGCGCAAAGGGCGGACAGACAGGATATCATCGCTAGAGATGGTAGAGTCGATGGAGTAGAAAATAGCAGCAGCTGCCAGTCGCGGATCACCAAACTCATGAGGCAGTATGCCGCTGAGAACAATTTCTGACGCGTGCGAGATCCAATCTTGCTGCATCGTAAGATGCGTGATTTTAGCAGACAAAGCTTGACTAGTGGCATCCAACTGTTTCAGTTTTTCTAGTGAGGGTGATGGCTTGGTAGAGTCAGTGGATCCAGTTAGTAAGCTATCCACTTTAGCTTGTAGTTGCAGGTGGTCTTGCTGCAGTTTGTCAATCCGTTGCCCACTCGCATCAATACGCTGGTTCAAGGTTGTCGACAGCTCTTGAATTTTTGTGTCAAGCGAATTAAAACAAGTGACAAGTACATTGACTTGAGAGCCCATAATAGTGACAGAGGTATCAATTTTGACTATTTTTGCAATCAGTGACGTCAGCAAATCATTAGTTGGTGTCGGTAGAGCAGTAGGAGTTGAAAGCCTGGTGCTGCTTGGTGTCTTAGCAACATTATTCATACCCCTATTAGAGCCAATTGAGCTAGAACGTAAGCGTGTACCTCCAGAATTTGCTTCAGCAAGACACGGTCCACAGATTTTTATCATTTTTTTACAATTATCTCGTACAGAGGTCAATTTAGTACATGAGGCGTGATAATAATTATGACATTTCATGCATTGTTGCGGTTTAGATGTGGCATTAAAATCTTTGTGACACGAAGAGCATGAATCAGACATATTAGAGATAAGATTGAAAAATGATATATACAGAAATAAAGCCGATATAAATATAAAAATATATATATAAATATATAAATATATAAATATATAAATATATATAATATATAAATATATATAATATATGAATATATGAATATATAAATATATAAACGTATATAAATGTATAGATATATAAATATAATTGATATAGTGGTGTGTCCAGAAGTTGAGAGATGGCAGCACAAATAAGATAAGAATGATCTTATCAGTTAGATCAAATAGT